>OY751318.1:16478431-16524269 GCA_963564615.1 Rhorus exstirpatorius
AAAATGTCAAAAATTTCTACCATTCAGATCTCTCGATTTATTCTCACCAAATTCAATATCAATCATAATTGTGACTGAAAATCTATTTGGGTAAAATAAAAAAAAAAAATATTTGGCGAATTAGCCAATAATTTGCGTAAATCAGAGCTATTGGGAATATTGTTGAAGAATTCAACATTTTTTTCGAAACCCAAACCTCTCGAGCGATTCTTGCCAAATTCAATGCCAACCACGCCAGCGACTGAGTTATTTATCCGTGTAAAAAAATTGCGGCAAAATTACGAAATTCAGAGAGTGCCCATGGATACTTTTTTCGAAAAAAAGACTCGAAAACCCGCGAAATCGAAAAATCGTGAAGCATACTCGGACGAAAACTGCAGTAAACAAAGACAGATATATGGTCTACTTGTGTAAAAAATTTACACCTGGTCGGTCAATTAGTTCTCCAGATAGACGGATTTGAATTTTTTTCAAGGCCGGAACACGTCCGGGCATTTTTTCCAAACACGATATCTCGACGTTTCGAGACATTTTTTAACATCCTGGCATGAAAATCTTGATATTTTTTTTTTCATGAAAACAAAGCTTTCCCCACGAGGAAGCAAAAGTATAATGAAATTGTAAATTCTAATGGAGTGAGGCTCGGAGTGAGGTTAATTTGACCTGGAATGTCCTGTACATGTGGCTTTTTTTTACACAAGTACACGTGTGCCTCGTGTCCGGCAAACCTAATATGCATAAACGTACAACGTAGTGTACGGTATTGTGTATGTATATACACGTATATAGAATGCCAAATACAGAGGTGAGAGGAGAGAGAGCCAGTAGTGTAGGACGGTTGTATGGTCCGGCGACCACACACCGTTCACAATAGATAGAGGCGCCACAGTGAATCCGGTCCGTACATTGTCAGACACGAGTCCGGCACCGGTTTCGAACTCATCACCCGTTACTGACCGTAAATGCTCCAGTTCTATTATCGGCCCTGCCATTCAATGCTCGGGCTTAGTACAGCACTAGTGTACAATACCAGCCGACTAAAATATCCCCATATATGTATACACACGACACGCGAGTTTCACACATTTTATCGTAGCCCAGTCCTTAATTTTTCAGTGCAAGCGCGTATATATACACAGGAGATATGTCCGTAGTTACTCAGACATATTTCGATATTAATTTTCCTTAATTTTAATTAAATTGGCATTTCATTGATGGACCGAATGTTGAATTAATGCAAATGAAGCTAAAGATTTTCATGTACGAGTGTGTGTGTCAATCGATTGGGATATTTACAACTCCATTGTTTGTCATATTATTCGGTAGAGATATCGTAATTTACGAGAGTATCGTTCCCGGGGAAACTGTTTTCCGATTGAGTACAGTGGCGTTACGGAATTGATTTTTTTTTTAACACATTTGAGTAAAAAATTTTTATCTGAAGGAAGTAGATTACATTTAGATCTCTGTAGTTATTTCTTAGATCTATACATAGATCTAAATTTTGAAAAATGGTAGATTGGACCATTGGACCTCAATAAGATCTACCTGGATCTTAATTTGATCTACCTGGATCTCAATTGGATCTACCTAAATCTACATTAGATCTACCCAGATCTTATTCAGATCTACCTAGATCTCAATTCAGATCTACTCGGATCTAAGTAATTTTACTGAAGATTCGAGTAAACAAACGGTGGTCCAATGAGCAAAAGTCCTCGGACATAAAAAATATCAGATCTACCCGAATGCACGTAAATCTACCTTTACATGTGCGCGGATCCAGATGTCTACGATTTTCCAAAATTTAGATCTACGACGATCTAAATTAGTTCTACGTAGATCTAATGAGTAAAAGTCTTCGAAATTAATTTCAGTTCGACTCGAATTTACTTGAATCTACCCTTTATATGGAGATGTAAGTATATCTACGATTTTCCAAAATTTCGATCTACTTCGATCGAATTTCATCTACAAAAATGTAACTGCGTATGATCCAAACGGATTTTAATTCTCCCGGGATTATTGTCAATCGATTCACACAGGTGCGCAGCTTTCATGAAAAAGAACGCGAATCGAAAAGAAATGTATGACGTATGCATCGATCCCGAATTTTCCTACACGCGAAACCAATGGCGAATTCGTGAAAAAAAGCCCTCCGCGGAACGAGATTTCCCAAATTCCTTCCATTCATCAATTTTCTCATTACTTCGAAATGTCAGAGGATTGTTTGTTCGTTGAATTGAAGAAAAACAAAAAAATAAACATTCCAAATCATTCGATGGAAATAATTTTGATATTTTTGCGATTTGGAGTGTTGGGATACGAATCCAAATCCAATCGCTATCGCATACGGATCAAAACTGAAACGTGCGCTGGCGAGCAAACTATAATTTACCAACTTCCGAATTATTGCGCTCGAGAATGATTCGATGTGATGATCTTAACTTTGGATAAAGGTTAACGCGATGAAGGAAAAAAGAGCTCGATACTTCGATGTCCGAAACTACAATTGCGACGATGGACATGCGCGCGTTATACCGGGTGTCCCATTTTGAAAAATATGCTCTCAAATATATCGAAAACTAAGCATTAAATTGAAAAATGTTTCGTACAAAAGTTGTTGTATGCGAAAGGGGACATCGGATGAGCATCTCAGTTTTTGGGTCCGGGGCCTCTTCTGGGCCCATTGAGACCCAACTTTTGTTTTTCAAACGGAACCTCGTATTTTTCATTGTATTTTTTCATTTCTCATTGAAAAGTGAGTAAGTTTTAATCGTAGTCATTTTTTGATTTTCATCTTTGAACAGGCCCAAAACGGTATTCGAAATTTTTCTCGTGAAAAGAGCGGCAATAATACGTCGATCTTTGCGAAGAATTTAAAAATCAAAAACGAGTTGTACGATAAACAGAATTTTTCAACATTGAAATGTGTTTAGGCGCTTGTTTGCATTGTTTTTCAAGCATTGCTAAGCGTTTAAGAACCACCGGAATTAGCGTTGCGGGAAGGTGTTTCGAATTGAGGCGATCAAAAGTTTGTTCACGCGTTGGCATTAGGTGAACAGGAACATATGCTGATCGATTATTATTCAGACAAATACGGTGAATGACTTTTGTTCACGCGCAACCTCACGCGATTGAGCAAGTTTTTATTTTTAATGGGACACCCCGTACATGTATAGCAAGGGACTGTTGAATCGTGCCCTGAACTAAACAGATACACACGACGAAGCGAAATGAAGATGCGAGATGCAAGAGGGAATATCGAATTTCGATATTCACCGGGGACCATTCTGGGACATTGCAATTTCCTCGTACGTAACGTCGGACATCAACCGGAATAAATGCAGCGATAGCGCAAGTAAAGGAACATGTTGCGCTCTAGATTTCACATTTATCGTGATTCATATACATATATAAGGGTTGTGGGTCTCACAGGCACTCATTTCAAGAACTGTACTCAAGCTCAGAGTGTTCTCGACGTCATACATCTATAGTTATGTCAAAAAAGTCATCAGCTGCGGGCAAAAATTACCACAATATAGTCGACAAAAATCATTTATAACGGTAGGAATTAATGTTAATATAAAAATTCATTGACATATTTATCTCCGTCAGCGAATAAATAATAATAATATTGATAGAAAAAAATAGCCACTAAAGAACAGGAAAAAAAAAATGGTAGCCGAATTCGAAAAAGTGAAAGTTGTACAATTTTTCAATATTTTCGATTAAAATTTGAATTCGTTGGAAAATTCTGTAAAATGAATATTCATTGCTCGGTGTACGATCAATTTAGAAAAAACAAACAACATCGAAACAAATTTTTAATCGATGATAACCTCGCTGAAAAAAAAAAGTTTTTTTTTCGCTCTCGGAGATGGTTTTTGAAAGCATCAGATGAAAAAAAAGATCATAATAATATACGATCGATTGCTGCAAATTATTCGTTGATTGAATTTCGATTGGACGAATTATCGATTTAAAATTAAGTCAATTCTCGTCAAATTTTTTAATAAAGAATACGAATATAGTATAATACTGACCTCCGCGTGTTGAGTCGGTAGGATTGACGTGCTGTCGCATGCCTGCAACATTAAAAAAAAAAAAAAAAAACACCATCAAACAACGAAAACGGTTATCTCGAAATTTGGGATCATCGCAAATTTGCACCACCTAAAATTTCTTGTTTGTGAATTTTTGAACATTTTTTTTCTGATTTCGACGTACTTTCACTGAATGAGTAATATTTGTCGCATTCGAAACTATTACCATTGGATTCCTGAGGAATTTTTACCCCAAGAATCACTATCGAATAGTTTTGGATTATTTATACGAGAGTTATAGTACTTTGAAAATGTAAAATCCCAAATCGCACTAGTGTGGCATGTACGTTGTATGCTCAATAGAGGTGTCGTTTTTACGAGTTAAATAATTTTTTGCCGTTTCTACGCTTTTTATGAGAGTTCGATCTAACGAGGGGGTGAAAAAAAAATGACTCGATGAGAATGTATACATTCGTGGGACACGTGGGACAATAGAGAAAGAACGAGATGAGAAAGGAAAGAGAGAAATGGTAAAGAAAGATCTATGTAGCCTGGGGAAGGGCACGTTGGGAAATCCGCAATTTTTCAGAGGCTGGATATGGACCTTTATCTCCCGGATGTGCAGCTCACACGCATCACTTACAGAGTACAAGATTTCCCGGGTATATGCAGGGTAGCTCTTTCCACAGTCGTTCGGTACGGTAGAGTCGCGTGGCATTTTGTACCAAAGGAAAGAGAGATTTCAGTGTCTCTGTGTAGCGAATGGGCACACATGGCACATTCCAGATCGAATCGACGGGGTTCCCAGCTTGAATTAATTATTTTTCGTTTTCAAATTTATGAAAATTTTTTCGAAAGTCTTACGGTAATTATTTTTCCTTGAAAAAATATTTTTACGACTTGTTCAAGGATATTTCTGGTATCGATGAAGTTAAAGCAATAAATTGAATACAACCAGACTCGTTTTCGCACATGGATCTCAAAAATCGCGTTTTCTGATAGTCAAATTTACCATACGAAAATCTCGGGTATCTCGATAAGGTAGACGACAGTCTAATTCTCATATTTTTGTTGATAAAGATCGAGTAAAATTTAGAAAAAAAAACTCAAATTTGACTCCGAGTTTTTTTTGTCGCAGTAGGAACAGAAAGAAGAAAAAAAAACGAAAAATTGTAAAGGTTCCTGTCAACTCGACCTGGAATGCCCCATGTACGTACGAAAAATGTACCAACTCCTTCTCTCTTTCTTTCTCTCTCTCTCTCTCTCTCTCTCTCTCTCTCTCTCTTTCTCTCTGTGGATTTCTCTTTATCTCTTTTTCTCTGTCGACGGTAGAGAAAAATAAATTTTGTCTTAAAGCAGTTATAAATTTTACTCCAAAATTTTATTTTGTTTCGTCTCTCGCATTGTCCAAAAGCCCCCGCCACATCGGTATTCGTGTCCGTCCATCGCGATTTATTAATTCACAAATTCGTTGCCGCAAAAATTTTCCCGTCTACCGATAATTAAAATCAACGCTGCTCGAATCAAGCACCACTTACACACGCGCGCACACCCATATGTATAAATTATCCGCGAGTCCAATTCATCGGATGAATGATTTTGCGAGTACGACGAACCAAAAAAAAAAAAAAAGGTACCAATCATGATATGTTCATGATAGTGAAAATTTTTAATTTCCACGTGACGTTTGAATTTACCGTTTTAATTTAAAATTAATAATTTACACTTTTTTCCTCTGATTAACTATAACGAACCACAGAGAGTGCAACGCGAATACTTGGCAAATGAGAATTCATCAACGTTACCCGGATTCCCATCAACGGGAGAATAACGAGGAATGAAAAATAATGTTTGTCGAATTGTCAAAATGTGACAAAAACGTTTGTTCGTCGTATCAATGGAAAATGTTGAAGAATTCGATTTTGAATAAGCGAAAAAAGTGTATATAGACGAGTATGATATTCGAAATGATTCAAGCACAGCTCGAGGGAGAAGCTTTTGAGTAACGTGAACGTCGTCGTCAGTCCAACGGATAATATACTTTTGACGATGTTACTTGGCAAATTCATATCGCTCTCGCGAGGAAACTTTATTTCTGTCAGAGTTAACACGCTGTCGACTGTGTCAAACTATCTCGATGTACAAGTCTCACTCGCGGCGATCTATTCGCCAATTGAATCGAACAGCGTGACGCGACAGTTTCATCTTTTCAGTCGCTGTAAAACTTTGTCCCCCTTGCCCTTTTATCAAAAACGTTTTAACCTTCGCCAAGGACCTCTCGAAAGTTGCAAGCGAACTTAACAGGATAAATGCACTTGGTGATTTATAAAGAAATTTGCCGATCGCAGCTGAATGATTATTTGAAAATTCGCGATATCACTTGTCAGGATAAACATCATTTTCGATTATACTTTAGCCTCGCCTGCAAACAAATCCTTTCCTTTAGCATATTCTCCAATACGCTTTACTTCCCCACCAGTCCAATAAACTTGACTCTATATCTACGAGAGGTCGACCTCTTTCGAGACGCTTTATTGAAACGTCGAGGCCAAACTTTGACAATAACTCGAGATACGATAGCCCTTTAGCTCGCGTTTTCCTTATCACTGATATAATAAAACTCCATGGCTAATGTTGCGATTTCGAGTGTGCGTCTGATAGCAAGAAAATGCCAACATTAAAAATCACCGTGAGGTGTATTCACCCTCCCATATAAAGATACGCATGTGTGTATATATTCATGCATGTGTAGCCCCGGAGTGAGTATATATACGTCTGGTTGGTTATAAGTTTACTGTCACGGAGAAAGAGAGAGAGAGAGGAAAGGGTGCAGGGCGTGTAGGAAAGATAAGGAGAAACGTGGGTAGACTATTCGGTAGCGCGATAACATATCGTACCTCCATAACTTAACGCCAGTCTCGTCTTTTGCGCTCTTCCCAACCGTGATTTCCCACCTATCACCCTCACCCGTTTTCCATCGTCTTTCTTATATGCTTTGGAAGGGGGGGGGGGGGGGGGGAACTATAATTTTCAGCTCCTAATTTCTGTGCAAATTTTTTTTCTCATAAAAAAAAATGGAAAATCAATATTGACCTAACCTCCGTTGTAGCGGACTAAAATGATATGTATATCATGCTCCGTATTGGAATACAAATATGGATTTACGTTGTCCAGCACATCTATAGCGGTTGCTTACTCGGTATCAAAGGGCAACACACAATAATCGAGTTACTGGAGCATACCCGACCTATTCCATATATGCGCATGGCGATATCTCAGGATCACAAAGCTCTCTGCAATGGCAACCGGACCTTCTTGAGCACATCGTGAAAAGCCTCTGTACAATATATATGTACATTGTACATACATGGGGCATTCAAAGGCTACTCAATGTGGCTTTCTCCAGTCAACCTTCAATTTTTCGTTGATTGTTTCTTTTTGCTTCCTCTCAGGGGGAGCTTTGTTTTTGTGGCCAAAAAAAAAATTTCGAATTTTTGATGACAATGTTTTAGGAGCAGTGTACCAAAAAAATTAGAAAAATGTCTGTATGTGTTTGTGTGCGTGTGCGTATTTCTGTGCAGACAGAAATTCGAAAAATTGAAATTGCATTATCTCTTTGAAATGCCTTTGAGCTATGGCGCTGAAACTTTGCACGCTACTGAAACATGAAAACTCTCGGGTTCGCTGAAATTTTCGAAAAAAAAAAATTATAACGCCTGTCCGATTCAAGATAATTTTGAATTTTTTCAAAAATGTCTATGATCCCTGTAACTTTAGGAAATTTAAGGCTGTTTGCCTAAAACTTTTTATACAAATAGGCTAAGGGACAAGCATTTTGGGTATTGAATTTGGCAAGAATCGCGTAAGAGCTTAAGATTTCATTTAATTTCGAAATTTTCGAAAAATATCTGCGATTGCTCCAACTTTCGTAAATTTAAGCTTATTGAGCCAAAACATTTTTTTTTTTTAAATACGCCATGGGACGAGGATATTCCGCATTAATTTTGGCAAGAATCTTCTGAGGGGTTCGGATTAAATAAAATTTTGAAATTTTCAAAAAATATCTGCGATCGTTCCGACGTTCATGAATTTGAGGTTATTTAGCCAAAACTTCGTTATATAAATACACTGTGGGACAAGGATTTTCGATTTTGAGTTTGTCAAGAATCGTTTGAAGGGTTCGGATTTCATAAAATTTTGAAATTTTCGAAAAATATCCGTGATCGCTCCAACCGTCGCAAATTTGAGATTATCAACGGAGAAAAAAATTTACACAAGTACGCCAGGAAAGAGGATATTAAATTTCGCGAGGACAAATCGAATTTAGAAAATAAGCGTGTTAATTGGAAACTTCGACACACACTGCTTCCTCGATTACAAAGTTTTCTCTATGATGAAGTCAAAATTACGAAAGCCATGGTAACTTTGTAATGTTCAAGTTGCTCAATGCAATGTGCAAGTTTTCAATTTACACGCTTTTTTGATAATTACAATGTAATTTTGTGCCAAAAGAAGATTCGAGGATCAGTATAATGGACGTTTTGTTGAATGAAAAACCTGATTATTCCAATTCCGTGTTTTATTGACATCATTACTGATGCATATATTTTTTAAATAATATTTCGTTGGGAATGTCAATTTGGCAGAAAATTCAGAAAAAAAAACGATGCCAAGTAGGAATTTTCTTTTGATTCATGAATGACCGTAGGCTTTGTTTGTCGCTGCTTGAAATGAGATGAAACTCGAGATAGAAACGCCCATATATTCAGTGTCCATATATACGCGATGGTATATATTGTACTCATCGATGTGCGTACATTGATTTACGATGTGAAAACCGTTGATTCCTCGTTGCGAGATGAAATTACAAAGCGACTATCGGTTATATTTTCCCCTCGTATATAATTATATTGATTTACGCATAATTCTGATAAATTTCGAGCTCGAAATGTCGTTTGTGTATGCAATATGCGAAAGAGCCTCTCGTGTGTCCGAGTATACATCATAAAACGGATATGATGCAAAACGTGTACGATAGCTGCAATCGCGCATATTTATCAACAAAATCAAGTAATCTCGTTTTGTCACCGAATAAATTATTTCATTTTCGAAAATGACATTCTCTCGGAAAATTATACATTCTCTCAATGTTTACAGGGCATATTACAATTATTATTTATTTTTATCGATAAGAGAATTGCGGAAAATAATTTTCTTATTCTCTTATTTGGATTCTTAGTTCCGGCAAGTCTTTCAACCGAGCTGACATCAAACGCGGTAGAAAGAAAGAGAGAGAAAGAGAGAGAGAAAGAGAGAGAGAGAGAGAGAGAAATAGGCACGGAGAGGAGCAAAGACACGAAATGATATTGTAATGTCGGATTTCAGGACTTGAGAATAAGGCTCTTCTTCCAAATTATTATGGTTAGCGGAGCTTGGACGGATTCCAAGCCAAGAAGGGCGCGAATATCCGCATGCCCGGCAAGTTGTAAAACGCGACAGGGGTGCGGTGTGCTTCACCCCCGGTTTAACAGGGGGTCTCTGTCGCGGGCGAGATGGAAATGTATGAACTTTTCGACAACCCCCGCTGTATACAGCGGAGATCCCCTCTTCTCGTTTCGCTAGTTGCATTTCGCGTGGCAAGATTTTAATTTTTTTTCCATCACTTTTTTTCCTCGTTTTGCTGCCGCACGCGCTCGACTATGGCTATGAATGAAAATAATTAGGGCAAAGGAGAAATCTCATCTTCCTGTACTAACCAAATATATGTAATAGATCTTTAATTCATTTTTAATTGATCCTCGAGTGATACTAAAACCTAATATAATTTTTGAAACAGTTTTTTTTTTTTTGCATTCTTGTAATTATGAATTGATTTCGTGGATTTTTTTTTGGTGGAGGTTTAATTATTTGAAAGACAAAGTATTTGATGAGCAAGATGCACGTTTATAATGTACGGGCTCGTATTTTTTTTTTATTGAAACAAGAGTACAACTTATCCAACTAGAAAAAGCGATCTAGAACTCATTTAAATTACATGGCTGACTCAACACGAAATGCGTAAGTGCGAAGGCCTTGTCGCGTTTTGCTCATTGCCAACTCAACCTTGAACACGTTTTTCTTCTACCCAGCTTTTGTCTTCTGTCCTCACCCCCGTCTGACGCGAATATACGCTGCTCTTCGATTAATGGAATAACTTTAGCGCTGCAAAACTATCCATTACTTTATATAAATATATATATATATCTCGTCACGAATCCTTGCGAAACCCTTTCCCATATACTTTTACCCCGCGCGCGCTCGAAAAGCCTTGCGTTTCGCGTTCCTTCGAAGACGACGAACACGAGACCGCCATTAAATGGATTCACGAAATTCGATATCACCGATATTGGAAACGGTATGCGCCGATAATCCGACGAGAAAGACTCGCGTTTGAATCATCTCATTCCCTGTATATATGTGCATGTGCGTGTGTGTGTGTGTGTGTGTTTTTTTTGCTTCGTATATCTCCGATATATTTGCATACATATAGACAACAACGTTGGGCGCATTCTCCCTCCTTTAGAATTTACCACTCGGGTATAATCAAGTTCGATCAAGGGTACTCGGAACTTTGATGAAAGTTGAAAGAGATGCGACGAGGGTGTCTTATTTTAGACTTTTATTTTTATTTTCTTGCCTCTCAATCCCTGTGTATGCAAGTATAAATTTAAGCTTTAAGAAAAAATCTCAACGACGTATCGGACTTCATGGCTACGACTTCGATGTTTTTGGATAAAAATGAATTTCGTCTCAAAACCGACTAACAATTTAAGATAACAAAGTCAAAATATATAACGGAAAAAAATTCGTTGTTGGGATATTCAATTATCAGATTTGAGAAACAAAACTCGAATTTGCAATACTCTTTTTTTTTTAAATTACGAACAATCCATTGTGCTTGCATCGATGTCGTATCGAAATATTGAGAAATTGCTGATAAAAGGCAGACAAATCTATCGATTTGGCCTTACCGAATTTCGAATCTATCGAAATTACCCTAATCTTGGGATAAAACTATGGCCACATACATATCCAATGGTGCGACAATCTCGTTTTTTTTTGCGAAAGAAAATCGTGAAATATTAATCCCACGATGACAAATCGGGGGAATAAAATACCCTAAACGTTTTAATATGCGTTATATACGATCGGGACCTCGTTGGCTCCGTTTTTCGCCCGGAAAATCCGACGGATAAATCGTTATATCGGGGAGCGTGGTTGAGATTTAAGTGCTAGATCGACCCTCTATCTCTCTCTCTCTCTATATATATATATATATATATCGCTTATATTAGAAGGAGAAGAGTGGTTTTTCCTCGTGATAACGCTAGTCTGAAAACACCCTCGCCCAGAGTTCTCATCTGCCAGGTTGGCTTATATCAACTCGACGGGTGGAGTGGCGGACAGGCGTCTTATATATATTTATATATACCGGAGGTAACTTTCATGCAAGCCAGAAACCAGCCAGGCCAACCGAGTTGGCAAGCAAAGCCGAACGGAGATCATTCATTATTCAAGACGCGCACGACTGACGACTGCGATCCAGCACGCACGCCCCAAAGTCCTCATTAATTCGCTTTATAGGTTTGCTTAGCCTCGGTCGAGGCAGCCCCCCCGTCGTCTACCCCTTTACTTCATCATTCGTTCACGTGATGTCATAAGATTGCATACACGCTTTATCGCCACACAAATTGTGTACACACAAGGGCACATACTTGTAATTTACAAAATCGCAAAGTACGTCGAAACTCCCGCCGTTATACCGAAAACGTCATCCCCCGCAAAATGGATATGATATACGATAGCGAAGATTTTCCCCGAGAGAGATTAATAGATCGAGTGTGTCGGAGTCAAGCGATTTGATGGATAAACATTTAACGAAGGGCCGAGACAAAATCGCGAATCTCTAATTCATTCAACAGGAATTTATCGTCCGATTTTTGATGGCTGCATTATCTTTTTTTTTTTTTTTTCTTCTCTCTTTTTCCACCGAGGGACTTCTCGATTCGAACGGAAAATTATTCCCTACACTGATCGTGAAAAGACGGATCGGTTCAGACGTTCGGACGGAATTAAATACAATTTTGCCGATATTTTAACGTTTTTTTTTTTTTCTTCAAAGAAAAATGCAATGAATAAATCACCACAGCGAATTATCGGAGAACCGCGTAATTTTTTTTAAATCCAAAACCGCAGATGCTCCGAAAATCTGTTCTCCATTTTAATGGCGGTATATACAGCCAGCATCGTCAAACGTTGAAAAAAACCTCTTCGGGAGATAATCATTTTGTTCATGAAATGCTTCAAAGGGTTAATGCGAGAAAAAATTATCAATATCCTCGTAGTCGTTGGTGCACGGAGAAAAATGCTCTGTCCAAAATACCGTAATCGAGGTTACATTTACCGAACTCGCTAGTTCCTATATGGATAGTGTGCCTGTACGGTAATTCTCATTACATTTGTCTGGTAAATTGGGAACTTAGAAGTCTGATTCGCGGAGCCAGTCCCAAGTGTCAGAATTACTAAAAGTAAGGTAGATTTACTCCATTTACGTATAGTCTGCAGTTACTAGTCAGTGCGGTAACTACGACTGGAAGTCGACGCTTGGCTCGAGTTTGCTCGCATATCGAGCCAATAATAAATATAGTTTATTATTTATAAATTAGCAATTAGGGATGATCGATGAACGAATTTGAAACTGTTATTCCATTATTATTAAAAACCCTGTAAATTTGCAAAAAAATTTGCAAAAAAAAAAACGTCATTGACCGGGATTCGAACCCGCTATCTTCCAATCGACGAATTCAGCACTTTCGATCCTCAAATAATTATTAAAAAAAAAAATTAAAGATTTAGAGATTTTTTTTTTTACGAGTGTTTCCGGCTTGGTAGTCCGGACGTTTTTCCGTCGAAAATAATTTTGAACCTACCTGAGATTTCACCTGAGACCTACCTAACGACCTACCTAACGACTGACACGCTACCACTACGCTATTGATTCCTTAGGACTTTTTTGTGTTTAAATGGTATTAGCCAACGCGTATTGTAACGAGCACGAACTAGGGACCGTTACTAGCGCCGTGTGCGAGTTATACCATCCCATTGGTACTCGTACTGACAAGCTGGTACGAATCACTATGCACTTCCGTAATTTTCCCGCCAAAACGTATTACAAGCTCGAACTAGTAACCGTCACTACAGCGGCATACGAACTATACCGATCTCTACAGTACTCTTACAATCGGCAATCGGCGCTGGTACTATAATCATAATGCACTTCAGTCGTTTTACCGCCAACATGTATCACAAGCACGAACTAGTAGCAATCACTAGAGTGGCGTATGAATTATACCGACTGTACAGTACTCTGACCGACGGCACTGGTATATGATTCGTAGCGCTGCATGGTAGAGCGTACCGAACTGATTCGTAAAATATGCGCTCATCTCTGACCAGTCTACTTAACCATACTCATGTATACTGTATTAGTGACTTAGTAAAATACGCTGTAATCACATCAGTACGCATTACCTAAGATTTTTCAGGTTCTCTGGACTATGGTCATTTGTTATTGTAACCGAAACTATAGCATTCATTACCGGATATAAATTTACCAGAGAAGTACGGTAATCTGAACAGGGGGATTTTTCTCCGTGTGCGAATATTTTACGCTGCCTGGAGGATCCTCGCTATAAGGGCTGTTATAGGTCGAAATCCAACGCGCGATCAATCGAGGAAATACTCAGCGTCTCAAATTCCCAAACGGAATATCAATCGTGCTTTTAGCGATAGGGGAGATGGACTCGCGCGATTCGCGAACGTCAGTTATTCGTACAATTTTGAAATTTTCGACTAAGATATTAGATCCGGGTTGTACGTCTATGATTGGGGCGAAGGCTTTCTCCCGGCATACCATTCACGCATCTCAAAGATACGCGAGACGTTTCCACCGTTCGTTGTTTCGCGGGGCAGGGGGGGGGGGGAGCCCGTGATGCTTTCGAGACCCGCAAAACAACTATCCTCGCGGATTTCTCCTATATCTTAAGATCGCTGTGCATGGGGAAGCGTTTATTGATGGCACGGAACTAAGGTACTATTTCTCTCCTGACTCTCGGGTTGTTATCCATCGTCTCACTCAGGGTTTACGTTCTAAAGCAGACACTATAGTGCATTCGAAAGCCGATATCCGTATCATCCATCTCCTTCCATCCATTTCACATTACTTAGAAACGCGTCAGGCGTGTGTCTCGTCAGTCGCTGTACTGCTACTGAAACTCAAGCCTTTCCTCTCTCCCTCCCTCTCCCTCCCAATCTCTCTCTCTCTCTCTCTCTCTCTCCATTCAACGTTCTCTCCAATACCATAAATTCATCTCTATTCCCCCCCCCCCCCCCCCCCCCGACACAATTTTAACCCAAAACAGCAATCCCGCTGATAGAAATCTCCATCAGACCAATGGAAATAAAACTTGAAGTTGTAACCTTTTGCTAATTACATCCTCGAAATTATCCGCGATTATCTAACTCTCCTGTTTGACGAAATTCTTCTGAATTTCTTCCTGAATTTTTGTTACCCTCATTTACCTCATTAGGCATTGAATGTTGTTCAAAATTTCGAGGAAGCTCTTTATTTATTCAGAAAACTCTTTTATGGCTTATTAATTTTGTCATTTTTTACTTTAGTTCATTTAGTATCGAGAGAGAGAGAGAGAGGGAGAGGGAGAGAGGTGTCGTTATGGGTATAGAACAGTACATCATGCAACACTTGTGTATATATAATAGACATTTCCTTTGTTTTCGCAGTCTATCTCCACTCATGCTGCAAACATTACACCCAGCCACCAGCATTATTATTCATTCAACGCCCATTGGTCTGCCGCACGACGGGACATGACCCAATGCAACGCGAGATGAAGATCTCATCACTATAAACCGTACTAACTTGTTCCAGTAACGCAAAATCTATTTCCTCGTTTTCATTTCAACTATAGTTCGCAACTTTCTGGGTTTCCTCTCGCGATACCCAAAACACAGCTTTAGCGGAAACTGCGACAATTTATCGTGGCATCAAGAAAAATCTTCATTTAAGCTATACAATGGCCGAAGAATATCGAAATATCGTATGCCAGCGCGAGATGCCTTTTTATAATAAACTTCACTCAAGTCCATTTACGAAATGAAGAACAATTTCAGAGCCCTGATATGGGGTTCAGAATGTCCAGGTTGATGTCAAGACTCAAGAGAAGTTCTACTGTGCACTGGCTTTGCATGTTTCAAATTGCAATTAATGAAATTCGAATGACGCAAGTTCTACAGTGATACAAATGGAGCACACCTTTGAGCACGCAGTCTCGTCTTGATCGCACACCGCGAGAACATAATTACCAGCAACAATGCATCCGGCACCTTCAAGCTGTACCTAATTCTCAATAGAGCTGCATAAAGACCGGCTCTTTCAGCAGCGTGTAGTAACGGAGCTTCAACCTCTTCACCGGAGTTTGCGTGCTCGCGACCTTACGTAAACCGGTTAATCTCTCGAGAAATTACGCGAAATTCTGAAATTCGCTGCCCCATAGCCCTCTCTCAAGCCCTTTATCGTTGCTCTACTGTCGCGAGAGCTCATACAGCCACTCCGGGAAAGGAATTGTTTTTCCAATTAACGCTGGAAATTATGACGCAATGCACCCCGTATCCCCGAGTTGTTCGTAATCGGTTGCAAGCTTGTCCAATAATCTCGTTACATCACTGCGATTGCGTATATAGCTGTCGACCTAACCACGCGATCTCCACCCAGCTTGATAGATTTACATCCAGCAAAATTTTGTTGAACCAACGGGGCAAAAAAAGATGCTAAATGCACTCTTGCAGCAGGGCAAAACTTGAATGCAGCGGGACGACTTGGGATAACAAAGTTTTCGTCCACATGTAACATTGATAAACGCTGATGAAGACCCCTGCTACGATGCTCCGCTTAATTCACAGTTATAACGCGACAAACATTATTGTTCTATCCTGTTGATGCTTGGTTTATGGTGTTCGCGGGTGAGGAAAAATACATTTTTCCAGCGGTCTGTGATAATTATATGGGAGGCTTTGGATGTCCCGCAGGGGTGGTCGCGATTATAATAAGTAATAATTCCGCGAGCGAGGTCGCAGTGGCCGCGTAGTCATGGAAACGTGTGCCCAGGATGAGGCAAAAAGGAGCGGGGAGGTCATGGATTCGCGGAAAATTGCAAAATGGATATATATACATATACGGATGTGCATAGAACGAAGCACACCCTGTGAGAGAACACAGAGACTGCATTTGTGTGCTTTTGGACCTACGCGAACGACCCCCCTAGCTGTTGTCACTGACGCAGTGGTGAGTGTATTTAAGCCAGACACTGCCAGCAGCCCTACCAGAAAGCTCATATGTACATATATACCGTCGAGAGCTATACATCGTAACCGAAGCTACGGTCGGTTCGTGTGACTGCGGGGGCTGGTCGTTTGTCAAACGTCTCCGACGACGAGGCGAGGGTGCGGATGGTCGGATATGCCCCAGTGGGATGGGAGGATGAGCGTTAACCGGACGTCGCGATGCTTCCTCGTCGCGTTGCGCTTGCCCTGGGATATGCTTTCCCCGCGCTGTGTATCACTGTCCGTATATGGACGATATAACTTAACACACGTTTGGTCTATGAGTCTTCCGTTATCCAACTCGTCATGCATGAATACCACGTGCGATTCAAATTATATACGGGATTTCTCATCGTCCGCGTTCTTAAGAATTTCTTTTGAATTAATCAACGACCCGCAATTGTTGAGCATATAGTGCGCTCTGCGGTTAATGATTCCACCGGCATCGGGGAATTTGGATAGTACCAGCTGTTGCATGTGCATATCAACATTCTAATTAGCCTGCGGCCGCCACCCAGTATGTATTTCTCTAGGCTGAACGTATCGGGAGCTCCTGTTCTGGGGTGATATGAGAAATGGTTGGTGGAACAGGGACAGATTATAAGCGGATCCAATGCGTGGCGTGAATGATGATAGAGGGATGAAAGAATCGGATGAACGAGAGGCATTGAGGATTGAGAACGAGAAAGAAATGGACCAAAGGCCGGGCGATGCAACGGCGCTCGGGAAAAATCGATTAATGCAAATTTCTAACCTTCCGCGATGTAAAGTGTAAGGCTCGTCGTATAGGCCGATTCAGCACAGCATATCGGGGGAGTTGGAAGGAGACCATTTCTATAAGCTTCTCTGCGTCATGATGACAAGGTAGTGGTTGTGCGAGCACCCTCATTTAGCTCCGGGTGTCTGTTCGAGGCTATTCTGAATTACTAGGGCCTAACTGCTCAATACCGAGGCGGCCCTTCTACGACCGAACCGTGAACGCTTCAATTTAGAATTCTAATCAGCCGACTCCGTTCTAGCCGATGCATTCATCCTCTCTGTCCTTACTATCCTGTATTCCGTTCTACCCTCTGTTCCGTTCGTCACGTTGCCACACGGGGAGCGGTGTACGCTCGACAGATTGAACATCTATACGCGTCTCTGCGTGAATCACCGAATCTCATAGATACACGGGAACATATATTGGAGCTTGGACATAGGAGAGAGCTAACGTTAGAGCAGCGATTGCTGTTTATGGGTATATGGTATGTGATACAACGGGAGCACTGCGTCTTCAGTCAAACGCCGATGAGTCCTGTGTCATTGTCGTTGGCAGAAGCTTGCCTACCTTCTGAGGAATATGAAGCTCGACGATGCATAACGACCGTATACACAAATAGTCTATAGTCCATATGCGTGTATATCGGAGCAACGTAGAAAAAAATTTGGTCTGTGACTGTAATTGGTGGAAGCTTTTTTGTGATTGCGTTGCTTAGCGAAATTCTGCCATTTCGTGGCAAAATAATTGCTTGCGCACGAAGCCCTAGGCTTCTGAAGGAAATATGAATCCAGATAGCAGCTTAAAGATTGCGGAAAATAATTTTTAGAAAATTTTCCAACGCAAGATGATATCAGGCTGCATCCGTTATCTTTTTTACGAGAGTATACATCATTCTCCTACATCCACGCAAGATGCCCGAAATTTGTTTAAATACTGCCCCAGCGATGCGAGATTGATCTACGATCGAATATTTTATCTTTTCTTGCCCCGCATCAGTTTGCTCATCAACTATATCTCAAGAGGTTTCATTCGAAAATTTGTTTTACAGACGTATCCTGTCACCCTGAAAGCTTTACATATATTTCGTTTCCTATCTGCAGGCAGAATTTTCCATAGCAGAGAGTGGTAGTGATCCTACTACCGCAGTACTCGGCAGAAAAGCCTGATAACTGACAGATTTACTGTCCTCCTGAAGTACGGAAAATCCGGTGGAACAAGAATTATCGGACGCAACAAGGGCAGCCCAGCTACACCAGTCAGACCAGCAAGAGAGAGAGAGAGAGAGAAATAGAGAGACTACCAGGACGCGAGAGAATCAGAGGGACACGTTGAAGGGAACGCTGAGCTTCGGGCACGATGAAAAGCATCGGTAATCCAACGGGAGACTCGCCATGGAAGATAATTAAATTCGAGAAGCGCCGTCGCTCGCGACTCGCCCTGAATTTATCAGAGACGCTTATACGGATTCTCCCGTGTAAGCTGTAAAACCACGTCTCTGACCACACTATGCGAATTCAGCGCCAGTCAAGATAATTCGTGCTACCGAACCTCAAGCTTCTGCAAATCATGGACATTTCACGCTGAATCACACACCGTGTCCATTCTCGCAACGAAATTTCATAAAGAACGCGACCGCAGAGAGTTTTAAAAACGACACGTATCTGGCGATGAAAAAAAAAGGATATATGACCAGACCGAGCGGAGAGATGATGAAAAGACTTTGACGTAACTTCCGCATGTTCCATGCGCGTGTGCGATCGCAGAATTTACGTTTATCAACACACAACGCACACATCGTCCAACACAACTTTCATCCCCGCGCTTCGTTCATTCTTTTCCCTGAAACTACATTCGGAAATCTGCGCACGTTTCTACTTCGTTAAGAGCGCATCGGCCCTCAGCCACAGCCGCGTTGGTCCGATCTTATTACGCTATATAGATGCATTGAGCACGAACTTACGTGCTAATGATAGCGTGACGCCGATGGCGTATCCAGGCCTCGACGAACGAATGAGAACGACCCTCCAGGTATAATATATTCACATTTAACCCTTGGCACTTTTTCTACCCCTTTGCCATACAAATAGCCGGAATACGTAGGATGTCGACATAATATACCACGTAGCCTGGAGGACCTGGTATGTTTATTATGACACGGTATACTAAGGTGGGTGGATGGAAGAGATTATCGATGTGGAAAGATGAGAGCCGGAGGGACGATAAAACCCCCTGAAGTGGGATAATAAGACACGTCGAGTCTGTGACTTCATGTTAAAATATAATAGCAAAAGAGTGAGGAGCGATACTTTTGGAGCAGTCGCGCATGCCAGTGTAAGAACGAATTCTGACTCACTTGGTGCTCTTTTCTAGCTCATAAGAAAGTGGACATTCGTGAGATGATAGCTCAAACTCAAAACAACGAAGCGACGAAAAGCCAATCGTAAAAGTTTTTTAATTCATTTGAAAGGAACTATATCGGTGCGGGTGATTGATGAGTGTCATCTTGGATAAACTAATTTGTACACGAAACAATGAGAATATGAATGAAAAATCAACAAAATATTATCATTACCATTGGAGCTTCGGGATTATCATATTTTCATAAGTACAAAATTACATGCCGCGCGAGCCGCGACTATATATGGTTATTCAAACGAGATAACAGTGAACGAGAAAGCTGGAAGTAAATGCTATTCAACGACTTGCTCGCTACCAGCCACGATATATAATAGGAGCATCCGAATGAGAAGCTTCTGTTTTCGCATCTCTGAATTCAAAATATATATCTCTCTCTCTCTCTCTCTCTCGCTGGTCCGGTGTGCTCACTTCGCGGCGCTGTGTCTAACTTCCGGTTGCAAGCTCATCCGCGGACGCGCGTTTGATATATATATCCCCGTTATATGGAAGTATACGGTATACTCTGTATATACATTAGACCGCATCACGTTTTCCGTGGTCGTCGACGGAGCGCGTACCAGCCGCATATGAATGCATCCCTGTAACCCCCATACGAGTATTGTTCGGTGCTCGTTGCACAATGTTCCGTATAATCATAGTGGACTACTGGATCACGCAATGGTTTATATATATATGGGCGAGAGTTTAATACCAGATTTAAATGAAAACAAGGTAACATGGGGATTTATCGATGCGAATCAAGGGATTCGTTGTTACGAACGCGTTCGTCCACTGTTTCAAAATATCGTACGACTGCAGAGATTTCCAGCGGACGGATTCCATCGTAACTCGATTCAAGTTGGAGCTTTGACCAACTAAAGGAAGCTGTCCGGCAACCGCGCATCGATCGTCGACAGTCAAAAGTTAGGGTAAGCAAATGCAACGTGAAGTTTGACACCGAACAACCGGAGAAAAAAGGAGGATGCTTGCGATGAGTTCCCACCACCTTTCTGTTCTTATCGTAGTCAATTTACCGTGTCGATATATATTACGGAGACGCTGCAAAGTCTGGCGAATGAATTTGTTGCAGAGACGACAGCAGCTACGCTCGCGAAACTTCGCGCGCGCGAATATATGTTGAGGCACAGAGTTAACTTTGGATCGTAATGAGGCATGTGTAACCTATATATATATATACATGCGTTGGATGTATGATACAACGTCCGCATATTCCGCGATATGTATAGCAATACTTGCACCAGGTATATTCAAGGTGTGTAACTATACTAGACCCGGTTACGGGATCACGCGCTTCAAGAGACGCCCGGACGTGGCTTAACGACGTCCGGATTACTGATAGTATGCAGAGAGAGAGAGAAGAGAGAGAGAGAGAGAGATAGCGTCTGCGAACAGCACAATCGCGCGTTATCACGACATCGTGTTCCCGTATAACCGGCTCATCTATCTCACCCCACGCGCTTCAGTGTCTATATAAGATCGTAGACTTCCGCGTTGTCGAGCGATCAACTCGGTACGAATGATCCGCCCCGACACCGCTACGGGGACTTGTCTCATCAGAAAACACGTTTCAACGGAAGGATTATCGCATGCTAAAACTAGATTTTCGATCAGAGCCCTATAGAATCGATCAATGCTTCGACAATGAACTCTATCGCGAGGCATATCCCTATATATAGTATAGCGCTCGAGTATCCGCATTGTCTGCATCAATATATGAAGATACTTCAACAGAAAAAGTGGAACATAATGACGAAACATTTATGACATTTGGAAATCGTTAATTACCAATCGTGACCTAGAATGACGGGTTCATCAATATCTTCTTCAGCTTTTTAATGATGTGTCTGAAATTTAAGCTCCAAAGGAGGGTATAGGCTGCTTATGAGACCTCATCGACCGCAATCGGAGGATTCAAAAGAATGAATTGGATCTTAATGGAAAATTCTTTTGTGAAGAAATTATGAGGGCACGGATGAATCGATCTTCGGGTTTATCGAAGTCACTGCTGCGCTAATCTCACAGAACAATATTCTTCGGGACAGTCGAAAAGTTATGATAAAGGTGGATCGGAGAGACTGACCTGTAGGTTTGGCGTATATAGTAGCCATTATATTATGGTATAGGGATCTCGTACAAAAGCCCCGGTAGCACGAAGAGGCGATATCCAATTTCGATAAGCCACTATCGACAAGCCAGGAAAGCCGACGACGAACATTGGCAAGAGACGCGTGGGATGAACGACGTTGCTGCTGCGTTGGCTGCTCGTGAGCCAAGCACGATCACTTGCCACGATGGATTGATCGCACGGGGGTCTAATCGCACGCTTCGAGAAATTAATCCCCTCTCGCTAAGTACATTATCTCCACATGACGGTGGCTAGAGAGCACTGATACACCTCTGCACCCGTTAGACCTATACCCCCCCGACGTACGATACTCTACTAGCTCGAAACTATACGTGATTGTTGGTATATACGTTGGTCGAACGAATCTATATGGCCTTGGGCAAATTCGATTCTGAAGATAGCTCGGGTTATAGGGGCGTGTATTAAATTGAACATTTTGGATGCACAGCTTTTGGCGACGACCTATATGAATTTTGCTTATGCGCCGAAGCTTAACTCATTGTGTACATCGCCCAGATCGTTAGATCGAGCACCGTAAATCCACCTATCGTTGGCCCTAATACTTTTGTTTTTAGATAAATTCGAAGAATATTTAATGGGAGACGAGTCGGTAAGTCTGCTTGAGTGCTGTCTACTCGCTATCATCGATCGTGCTGAACGAATTCATTCTTAAGCATTACCTCACAGCATCCAGAAGTTTCCGTTGCATAATTATGTACAGCGAAGATTCATATCGTATATCGGCTTGTAGTCTAAAACTACAACGCATAATTTCTACTAGTTCCATCGACCATACTGCTTTAATTACAGATCTTCTTCTCCCATTTAGCTTTACCGTTTGTTGGTAAGTTCCCTAATTATGCCCTCTCAAACTAGATATTTAGTGTGGAGTGTGCATGGAATATATATCTACACAAATATTCGTTTGACTGATGCCCAAGATAAATTGCGTATACACGATAATTATACGTGCACACAAGTGTATACCAAGCACCGGAAACGCGCTCAAATATAACTGATTCAGACGATTCGATGTGATCAGAAACTTTGAGATCTTCGTCGAACGAGAGCCAACGCAACATTTCAACTTCTCTATATCGCTGATTCGTCCGCTACAGTAGTGAGCATCTTTAACTCATGCACGATGTATAAATGTGCATCGTATATTTACCCGAAACATATTATGTTTGGTTTTAACCGGCAGTATTTCGATTGAGATCTAATTCATGAAGAAATATAATGATCATTTCAAACGAACAAATGTTGCGACCCCGAAAATCAAACAATTAGCGACTCGACCATATCTCATTAATGTGCGATTACTTTTGTATCATCCACGCGATGTTACGAAATCGGGAACCTATGATACAAGAATAGTGTATCAAATTTCTATAACACTCACCGGTATGAAAAATCGTAATGGATAATACGAGAAAATAGTAAGAAAGAGAGAAAATCAGTGGATGATCGATATAGATAGTGGCGGGCATCGCATCTGAAAATATAACCCGAAGCAGTTAACTCGAATGAACACTTTCCGATAGTTGGCAACCGTGCACTCGAGGGGGCCTCGCGGTACTTTTGTATATCGCGGCATTCACGCCGAAAGAGCGAGAGTTTGAAATTGAGAAGGAACGTCCCGAATCAAGAAAAAGGGTAAAGAATGAATGATAGGAAGAAAATGGAGAGGTATATTCGCCAATATGGAGGCGGTTCCCTCGAGCAGTGATACATTATATACATCGAGCTTTCCCGTCCCGCATATCTACACTTCCAGTTCAGTCCCGTCGATCGGTAGAAGACGCTCCGGAGGTTCGAGTATATATACATAGAACGGGGAAAGGGCGAGAGAATACTACGAGAGTTGAGAAGCAAGACCATAGACGAGTGGAGAAGTTTCGTTATCTCGAGTTACGTCGACACTCGTTATATGATCGAAGTTTGCTCGGCAGACGGGCGTGCCTTGAGTTGCCACGCAACCGCTGTGTATATGCTCTTGAGGTATATAATAAGGAGGTGAGGATAAAACGATCGGTGAGAATGCGAATAGAGTGGAAGACAGCCCCAAAAAGCATCAGCCTCTCTACTACAACTAAAGTCGACGGAGAATCAAATTTAATGCAGTCAATATGATGATTATCGAAGTTCCAAATTCACAGAGTAAAGCTGTTTTTTCATGCCCCGGCCCATATAATATATGATCATTGTCTATCCAGTCTGCGGATAATAGCGGTCATTGATGCCGAATCTTGAAATTTTCTTTTTAGGCAGTCGAGATTACCAGGATGACGGAAATTGCTTCGATATAAGCGCAGAAGACCTCAATCCAATTTCTGACAATTCAAGTTTTAGTTGAGACTTCTCTTGTGGCTTATAACCGCAAAAACGAATCGCTGCCGAACGAAATTACTAAGCCTGTTGTGTGCGTGCGTGTGTATGAAAGGCTAAGGGAGATTTTTATGGATGCCTGGAGAACTGTGTCGGTTGGGTCGTTTTTGATGTTAGAGAGCACGAGAAATGAGCCCGCAGTGGACTGTAGAAACAGCCAAGAGAATGAATTAACATACCAAAGGGTGCCAGCGTTTGCTGCTACTCGTCGAGAGAACTCGCAAACTGCGAAAACCAAGCTTCTCTCATCTTTAGTTGTGCAACCGGTATATATATATATATATATATATATATATATATATATATATATATATAACGGTTACTCAGTCACCAGTAACCATGACCAACAAACCGAGTTATTTGCTTGCGGACTTTTCATTTAATTCTTCCAGCTGGTCATTCAAAGCGATAAACATCCTAGCAATTAAACATGACTTTGCCAATTATTTCCGCTTTTATGATCTCCTTCACGCGCTCGCGATATGCAAATAGAGATTTATTTTTTTATTTTATTCATTTATAATACATAACGTCGGAAAAAAGACGTGTAAATATGACGATCCGCACATTTAAATTATGGACATTTTCCGAATTAATTGCAGAGTTGATCCAGCCAAAAAAAAAAATTGTATTTTTCGTGTCTATGAAACAAGTCTGCGCCTCGTTATATACAAACTTGACGATCGTTGTAGTCTCGATTGTAGCGTAAACGGAGATATAATTAACGATCAAATGTGTGCAAAATACGCGAAGTAATCCCGATCACCCCTGCATTGATGAATGATTTGTTCGTGACTCGAAAGATTGTAAACCTTCGCTAGACTTTTCTTCTGAATTCAATGCCAATATAATGGAGAGTGCGGCGTCGCGTAAAACATTTTTGACAAAATATATTCACGACGAGACCCCATCACTAATTCTGAGTCAAAACGAAGATATGATTTGCAAATAATAATTTCATTTCTATATCCAACAAAACAATTTGTCCATACAAATTTCTCGGTTGTTGGAAAAAAATTCGACACGTTTCGTTCTGATCCGATAGATCCCGTAGAACACCACCGAGAGAGCCGCATCATATCACGAGAGCGTTTTAATCAAATTTATGGCGGCTATCGTGTTTTACGCATGATATATCTCACACCCTAATTTACCCGCAAACATCACACACACACACACACACACATACACGGGGATGCTAGCGCGCTTGGGCACATCGCGTCGAGAGTCAGGCCACCGTAAATTGCACTCTCGTCCTTAATCATCTCGAATTTCACGGTCGTAGAGAAGGGTTAGGCGTGCGTGTCGAATGTTCGAGTTTCTTGGCTCGCGTATATATATATATATATATATACATCGTGAAAGGGTGGGGGAAAGGGGATGATATTGGTTATCTGGGTACGCGTGTCATGAATTTACGAGTACGAATGGAGCGGACCATTTATCCAAGGATATATATAACACCCATGAGCGGGGTACGAGCGTTATGAGAAATCATTTTGTAACAAAAATAAATAGGAATAATTATTAATTAGTTTTGTTTTGTCAGATTGTTCATTGAAAATGATTATACGACGAATTGCGTGCATGAGAATGAGCACTCTCGCGAGATCCAATATAACAGAGCACGATATTGTTAACCCTTAAACCTGAAACCTGCTGGGGTCATTTTTGTCCGAGCCGATTTGAATTGTTCGAGCATCCGGTGCAATATATTTGCAAAAAAATTATATTGCGAATAATTATTTCAGATTTTTTTTTCATAGCATTGTAGTGAAAGGTTCAAAGATATTATATGAATGTTTGTAGATTTTTTATGATAGATTAAGTTAGTGAAAGACGAGCCGGACAAAAATGATGACCCAGGTTTCGGGGATAAGGGTAGCGAAAAAATATTTCAGGGTTATATAAGGGTTAATCGAATATTAGCGTTGCCTCGTGTCGTGCAGCATGACACGTTGCAAACATTCCCCTTGTATGTACCATTTGCCATCAGCCATCAATGACGTCGTACGTACTCTCGTTCGGTTTCATTGTCACGAAATTCACTGACTCGCGAGATTTCATAATAAATATACGGGGTTTAATATCGCTTTGATTTTCAGACTTTTGGAAAGACTGAGCGAAACAGATTTATCATCTTTTAGGGGTCATCGATCAGAAATTTTCCGAAGATTTTAAGACCCACACCTCGACAGTCCTCCCTCCCCGATGGCTTAAAGATCCTGTGCAAAGCCCCAAATAATCGGAAAGACACTCCTCGTTATTTTTCTCGTTTGATGAACATGCGCGAATCCCCCCCCCCCCCCCCCCCCGGGAGCTACAAAAAGGGCAGCCTGCATGTGTATAAATATATCGAGAAGCTTTGATATAGTGTAATCGATCTTCTTGTCTCTATACCATCTCTTCCTTCCCCCACACAAAGCACACCGCGTATCTCTATAATCAAAGCAGACGTGTTTGTACCAGAGTCTTTGATGGCACTTTCTTTCCAACTTTCGTTAATTCCTTCGCGCTCGCGGCTTTCGCTTCAAGTTTCAAAAATCGCATCCCAACTTCATCATTCTCTCTCGCTCTTTCTTCTTCTCTCGCTCCCTTTTCCCCGTTCTGATCCAACAGGAACCTTCAATGTTCGTACAAAATACGATCGAAAGATTCCCGTGAAAAAAAATTATTTTTATTCTCAACTTTCCTGTCTAAAAATCAGGTATTCCGATAAATCGGAGGGGGAAATGCGGTAGCCATTGAATAGTAAAACGTTGTAGGGCCGATCGATTTACTGTAACACGTCACTTGTTAAGTGGTGGCACTCTTCCGAGTCCGTAAGCTGGCGATATTCCAAGTTTTGTAAGTCGAAACCACGCGCGCATAGGGCCCAAATGTCGCAAGACACTTCGACTTCCTGAGATTCAAAGTTGTACGTAGCTCAGAAATATATATATATATATATATATACACAAATATAATATAAATATATAATATATATATATATATATATATATACCGGGGACAGTTTATTGCGGGACTCCGCCAGAACTTCGAGCTATCGGAGCTTTCTCGGTGGCTTTCACACGGAGTTCCGATCTTTCACAAAGTTCTCATGCGGTTTCCGCGCGTGTCATGCGCCCGAGAGAACAAAACCCACAATCGTGATAGAACTGTGCCGCGTATGGATGTACAGAAATATCTATTATAATACAAAAATCACTCGATCCGAATAATGAGATTCGCAAAAAATCGTTCGAGAAGTTTCAGCGATGAGTTTAACCACAGCTTGTTCGTGTCAGAGTAAAATATATATGGGAAATCACAACGGAGTTTTCACGATTTGCGAAAAAAAATATTAATTTCCAACATAGAGTTCAATTAATCGAAACTTCAATGGGAAACATTCTTCAACTATATATGAAAAAATTGGCTGATGCTTTTATTGGAAATATTTCTCGTATAGGTTGAGACAGCGATGTATAGCCCTATCGTCGTCGTAGATGCATTTTCCCGGCGAATAATCATATATAGGGGAAAACCGGTGTTCTTTCAACGTATATATCATGTACCGTTAGACGCTCGAGTGAACTTTACGGGCGAATGGATCATCGAGACGGTTAGTTCCATCCCGCGGGAACCAAAGGCATTGCCGAAGTGTATATATATACTTTTGCACGAAAAACACGCGCACGTATTCGAGAGAGTGTTGATTGAACGAAAAATCTGTGGGACACAACCCCTTCTATGTTTGTATCGAACGACATGCGATTTTTCTCAGGAAAAAATTAAGGATGCCTCGATAATTAATATTCATCGATCATCCGCAATTGTTCCATCTTCAAACTAAACTGCTCGAAACATCCAGTATTGTTCGCAAGATAGTTTGTATTTTGGGTCATACCAGAGAAGAGGTAATTTGTTTGAATTTAATTATTCAGACAATTAAGCTAATAACGTTGTTAATGGATTATCAACTTCATTGTCGGCTCTCAATCCATTCCTTCAGGGAATACGACGACGGAGAGCTTTATCGACAGCAGATCACTTTACTTTCCGTCCAAAAACATTTGGGTGTGTTCAGCGAAATTACGTTGACACGTGAGTAAGAAAATGCTGGACCTAACGAACGGGAGAATTTCAACCGGAGATTAAGAGGGGACAGAAATATATGCGGGAGGTTAATACAGAAGCCACGCATCGTCGACTAAACAGGGAGGAACACGAGCCCCAAAATCTACATTCGTGAGGAGTCTCTGACGTGGGCAAGGTGCGGTCTAGATGGACAATTTAACACCAGGTTGTACGACGGTGACGAGAAGACGACCCGACAACGTGGGAAAGCTCGGGGAAAACCCTCGCGACACCCTCTCGCCCATGGATTTGGCCGACAGGAAGATCCCCGAGCTCGCTGCGTGACACTAACGACTCTTCTGGTGCGAACCGAGTGAAGTGTATACGTGTGCTTGAACACGGTAGGGTCGGAGATGACCGGAGGGAAAGAGGACGAAGGGAGAACGAGAGACACGAAGAGAGAGAGAGAGAGAGAGAGAGAGAGAGAGAGAGAGAGAGAGAGAGAGAGAGAGAGAGAGAGAGAGAGAGAGAGAGAGAGAGAGAGAGAGAGAGAGAGAGAGAGAGAGAGAGAGAGAGAGAGAGAGAGAGAGAGAGGGAGAGATAAATAAATGTAGAAAAAGAGTCAAAGCTTTGCTCTCACAGTCAAATAAGCGGAAATCCTCATTTTTAGTTTCTTTTCCCGGAGCCATTCGCTTGTTCTTCTCTTCTCCGTCATCCAGCCACCCTCAATTCCCTCTCTTATCCAATATTTACTCTCCTAATTTTCTTTTACCCCGCGCATGATTCCTCCACTCGCGAAGGGCTGTTCTTCCCCTCTGGCTTTCGTTTCCTCTGCACAGCGCGAAAGGGACCTCTAAGCCACTATTGCAACGCCGAAATCCGCGTTAATTTGCTTTGAGCAAAAGCCTTACGCATAAAAGCACATTAACGGTATAACCACTATAAAAAAGGAAAAAAGTGTCTGTATTGGAAGCTTTAGTTTTTCTTGAGGACAACGCACCTATATGAAGTCTGCGAGGAAGCGGGAAAAGGGTCCAAGACGAAAAAAAAAAAGAGAGTTTGAGAAGACTGACGTGTATATAACGGTATGAGAGAATCGATGAGAGGCAGGAATGTAAGTATATTATTGATCCTGACGTTCAGAATAGCGCTTCAAGTGACTGCCGGAAGTAACACCGAGTTTGTCTAATAAACGTTTTATCGTCGGACTAACGTAGCGCCCCAGACTCTCTCTATCACTCATTCTCTCTTTCTCTCTTGTTCTCTTTTTCTCGGGTTCGTATGTCCGTTCAACTCAGGCGTAAACCACTTGCGCACACTATGAGCATCGACGGAACTACGTTCCGTTGTTCTCCAAGCGGCAAAATACGACCGCGAGTTTTCACAGATGGATGGAAAGCTAGCCGTGACGCACGTCTCAATAGAACATTCAACACTCTCACACACACACAAATATATATATATATATTTATATATATTTATGTATAAGTATTTGGGTTGAAGTTGGAATGAAAGGCATGCAAGTGATCCATGCGGATTCATACCTCACCGGATGCGCTTTCAACAGCCCCGCAAAACAACGCAGGCCAAAATAGAGTAGAGAGAGAGAGAGAGAGAGAGAGAGAGAGAGAGAGAGAGAGAGAGAGAGAGAGAGAGTGAAAGGGAGCAAAAAAGTGAGAAATTCAGCGAGACCCAACGACCCCGCCCAAATAAATTCGCTTTTTACGACAGAGATTTATGAAAGCCATTCTCTTGGCATTACCCTTCTTCAACCTCCGACTCTCCTAGCCACCAGTTCTGTACCCTATATACCCCATGAACTCGTCGACACGTTCTCGCACCGCATACACCCACGCACACCGTATAACCCCAAAACCACTCTATCCTGAGACTATAACACCGTTTACTCGCATCCTCTTGCACTTTTCTCTCTTTGTATTTTCACCGAAGGTTCGCACGGAACCTCTGGGCCCACGTCTTTCGAATATACACCTCACGCTCTTTTCCATACCTAACAGAGATCTCACTCCTTTAATCAACACTCGGGTCTTGTGTATACAGGATGTATAATACCAAGCGTGTAACATGACACAGACGCGAATAAGCGAGAGTTAACCGAGAGAGCGAGATGAATATAGAACGAGTATAAAGGCATAAAGCGTTTTGTGCGAAATGGCACGCGAGCTATGATATATACTTATATATGTATATATAGAGAGAGAGGGAAATAGAATGAGCGAGGTATGTGTAAAGGATTGCCGCCCCAATTCTTCCCCATAGCAAAGGAACCTTAAAGGTCCACCCCTAACCTAACTTCTCCCTCCTTTATCCATCCCGGGGATGCGATATAACGCGTATATACTGGAATCCGGGCCATTTTGGGCCGAATGAGGTAATTAGAATGCAGACGAGAGCTGCAGAACCTTCGCCCACTTTCCTCCCTAACTTCATATATATAAGCCCAGCTCGAAAATCCTATACAACGCACCCTTGTATAACCTTCAAACGTTTGCGCCTCGTTCCCTTATCCTTACTCTTGATTCTTCTTTTTAACGCCTGCAGCTCTCGTATATATATACGTACTCGCAGATCCGGCAACGGAGTATAGAAAATCTCGGGAATCAAGCAATTTCAGCTTCATCCCTCAGCAACCTCTTGCGCCGTTTTCTTGTTCATCCCTGTACGAAACTTCTCTTTCTTTTGTCCTCCATTCCCTCACTTTACCCTCCGTGTGTATTTTCATATTCACTCTGCAAATCCTCCCATCCAACGAAAAAAAAAAAAAAAAAAAGCAACAACTTTTCCGTATATATCTGCCCTCCTTTCGGCTCTTCTCTTATTTTGACGATCGTAGCGCAAGGCCGAGAGGAAAAAAAAAGAAGAATCAGCTAAATCATAACCCTCCCCCATGGCCCCCAGGGCCAAGAAATTTTCGCGCATCGCTTACATACTAATGAGTTTACCACCTCCATTTATCTACCCCGAAATTTATTGCATATATATAAACGCATATACATAGCTGAGCCGCGACTGCGGAGGACAGCACGGGAAGAAGTATAATAACGCGGGCAAGGACTTGCCGAGAGTCACACGCCTCGACGCGCCCGATGAACTTAAGTGTGCGCAATGGTCCGGTGAGTTATGACATATACAATGTGTGTATATATATATATATATATATATATATATATATATATATATTTAGGTACTGGGCGTAGTACTGGAGGATACAACGATACGTGCCCTGTATAATTACGCGGATGCTTTTCAAGCCCTTTGCCCATTTCACGTGGCACAAAAATACCGATGTAGCCGAATATCTGATATTGCAGTTCGTTGAGGAAAGACCGAAGTGAACTTTGAACTCTCTACACCATTTTCAAGCTTTTCTACTTATACATACCTAATGTGTGCTTATCTTGAGGAATTTCTATGAATGATTCACTGCGAAGGTATAAAGTCCAAAAAGACATTTAAACCGCTATAATAAAGAGAAAAGGCGAGCTGCGGGAAAGAATTTTACCAGAACAGAGCATTCCTAAAAAAAAAGCATCTAACAAAAAAGTTAAATATCCTTATGACTTCAGTTCCTAAAAAAAACGTAGATATACGCGCCAAATATCGAGCACGAAATCTCGCGGGGAATGGGAATTCCCTTTGACACAGTGTAAAAGCCTTGATAGGGTTGAAATTGGCTAAACGCTGCTCCTGAAAGAGGTGTAGATGCACGTATATATATATACGTATATGATGAACGAGTGACTCTGTGGAACATTTCAATTCGCGGTATTTAATGCACGACAGGTTTTTTACCGCGAGAATTATGAGTACTAATAGCCAACGGAGAGGGAGAGCTAAACGTCGTGGAAAAAAAGCAGCCGTCAGCCACGTCATACACTTGCAATGCATCCAACAGCCCTTCTCCCGATCCCCCGGCACCCATGCGCCGCATCACCTACTACAGCACACCTACTCCGCATGTTACAGAGGATCACTCGAAAGGTTCTTTCGTCGTGTGGTCTCGCGGAGCACGCGAGAACTCCAACGGGGACGGCGACACACACTCGGCGCGACGCGACGGGGAGGGCAAGCGAAAGCACCGAGAGCTTCTAGTGCCCTCGAGCACCGGAAAGGGTACTTTCGCCTTTGGATGCCTGCCAGTCGTTACATGACTGCGAGACGAAAGAGAATAAAAACCGAGAAAGTATGAGAGAATGTCGAGAAGAAAAGGCAGTCTAGATGCCCAAGTGTTCGGCGAAGGACAGAGACATTATTTGGGTGAAAAGGCCAAAAAGATCAGAAATCGTAGAGAGAAAGCCCCATATGAAAATTTTGCTCAACGGGGCACGAGTGTGCACGTGACAAAAAGAACTAATAAATTGGGAATAGGTGCTTATACTATATGTATTAAGCGACAAAGTCGAGGACCATATAGTAACGGGGATACACCGCACATTGATTTGCAGAAATGGTGCGAGCTTAATCAATGGTGATTTATCACTGAATCGCCGAACCGAAATGCCATTAGGTAAAATGACTATACCTGGGTGGACCAGATAAATATAGGGCGAATGTAAATGTACCCGGACGAGAACATACATATAGCTGGATGGATATAGCCGAGGCTGGCGTGTACCACTGCTACGGTGCGCGGAGGATAACGCACACGCACACAAACACGCACAAAGGACTTCGTTGAACTGGATCAGTGGTTTTGTTAAATAGCCCCGGGTGTGTTTTGTAGGTAGAAAAAGGTCACCGCGGTTGGATGACGATTGCCCGTGTACGACCATCCGAATTCGTTCGAAATTTTATTTTTCATTGACCAATTAGCACATTCCTAATGCCAAAAGCATCATGCATGCCTGATGGCATTCATTCATCTATCAATCAAACATTCGAGCAGAACACTTTCATATGATTCTGTCAAAATTCCCAGCAATGTTAAGCCTCAGTCCGCTGCAATTTGTTACAGCTCTATTTGGCTTTTGATCGAAAGAAAATATTAGTCGGGCTTTCCAGGGCTCTAGTGCGTTATAGATGTATCGTTGAATCGGCGCGGACTCTTGAAAAGGAATATAACCGACTGGCCTGATGGTCGCCACATCTGGGCAACACATCCAACACACATACAGCGAGATAGAAACCAAGAGCAAATGCTGGTGCGCAACACACACTGTGCTATACCGATGCGCCTTCAACATGCCACCTTGGGATTCCCCCCATTAACCCCCTGAGGTCGTTAGGTTGCGGTTTGACATGAGAACATGCCCATAACACCGCGTATTCGATTATATACGAGAGTTTGAAGATGGAAAGGGGTGAAGTGTGGCTCCGCCGGCATAAGGGTGTGTGTTGGGGGTTCATGTACCATATACCAATCGTCGACGAAGCGAAGCGTCTAGACTCCTTGGTCACGGCATCACCGAGCTTTTCGCGCGTATAAAGACAGACACACACACACACACACACATATATATATATATATATATATGTATGGTATGCGCATATACACATTTCCGTTCTATATGCCCGATTAAACATTGCCGAGGCAACTATTAGCGGTCACGACGATGTATACAGCACGCAAACTCTCGTCCTTTACACGTAACTAATACGTTGGACGTATAATGCACTCTATAAACGTGATACGTCCTTTGCTATACACGCTTCGCTACCCTCATCACGTTATATCGAAGGGATATGGCCTCTATATATGGGTCTTCCTGTACACTTAGTTATAGTTACGTGTATCGAATCTTCCTCTACCCTGAAAACTTTGTAGAAACATAATGTTCGCACACAGCTCTATCACCAGTCAACCGAGCTACTGTTAACAACACGTCAGGTGAACATTCGACGAATGGTGTTGTGAATTTTTGTGGATCGCAGAGAGATCGGGATTTTGTTGTCCACATCAAAAAACATGATATGCATTCTTTGCGATCGAATGTGGCACTTCAATCATCATATCGATTGGCAAGAATTTTGGGGAAAATCTCGAAAAATTGGGATATCGTTGAAAAACTTTTTTCTTTTTTATTCTTCAAATGCGGGCGCTCTCAGTGCGAGCGTGGTGTCGAGGATACCGCTCTATGCGAGAATATCGAATCGGCCACGGTTCACGTGATGCTTAACCACTTGGAAAATGTTGAGAATGATTCGTAATCGGAGCCATCGCGTTTTCTCGCGTTGGACGAAAAATGGAAAAAAAAAAAAAAATCTACGGGTGCATACCCCGAGACGAATAAAACAGGGCGAAACTTTGGAGTTGGGAATTGTGTGTATGGATGTGTGTGTGTGTGTGTGAGAGAGAGAAAGAGAAAGAGAGAGAGAGAGAGAAGATGCGGGTACGAGCCCATGACGCTGAAATTGCGCTTTTGTCACTTTAACCAGAGCGAAAACAAAATTGATTCGCGCAATAAAAGTACAAGCGTGGAAACATATTTTTTTTGTTTGTTTTTGTTTCTCAACATCTTTTTTCTTTTTGCATAAACGAAATTGGAGCTCGAGCTTTGATACTGACGTATACGGACAAAGAAACCAACGAATCATGTCAGATGCAACGGAGTTGCGCATCGAGCTGGAAAGGTGACAGACGAATTTTATATATTCGGAGAGAGATGCGTTTGTTTTTCCTGAGGCAAAAGTTTTCATGAAGACAATATCAATTTTCCATTACTCGGCAGCTTTTGCTCCAGTAATAAAAGTTATATTAAACTGACACTATATGCAATGAAAACACGATCTCGCTCGATATACTTTTTCACAGAGAATATTATGAATTTCTCATAAACGCGTATTTCCGATGTATGCATGCGCGTTACAGCGATTAAAAATCAAAATATCTATACCATACACCGCGGAGAGGACGGAAATAACCCGTGAAAATATGTAAAAAAAATTCTTGACTGAAATTGAAATATGCTATTTCGCTTTACAGGGCTCTCGGATAACATAAATGCATGTTATTAGTGTGTGTATGTGTGTGTGTGTGAAACCCGTGTACATATACGCCTGTCAGCGCTCCCTAGCGGAGTTTCAAGGCGTTACCGGGTCACTTTTTCCATGCATGTATACACGCCACACAATGTTATTTCACTATAACCATGTATGTTATCCAAGAGGCCTATATACGACGTGTATATAGTTGCGTATACCATATATATGCGTCATTAGAAATCATATTTCCCAAACGTAAAAGCGACCCGAGTTCGCGCGAGGACGCTATATGCAAAAACATCTGGCAACGGGGAATTTCGCGACGCGATTGTATTATAACGTAGATCGGGGGCGAATGGAGACAAGGTATCCCGATGCAATGAATATGGTAATTCGTGACTCCCAAAGCTCGTCGAATATATCATAATTCGCGCGAAATGAGGCATGAATTTTTCATGTTTGCTCACGCAGGATGACTTGAGACAACGAAAGGACATTTTAATGATCGACTTTGTTCGCATATTTCACACGTTATGCTGATCTTAAATCATTTTTTTCCGAACACGAACTATTTACGAAAATGTTCAAAAATTTTTTGTTAAAAATACAAAAAAGAAAACTTAAAGTATAATGGCCTCCTTCGTTCGTAACTCTCTGCTTTTCCTCCTAATTTTTTCAACGAATTCACGCGTGTCTTTTGTTCTCAATCAAAAGCTTTCCAACGTTGAATGGATCAGTGATTAAAATCCGCGGATGAATCAATGAACGATTGCAAAGATGTTTATCCTATTCGTAACATTTTTTCCGCGCAGCAATAACGGTGACGAATTCATTTGTCACGTCAGTATATGTACACTTTTGCCCCGATCTTGCTTATATCGAAGGGTTAAAAAATTTGCACGCGAATTCTAAAAGTGTCGTTGCGGCAAAAAGTGTGTAGAACCGCGATAAAAACGTGAAAAAAGAAACGAACGAATGAAGAATAAGTCGTGGGGTGGTCGAGTTGTATAGAATAACCGAGAAACGAAGAGAAAAGACGTTTTTGTGAAAGCACCAAAAGCAGTGGAGGGTGGTCGTGGAGCGAACCCCATCACACTTTCCGTAATGTGCGATCTTGGTCTTTTCTGCGCGACTCGCGGTACTCTCTCACTCGCGCGCTACACTTTTCCCGGTGGTTAAACACTGCGGAACGCTGAATTTGAATTTTCACGAGTTTTATTCCCTGTGTATGTGTGAAGCTGGCACATCGCGGTCTTCCGCGCTCACTCTCTTGCGATATATAAAAAGCAAGAGAGAGAGAGAGAGAGAGAGAATTACCAAAAGATATCGGGGACAGCCTAATGATACGTATACGTATAGACAAGAGGAGTCTTTGTGGCTGCGATGTGCAGAATTAGTCCAGGAAACGGGTCAAAAAAATAGGTTCATAATGCATAATTCTACGCGCGCGATTATTCGATTGGGAATGATTAATGCAAGTTGGCACGGCCGGGGAGATGTGTGCTTCAGCAGCCATCGTGAAAAATCATTTTTTTCAAATATCTCGTTAACGGTTCATCCTACGGCAAAAACGATCACGACCTTTTTCATAGAGAACACAATTCTCAGCCTTTTTTATTTCAAACTTTTTTCGATAAAATGCATATTTTTCAATTTACAGCGCGCCAAAAATAACTATTTTAACGGTTTCATCATTCCGTTAACGAGATTTTTTATGAAAACCATCATCACGAAATTTTGGCACGCTGTAACTTGAAAAATATGTGTTTTACCGGAAAAAGTTTTAAATAAAAAAAAAAGGTAGAGAATTTTGTTTCCTATGAAAAAGGTGATAAAGGTTTTTGCCACAGGATGCACCGTTTACGAGATATTTGAGAAAAACAATTTTCCAAGCTGACGACTGAAGCACACCCACCCCTAGCCGCGTCATTTTACATTTACACTCAGGGGGCATCCCTTAATAATTTGCAAAACGAAAAAATTGCGTGCGTCGAATTATTCAGAAAAAAATTACCCGTTTCCTTGACTAATTCCTCGACTAGTTTGGATTTAATGCCCAAGAATGATCTTTCTCGCGTGGAGAAAAGTGATTATTCGGGTTTTCGTTACGTCTGGAAAAGTTTGTCCTCGAATTTTTTTCAAGAGACTTCGGGGAGAGCTTTTGCGATAAAGTGTAGGATAACATGAAGCTAATTCAACTTTGAATGATGCGATTTCCAGACATATTAGCCACTTGTTTGCTTCTGCTCTATGTAATATCAAAATCAATTTAGAATATTCATGCTAGTCACTCACACCTCGTAAATGCGAGCCTTAATTGTCCCGAAACTTTACCACTCATTGGGAACTCTACCAGTGATAAGGAACACCTAAAATCTTTAGCCAATTACATCTCTACCAGAATGAAATTTTTAGTGAAATCTTTACTATTAGGAATCTTCGAGAGAGAGAGACCTCTCATATTTATTCTATCCCTTTGAGGATTTAAAAGTACGGTCTTGGCTCTCGTTGACCGGTTTCTTTTGAGGGAGGTTTGCTTTTTAAATTGTTCGAAGTATTACCGCAAATCAGACGACGCGAAAGCTCCTCGAGGATCGCTATTGGAGCTTTCAGAGGGTCAAATCTGCTCCCATACTTTCTTCAAAAGCAAATAATCTTGAAAATATATTTAAAAAAAAAAAAAGGAAAATGCATGAATACCGTTTCTTAAAACATGCCCCTTGCATCAATAGACCATTAGTCAGTTCATAGACCTCGCGATATTTATAATCCTACGTCAATACTTGTTTATTATCGTTTCTAATTATTAATCGACCCATCGACCTATCAGTATCGTCCCATGAAGAATAAATTTATACAGAAATATATTCGATATATTTAACTTCTGACAAGGACGCGTATCATAGTGTAATACGTGTGTGCCCATAACCGACATTGAATCGTGCGCATCGATCTCGATTGATCAAAGTTCTCTTTTACCGCTGTAAAGAAAAAACGAGAAATCGTTTTCTCAAGCACGAACCGAGTTGTGTAGATTCGTTATCAATTCAGCATCGATAACGGAGTTCCACGGAATTGCGATGATAGAAATACGATGGTAAAATGCGAAACTACGATGTATATTTTACGAAAAAAAAAAAAAATGAAAAAAAAGGAAAGAATCGGAGCAAGCGAAAGATCGAAATTTTAAAAAAACGAAGAAACGATGATGGGGCTGGATATTGGTTATCTCTGCATTGAAAACTCATTAAAACTTGTGAATTGCATAAGAATCGTTGCTTTCCGTTTTACATATACGTATATATATATATATATATATATATATATATATATATATCTTCGACGTGCAGGTTCCGGGATGTCAACGCTATATGTCGATCATCCGCATATAATCAACTCGAAAACTTCGAGAGAGAAAAAAAATCGATAAGTTCCTCGCTGAGAAAAATATTTAATAACATGCCTTTAAATATTTTATGATGTAGGAAGAAAAAACGAGAATTTTTACGAGTTATCAAAACAAAGAAAAGCGGTAAAAATACAAATACAAGTACGAGGAACAAAATGAAGTTATGTGTAATAAAAATAATTTAATTACGTATATTTGACATAAATTAATTATATTTTCGTATATAATGATTATAAAAAAATAATAATAAAAATAAACGAAAAACAAATAACGCCTGTTATGACCCACATATTTTACGTGATACGACCCCAGGGTCGAAGAAACCGCATTTACCGAGTTTAGATGAAAAAAAAAAGAAATGGAAAAAGCGTTTTTCCGTCCATCTGTCTCGGTCGTTTTGTCGGCAACCAAGAGATACACGACAATGTCGTTTCACTCGTGCAATAGCGGTTAAAACGCTCGAATCAGGTATATACGGTATACAATCCGTTACGTAATAAAGAGTCATCAAGATCGTGAAAAAGCGCGCCAGCGAATGTACGCGCCGCGCGCTTCCCCAACGGTGTTCGATTGTACTACAGGTTTTAGAGCCTTATAAAACGCATTCTCAAGGCTCATCGGTGAACCTCACGGGTGGTTTACGTCCTGCGACTCTCCCCATAAGGGCTGCTTAAAGAAGACAAACTTACGAGTACCTAACTTCTGTAGAGGCAAGTATAAACTGTTACATGTATATCGCGTTACGTATACAACCTCAATGTCAAAAGCGAAACGAAAGGAACTTGGCCCACACGGTGGCCAGTGAAATATCCGTTGGGACTTATGGCCGAGCTTCGCCCTATATCAGAGCTCACGATAACTCGCGTTGAATGAAACAAAAGCGTTACCTGGGGAACGGGGAGTGAGGCAAGTAATGGAGCCTTAGGGCTGGTCCACGCGTGAATATACACGCGGCGAGAGTTAGTCCCTCGACGGCACCAACGGCTCTTGAAACGCTGTTTCTCGTATGTTGCATGGTACGCTGGATTTCTTTTTTTTTTTTTAATTCCCGGACGTCTCATGCGAGCGCGCACGCACGGAACTTTCGAAAAACGAATCAGAGAGAGAGAGAGAGAGAGAGAGAGAGAGAGAGAGAGAGAGAGAGAGAGATCGATTCGCTCGCGTCAATAACGCAAATTTCCCCGTGATCACTGCTACGCAGCCAGTTACATTAAACGCGAGCATATACCCGGGGGTTTCTCATGGATTTACGTGAGAGAATGAAAAGCCCGGAGCTATACATGAAATTTATACGAAGAGGGCCGTGGGAGTACGCGCAGTATCGCTGCTGTAATAATATGTACGAAGCATTTTGCTGACCGATATACCGCGCGTCGCTCGTGAATAAATACGCGCGTCAATATATTTATTTATAACCGATAATTGAACATTTGAAAAACGAGAGTTGCCGCGATAACTGACGAATAAATATTAACTAATCATTCACGGTAGTCGTATTCGCGTTGGTGTTTTTGTTCCGTGGAATTTGTTGATTTTTCGAGTCTTTAAATAACACACTTTGCGATAAACAAAATTTGGTTTAGGTAAGTTCGAGGATGAGTCATCGTGAATGCGTCAGGACATTTCAGCGCAATGCCCAAAATTAAATGTTCTTTCGTTTGAACCATGGGTGGGGAGGGGGGGGTCTATTTTATTCTGAACAGTCGTAGATCATTATCGAAAAGTCAAAGAACAATGCTGGAAAGAGACGGCCGAACGGCAAATTGGATTAAATAAAAACTGCGTCTACTGTATAGCCGGGAAAACTCGGCTACCTATATAGCGCGATTTATAATGTCCGGAAGCGATTATAACGTCCAGGCTGGGGTGAAAATTTAAAGCCTTTGTAGAAAATCAGCCACACGAGAAAGTGCAAGAGTGAGAGTAGACGAATTCTGCGAAACATTGGAAATGGATGCATAATCCGTGTAATTAAATTTGATGGCCGAGTGTGGACTCTCAGCTTTTCACGAGGTTTCTTCGTTATTCTCACAAAAGATTATTTTAGATCGCGAAAACAAAAAAAAAATTAGTCAAAAAAAACAGCTCCAGAACGTCGGATGATTGACGAATTAAATCTTTCAATTTGCAAATTTATACGCTCAAGAACTAGACTTGTCCCCGCCAGCATGAAACTTTTCTGATTTTATTTCCGGCTAGATGGAGAAAAGAACCCAAAAATTATAAACTCCGCACTAAATTAGCACCTCATTTGGGATACACAAAGTCGCATTCATTCCAGAAGACTTTTCTCCGCTGTTTTTATGAAAGTGAGTAAGTCTGAAAAGAAAGAAAGAAAGAGAGAAAAAAGGATATAAACGAAATATAAAACCTCTCCAAAGAGTTCCTTTCTATCGTGCCCTCGCGCGCGTTTTACCACACGGATCATCGTGTAGAGGCAGCCGTAGCATCAGCGGAATTTCGAGCTTTTCTCTCGCATTTATAACGGCGCACGCGGGCAAACGTTTACCGAGATAGAGAGCAAAGAAAAACAAAAAAAAAAAAAAAAAGAAAGAGAAGATATCTTTTTAAACGAGGAGGAAAATTACACACGGTAGAGAATCCCCTGCGCGGCATAAATAGTATTTGCTAACGAGTTGGCCGTTGTATAAGCCCGTCTTGGCATTTGCCGGAAAGCTCGCACACACGGAGTGTACCGGCGCGTCGGTGGAAAACGCGGCCGCGGTAGAGGACGACCAAGGAAAACTAAGAGAAATATATAGAAGGTGAGAGGGAGATGCATCATGGAGCTGAAAGAGTAGAAAGGAAGGGATTCACTTGGTTCGCGACTTGCGAGGTTTAAGGCAACTTTATATGCTCCAATTACCGCGCGTTTGCAGTATCATACGGCCCCCACATTCTCCCTTCGTACTGAACATCCACGACGCGAAGCTTGCACCACTCTTGCCGAAGGAGTACAACTGCTGGAAATCGTCGTATATAGATCGAGAGTGGTATACGCGCTATACATGGTACCTCACAGGAAACAAGCACCGCTATTCGGGACTTCTCCATCCCTGAAGCTTGGTTCGTATATCCACGCATTCTCCCTATATCTCCTGTCCCCTTGCCAACCCAAAAGCTCAACTGTATATTTCGCTTCGGCGCCCGCGCGAGTGCCACGATCCGCGTGAGATTACGAATTGAAATCAGTCGAGCATCAGGAGCAACTGCGGTAATGGGGTTGATGGTGCTGGTATACATACTATATATGTATATGTATATATATACCGGTAGCAAGAATTATGTGGTCGGTATAGCGTCTAATACCGGTACTACGATACATACATCGCGGGCTATAGGAATAAGATATGCGTGTGTATAGGTGCGACGGGTCTATAAAGCGTTCCGCATCAGGGATAATGTGGTGCACCAGCATACAGCCATTTGATGCATCGGATGTATCACATGGATGCATAATACACATGGACGAGAGCTCACGCTATCGTGAACGGGAGAAGACTGAGGCAACTTCATGCACCGGCGCGTCGTTTGATTGGACAAAAATTTGTAAAAGAATCTCAAACAAGCATCGTCCCTAAATACGTCGGGTGCTCCCAAGACCTCTTTCTTCGTATATGTAAAGATAGGCCATATTGATTTCCAAATAGTACATTAGGATTTTTTGAACAATGCAATTTATCGGTACAGTTTAGAAAGTAAAAATAAACAAAGAGACGAGTAAGATCACAGAATCATTTCTATTCGACTCATTTTACATGATCGGTCGACATTATTACGACGATTTTTCGTCAACTCGTGCAGCACGCGAAAGAGTTCAATCGCTCGAGAAACGACGACGACGGAAGGTGATAGTCGTGTCATAAAAAGGGCTTTTGGATGATAGGGGCGTGCAAGAATATGATTGGGACGTTATCGTGGACAAATGATCCGTGGGCAATATATGCCGTATTCGAAGATTCGGGGCAAGATCGTTCCAGAGGAATACGAGGATGTATCGATATCCTTCAACGCGAGTACACACGTTCCCGGCGTTACGATCGTTAAACTCTCGCTTTCCGTCTCGTATCGCAATTACTTTCAGTCGATAAATTTTCTCGTGAAAGTATGTTATACTTTCCATTGGATATTGTTCAACATAAAAAGTCTGGATAACAACATGATTCGAGAACTTCCTGGTATACTTGGAACAAAAAATTATAGAAGAACAAGGCCTATTTATTGCTCATCGAGGTATATTTATTGACTCGTCAAGGCATGCGACTGTCTCAAACAAAAAAATTGCAAAGTTATGAACTGCATATTATGCTGTGTGCTTTTGATACCGGCAATGTTTGTAACGATAGGCCAAGGACCAACTCACAACCAAGGGACAGAGAGAGAGAGAGAGAGAGAGAGCAGGAACCTGGACACCACTTTCAGCCAATATTACCACCACAACGGTTCATGCTGTACCAAAACGCACTGGGATTCTTGCCCACGAGTTTGTGCTCGCTCGTCTCCAAAATCGGTCGAATGGCGCTTATATATATATATGTACATCGCGGCGGCGCTAGTCGAGGTATATAACTCTCTGATATTGCAGAGTTCACGAGAGCATATGCTGACCAAGCGCGGGAGTTGAACCGCGGGCATCAGCTTTCAACGACTTTAGTGCCCAGTCCGCACAATTTACATTCGAAACATATAATAGGTCATGGCAATCAAAATTTCCGAAGATGCAACCGCGAAGGTGTTGCCCGAATGATCAACTTTTCTCCAACGTACCCGCGACCAACTTCGATATTCTTCGTTAGGAATACAAACGAAAGTGGGCTTTGATTTGAGCTGATTGCGTTTGATGTTTATTTTTATAAAAAAAAAAAAAAAAAACAGCAAGCCTCCGGGACAGTAGCACGCGAATGAAGGCATAAGAATTCAAAATGGCGAATCGAAATTGCAAAGTTGCTTATGATCGACGTCACGAATTCCGATTGAATGACACGAATTTTGCTATTATATAGCTACGAAGTTTTTCGCGAAATCGAATAGTGAGAAAAATACTAAACTTTTTCTTTGCTTCCGCCCTTATTTCCTATCCCATTTCCAAGAGGATTCCTGGACATTTTTACTATACATCAACGAAGACAAATATTATTTGATACAAAGAGTATACTCATTGGCATCCGCATTGGAAACTTTTCGAAAAATTATATAAACGACATCTCTGCTGATGTTCTATCTCCCTTTTTGTGCGAGAGTCTTCGCCGTTTCTTCGGGCTACCATTGCGGACGAAATGCCATCTAGGATTCCTGGGCGACGAGCCATGATGGCCGCATACAAGGGCCGTGTATATATGTGTGTATCTGTATTTTCCTGTTTGTGCGAATAAAGTGGGAGAGAGAGAGAGAGAGAGAGAGAGAGAGAAAGAACGATGACGAAAGGACTCGTCGAGCTAAACCCGAAGTGAACGCAAGTGAACGAAACTCGGAAGTGTGTAGCCGTAGGGCAGAGTAAACTCGATTCCATTTCGAATCCTTCCTTCCACCATTGCTTTTGCGACGTTGACGTTTCCAAACTGATTTACCCTTAGGAGCGTGGAAAAGGAGTCCGGGTATGGTTTGGTAAGAGCTCGGGGACAAGGCTATACGTCGATGTTTTTTGCAACGGTGTGTGCGAGTCTTCGACTATAGGACACGATGACAGCGTCGCGAGGGTGGGGATTGTCGGGAGGCAAAGGGGACGAGAGGACCAAATGCCTCATCGAAAATTCGTGAACACGAGAATAAACGACGACTCTTGCCCGGCTGCTTTTCCACATCGCCTTTTCTTTGACGCGCGCCCGCGCGACGCGTCAATCACCCTGCCATTTTCGTCCTCACCCCGCGCGCCGTCATCCCTTTTTGTACTAATGACCCGCAGTCAATCTGCCCGAAAATCCAAAACGCCTGTATGACTCCTTTATATAGATTCGCGTAAACGAGATACCTATATATAGAGACGCTCACAACGGGGTGTCATATACGTGCGTATCTGCCGGGACAACTATTTATTTTACACGGCTTTTACGTGAAAAACAACGACAATTTTCCCGACATATTCGTCCGCATTTTGATTCCTGGCTTCGATCATTGTTATCATTGAAAATTTAGAAAAAACGTATTGAGAACGACGGGGTTGAGCTTTGACGGGTTTTTCGGCAAATCGCCGAAGAACATTGCGATCCACATTGTGATAAAAATATCGTCCTTTCTATGCACGTAGAAGAGCGTGATAGTCACGAATCAAATGTGATAAAACGATGCGCGAGGTCATCCAGGAAGAACGCGCAAACCGCGAGAGCTGACGCGGAAGCGTTTTTCTCGTTCACACCGGTGCGGAGTAGCAGATATTCCCGGCGTCAATGTAGCGTAACATATATACCTCACCGGGGTGTGCACGGATCATGGTAAATTCCCGGGATCGTTTTTTTTTTTTTTTTCGCTTAATCCCCACCGGAGTTCGGCCTTACGGAGCAATGGTAACCTTGCGAGACGACAAGCAAGATTCTTTCGCCGGTGAATCTATCTCCGGATTATTCCCCCAAGCGAATTTAGACCACTCTGGCTCACGGTATATCGTTATAAAGTCGCCCCGTAACATTCTACTCTTCTTATCTATTCCATCTGCTATACACATTCGGGCTCTTATCCCCCCCCCCCCCCCCCCCCCCCCCGCATTATCTCGGTATATACGTTTTCGCTTTTGTCTTTCTTGCACAGAAGCGAGGAGCGCTAAAATCATTTCATGCCCCCGCGGCGCAATATTCGCCGCGGTGTCTTCTCCGTTTTCAGAAGGTATACTTATCGTTCTGAGATTTTTTTTTCCCCTCGTATACAGCCGAACGAAATGCGAATCGACTGAAGCAATATAATAATGGATAGACGTTCCACCGCCATATGCACACGATATATATATATCCACGTATGCTTATAACGGTGGATATATAATATGCCCTATAGTGAATCGCCCAACCGATTTTCCAATCTGGCAATCGCATCTGGATATTGGTCTGTACAACGTTGAATTTTGCCTTGACTCGCGTTCTCCGCTATATATGTACCCGCATGTGTGCAGCTACACACATATTATATACGTATGTGTGCAAATAAATTGTTAACTACACGTATACCGCATATACAGTTTAGTGCACCGCTACCATAATACTATAAACGTAATGTACATTTGTACGTGCGTACATACGATGGGAAAATTTCGATATTCCGTACTCGCC
>OY751318.1:16524469-16829048 GCA_963564615.1 Rhorus exstirpatorius
TTTTCTTGCTCTCAAAAATGATCCAATGAAACTGAAAAATAATTTTCTCGTACGAAGCATTGAAAAATGGCGAATTTTTATTTTTTTTTTTTGCTAATGGACAGTTTAGGATAATTTTTTTTTTTTACTTGGCACAAATTCCATACTCACTCGTATAAATCGATTTTTCGTTTGTATAAAACAAAAATTTTTGATCGGTTTTCAATTCGCATGAAATTTCCCATATTAATTTATCCACGCGGTTTATCGATTCTTTCGTTCAATCTGGCTGGTGCTCAATTAAATTCACCTCGACATATCACTATAATTATAAACACATAGCAGAATGTATGCAGGATCGAGTTTAAATTTCAATTAACAAAATTGTAATTGGTGAGATGTGTCTGCGGGGGAAATTTCGGTTTTTTGCTCCTGATTCGCATGAAATATTTGACATTCACGAATTTATAAAACGTAAAAGCGTGCGAATGTACGTTTATAAACACGGAAATGTGAGGGCTCTTCATCGTGGTAGCTTAATTAATTTGTTCGTTAATACCGACGGAACGTATCGGTGAATTTCAATTTAAACGAAACATGATTTTCTTTATTGACGATGATAAAACGCTTATCATGTTCATTCGAAATTTTCTACGCATTGATTGTCCACTTTTCGCGTTCGGTCGTCCGAAAATGATTTTTGTTAAAGGGTTATACGCAATCAGGATTTTTCGAAAATCAATTTTTTTTTTATTTTTTTTTCGAAATGTACATATATTCGAGTATATGCACAGAAAATTTCATGTCGATTCGTCATATATTTTCGAAGTTACGCGCATATTTGCAATTTGAAATTTTCCTATAAGTGCTCTTGAAACTTTGAACGCGTTTTTCTCAAAACTATATTTTCAAAGTTAGTGAGCAAGATTTCTTGATTATTTCTCGATATTAATTTTTACCCAAAAGCTTTATGAATATATTTTTCAGTCCTCGATCGAAGATTTTTTCTCGCCGATAAATATTTTCCATTTTATAGACAAATTAAGGCGACAATTTTTATGGAAAATCGATCTTTTTTGTTTTTGAGAAGCCACCATTTTGTTAAAAATTAATATCTTGCTTATTTCTTCGATCAAAGACAAAATAATACCTTACATTAACCAAATATTTTTTGTTTTTTCATCTCAGATTATCCAGTCCAGAGATGGCTTGCTCAGTGCAAGACACTTTTTTTTATAAGTGCTCACGCAGATCGGCTATAGCAGCTTTAAAAATCATTATTTCAACAAATAAAAAATATCAGAATGAAGTTTAATGTTACCCCAATATATTTATATGAATTTTTATATCAATAAATTGAAATGTCTCTTCATGAAAAAGGCTTGAAAAATCGCTTTTTTCGGCCTCCTGACTGCCTATAAACCCCTCAAATAAAATATAATACGATACTTGAAACTCGCTAAACTTAACTGACAAAAATAAGGATAATAATTTATTCAATGTTGACGAATCTGTAGTCGGATATTGCGAAATTAATGTCAAATCGCGTTGAAACATCAATTTCAATTGAGCTAATTATTAATTTTAATTATTATATTAAATTTTATCGAACTGACATTTCGTCCGATTGAATTTTATTTACATACTAAAAATCGGATTACTACAATCAAACATTTTTTCCCCCTTTATTCGTCTGTGAATTTGTCAAATTTTAAAATAAATTATTTTCTCAATGCAAAATGAGTTCACACACGCTCTTATACCGTACAATCAGCAACTGAAAAGACCTTTTGCTCCGAGTTTTTAACTTTGAAGTTGATAATTAAACCAACGCATGTGCGTCAAAATATTTTTAATTACACTCCATACGCCGGAAATTATTAAAATATCTCTGCGTCGAGTTATCAAAGGAATAAAAAACTAATAAAACGCTCAAATAAAAGTTGATAAACGTGAAAACATTAATATTCGTGAAAAGTAAATTTGAATGTAGGTTTTACATAATTAAAAAAAAAAAAAAAAAAAAATTGAAATTCGAACATTTTGTTTTGTCGTGATGTTTGTATACGCGTACGAAGATTCTTCTTCGTGAGCAACCAATTTTTTTCTCTCTTTCGTTTTAACATTTAAAATAAAATAAATTCGCTCTCTCTTCGCCGATTGTTTTGCTAATCAAACGTTATTTTTAAATTCAACTCTGACCTCGATGGCTCGAAACTATTCGCGAGCTTCAGCATATTTTGAGTAATATTTCGAAAATTCAGAGTCTCAAGAAAAACTCGAAGCTCCTCCGTCGTTCATCGGTAAATGTAAACAGCAAAAATGCTTTCAATCGTTCCACTCTTTTCGTAAAATAAAGTCACAGGATTAGCACTCCAGTATCGCAAAACTAGGCCAATGTTAAAGATGTTGGAATATTTTTCCGAAAATATATATCATAATATTGGAAAGCTTCGAAGGATTCCAAGTACATTTTTGTTTTTGTTTTTTTTTTTTTTCGTGATTATGAGCCTGTCGGCACGAAGGCTCAAGAGAAAGAAAAAAAAATCCCCCCCAAAGCAAAGCTACCTCAACGAGCATGGGTAAATAGTAATTAATTGAAAAATCTCTCTCCCTCGTTATTCTTCAGTGGATAGGAAGGCAAACATCAAACCACGAATTCTCAGAGACCTGAAAACGTATCGAACCACGAGAGCATGGCCTCAAATTTCGGCGGCGGATATTTCAAAGTCGTTGTTTTACAATTTGTTCTTCTCTCTCAACTCTACACGTTTTTGTCTGCATTCAATGTGGATATAAAAGCGGAAATTCGTCTTTGCGTTTTCAACGCTGCCAATATTGCGTTTGTAAAATTACGCTCCAGTTGCGTTTCGACGAACAATGAGAAGATCGAGGGAAATGTGAGTGAGCTATCGCGAGAGATGAAGTGACTCTTTTTTGTTGAAAAAAAAAAAAAAAATATTAAATAAAAAGACAAGAAAGCTTGGAAGGGGGATTCCCAGAGTGCATATATATTCATGCATACACCGCAGGCGAGTAAAACAATGGGAAATGGGATGTTTGCATTTTTGTATACTCCCAACGAGCGTGGTTCATGTACTTGCCGTTGCTCATATTGTGCAGTTAGTATGTATGCACTTGAAACGTGCGCCAAATACCGCAACGTTGTACGACAGTGCGGCGATAAACGAAAGCAAAACAAAGCGACGTATGAACAAAAAATAAAAAAAAAAGGTTAATATCCGCTGGTATTGCACTTACGTGTACATTCGCCTCGTTTTTTTTTTTTTTTTTTCGAAAATCAATTTTCTCTACCGGTACTCTGTTGCCAGTTAATTTATGTACCGAGTACTGTGTACTTACTTCGCGAGAGAAACGACAAAAGAAAAAGATTTCAAATTACTTTTATCAAGTCCTAAATTATTTATTGTTTTATATCGATAAATTGTCGTTCAGAAAAACAACAAAACGACAAATTAACGTGGCATTTTTGTAGTTAAAACTGTGCGTAAATTTTTATTTTGTTTGTATTTTCTCATCCAAGGCTAATCAAAGGAGCATTGATGGATCACAAAGATCTCTGGAGAGAATGGAACAGGAGGAATAACAGTGAAATCCTGAGAGAAAATGAAAAACTCTGGTAAAATATACGACTCGCGTACATTTCTCTCGTCGATGATTTTGCGTCGTTGCTTTTCAACAGTGAAAGCTTCACATTGAGGAAGAAAAAAAAGAACAAAAAAAAACGAGGCAAACTGTCATAGCAAAGAGTCTTGTCAGATGGTTCCATCGTAATGTGAGTGCAGCTATATATATATATATATATATATATTCAGCCAATGCAATAATAATATACCGAGTGTCGACAGCAGGGTGAAAAATAAGTATGAAAAAAAAAGACTTGGAGGTTCGTTAGCGTAACAACGTGTGTTCCCCCAAGGAAAACGTATTTGAGCTGGTGATGAAAGGAATGCGGGCTTTGCAAGTGCCCTCTCGACTTCTTCCCGCGTCGATTGTCTATTGTATTTTTGTTTTTCATTTATTTTAATTCACCGACATGTACTCTATATAAGCCTTTCCATTTAATCAATGAAACGTCCTATGTACGCAGAACTGCTAGAATTTTCTTTACAGGACATTTCGCGAAAATTGGAACGGTTTCAACTCTTAAAACAAATATTTTTCATTGCAAATGCAAGATTCATTTTTGTAAAATGGGTCATAGAGTCGTAATTCGGTAGGCTAGTTTGAGGAGCCTGAATTCTGGTTCAGGATGTTATTGGGTATAGAAACGTTAGTCGCTGCTCATGCCTGGGGTAGAGTTGGCTTCCGGTATAGACTTGTAATTTGATAGGCCTGTTCGGAATGCTTAAATTCTAGTAGGGATGTTATTGAGTAGAGATGTTATTGGGTAGAGATATTATTGAATAACGATTTTATTGGGTAAATATATTATTGGGAAGAGATGTAATTGGGTAGAGTTGTTATTGGGCAGGGATGTCATTGAGTAGAGATATTATTAGGTAGAGGTGTTTTTGGATAGGGATGTTGTTGAGCAGAAATTTTATTGGGTAGAGGTGTTAGGCGCTGCTCAAGTCTGGTAGACTTGCAATTTGGTAAGTTTTTTTCTTAAATTCTGATAGAGATACTGTTGGATAGTGTGAAGCTCCGCATAGAGTTATAATTTGGTATGCTGGTTCGAAATGCTTGAAATCTGTTAGAGATTTTATTGGGTAGCGAAGCTTCGGGTAGAGTTGTCAAATGTGCGTTTTTTAAGCCACTAATACCTGATAGGTTTAGTTTATACAGCGTCGAAAGCGAGAAACTCTAAATCGTGATCTTATACCTGCAGAGTTTCTGCATCTCCTTCTCGTGGAATATCATTCGCCGGGATATGTTCTAGCTTCGCGAAAATCATCGAATATGTATATCCGGGATATGGGTGCTCTTCTGGTTTCGGCAATGATTCCCTTGTGCCGCTGGTGATCGAAAGCTTTACACGTATATAAATATATATGTATAGCATTTTCGTTCACATGCACATCGCGATCGGAAAATCCGTTATGCGATTTTCACGCACCATCCAGTGTGAGTACGTGTCGTCTACTCCAGGTTGGAATATATTTCGAAACTCGTGGGTTTCTCGATCGAAGAACGAGGAAGAAAGACGGAAGACGCTATAGACTGCGATGGAAATCAGTATTATTATTCTATCACCCCTCGTCGTCTTCGACGTTTTCGTCGTCTCACGTGTCTCTCTCCTATATATACGGCTGCCTGGCACGCCCAGGGAAATCTCGACTTTCAAATCGCACGCTAACACACAAAATCCCGCTCTCTAACCCCGTTCCAACGACAAACTTTGGGAAAACAGGGTGTAAAGCCGACGACGACGACGACGACAACGACGACGACGAACGGACGGGAGGAGAGCTTTTTGGCTTCTGAGAGTATATACACGAAAGATCTTCCGCACTCACTGGGAAATATATATATATATATATATATGTATATATATATCTTACTAGAGTTGGCGAGATGCCTGATTTATGTACATATACGTAGACTTATGTGTCCGGCAATAAGTTACACTCTCGAAAAGTCGTAAGAAAAGTGTAATTATATTTCATAACGATCCGAAAGAACTGTTGGAAAGAAATATTCGTTGTTCCTTAAACTCTTCCTCCTCTCCATCTCTCACTCTCTCTCTCCATCTCTCTTTCTCTCTTTTCCGTCTTTCTGATAACTCATACAGTTATTACAGGGATAAGAAGGAGGCGTGGATAATAAAGTACGAATTTAGCATCGATGGAACTACTTTTTTTGTTTGGTATTTCGTTGAAAATAACATCGATTTTCTCCTGTTCGTGTTCCTCGGTCACTATAAAATATCGTTTTTTTTTTTCTTCGCAACTTTTAAAATGACGTGAAGTTCCTCCCGTTCATACTTCGCTGATTCAAATCCTTCACAATAATTAAAAAAAAAAAAGGTGTAGCATCTTCATGATTATTTTTTGTGTAGACACATTCGTTTAATGATTTTTCATTCAAACAGTGCCAGTACCTGCTGCCGAAGAGTTTAAATGCAGACTACGTAAGCTCCACTTTCTCAAGACCTCTCTCTTTCCACCCTTAGTGTCCTCTTGAAGATTCCACCCGCGCGCCTATGCAAAGTGTGTACAACCACAGGAAAGCGTATCATAGAGAGAGAGAGAGAGAGAGAGAGAGAGATAGAGCGAAGAAAGAGCGAGAGGGAGAGAAAGATAGGTATAGATTTACGGACACGTCGGAGCTTCTAGGACGCCACCGATAGCGGCGCGCTCACGGTTAACAATCGCAGTGGAGGGGGAAGGGAAACCATAACATCGGCCGAGATTGGTTCGGTCCTGTACGTTCGCCACACTCTCTCTCACACACACATACACACCTCATTTGAATTTAGATTCGTCTCTTGGTCCTATATATAGATGCGTCAATATACATGTAGTATATACCTTGAACTTGCCTGAGGCAGCTCGCAAACGGCAATCCTATATGTGGTAAAAGGATGCAAGCATCCCTGCCTGCTCTTGTATCAGATCTCGTTGTGGCATCGGTACAAACAGAAAATCCACTCCATTGCCCGCGTGATGTACTACATGCCTCGCTGAACCGACACACATACATCGAATATACTCCCCGCTCGCAATTACTCTCCTCCTACACATGCATTTTTTCGTCCATAAAAAAAAACCAAGTTTCCTGTTTCCCTATCCTTTCTGTATTTCCAATTTACTGATCTACAAACTGTTATTCCCAGATAAGACCCTGGCATGTTTAACGAATAATAATTACAGCCAGAAACGATAAAGAGACTTCTGGGCTTCGATGATTCGTTTGAACTATCCTGGCTCTCCTCGTTCGAATTGCCCTCCGGAAAAGTAAAAAATGAAAATTGCTTTACACGCGGTACAGTGTCTCTCGGACGCGCTCGATGAATGGAATCTATGGTAAGAGATCGAGAGGTAAAAGATCGAGATGCGTTGCAGGAAAGCACGAAAAACAAGAGGTCGAACGGGAAAAAGAGAGACGAGGAGAGAAGAATGGAGAAAAATAGAGAGAAAGCAGGTGGATCAAGCCAAGAGACCAGATATGCGGTATATACAGAGATGAGACAAGCACGGAGAGAGATGATGATGATGATGATGATATTTATTTAGCTCTGGGGGTTAACCCATAAGAGCACCTTACATATGTTTGTTGTACAAAGTAGCAGTAGGAGCAGTAGGAGAGAGAGAGAGAGAGAGAGTGGAAGAGATATGGAAAGGAAAAAAGATCGAGTTCTGGAATCGCGATTCTCGATTTATGCCAAGCCAGCAGGGGACAGAGAGATAAGTACAGGGCCATTTTATAAAAATACGTTCGATCGCCCCTGTATATGCGCGCTCTGTCGGTGGCGAACCCTCTCGACCCTCACCCAACCCTCTTGTACACGATCAATGGTGTGCACTCGAAAATCCCCTCAACCCCTGCAAGTATTCTGTTTCTCCTCGTTTTGCCGAGAGAGGTATTGACAAATGTCAAGGAAAAACAAGCAATACGAAAGCTCGGAGGGTGGCAAGTATGCGGTGATGAGGAACAGCGTGAGAAACGGTATATAGGTGGGTGGCTGCTGCGCATTTCTCTTCGTGCATATCCAGGGCACTGCTGTCAAAGTCTGCGAGAGCAGCTGTCGTTGTGCAACGAACACGTAAACCCTTGCAGAGAGAAAGCCAGATCGAGAGCTATACCATATTGTATATTTGTGTATTATGAGAAAGTCTCTCCTGTATGTATAAAAGGGGCAAAGTTATTTGTCGCGCGCCCTCCTCGAGCTATTGACATTCGTTTCGTTTGGTTTTTCCACTTATCGTGTATACCAGTGCGTTAGTCTCATTCGTTGGGCGGTGTCACGAACCGCGCCTCTGATTGCGCCCACTCTAGGAAAATAATTTTGACAAGTTTTTCGGAGGAACGCCTGTATTTTTGCACGGGGTGTCTCGCACACTTTCCCCGTGCCCACGTGCGAATGCGACATAGCACAGGGAGATAAGAAGATTGCTGATCCAATCGAGGAGATTTTTAGGAAACAATTTCGAGGAACAGGAGTCAGACAAGTCTAGTCAATCCTGGCCAAGAATTGTCCCATACAAATTTTTTTTTTTTTATTATATACATATGTGCCGTACGGCATATATAGACACAAGGAAAAGAATAAAGAGAAAAAGCAAGTCCGAGGAAAATATATAAACGAGAAAAGACAGCTCGACTTTTCCTGGGTTTTTTTTCCTGAATCTGCTATGGTGCACGGACCCTTGTTCCTCGCGGGAAAAGAGGACGACGCAGTTATATTATATATATACGCAGGGGGTGAGACGGAGGTCCCGCTTTTTCACTATTTTCTTCGACAGTCCTTCGGCAGAAACGAGAAAGAGATCGCTACGATATTCCATATAGCTATATCGCTATACGTACGAGGGCGTATATACATTGGACAGCCAAAGGAAAAATATATGGAAGTTTGAATTGGCAAAGAATACATACGTGTATATACATACGTAAACTTTAGCGAGAGGTCGCCAGAGGGCGGCGAGGCAGAGGGTAAGGAGGAGGATAGCAGCGACATTGCTCCTATGTAGGGCTTTTGTGAATTATCGGGGCAACTATCTTCTCAAACGGGGAGAAAATTTATTTCCATGGGTACAATCTGCCGCGTGAGTGAGAAGCGCGAAAGATGGTGCAAAACGATGAGAGGGAACGAGGGAGAAGAGGATGAGGGTCTATTTCGAAAATAGAGAAGAATACTCTGAGGCAATATGGTGTGTGAGCGTGTATGTATATATCACCCTTTTATACGGCCAAAAGTAACACTCGCGACGAATTGACCCTATTTGTTCCCGGGGAGTAATATGTCAAGGGAAAATAAGGCTCTGGCTTTCAGAGAGAGAGAGAGAGAGAGAGAGAAACATATATATTTACCGTCGTATGAAGAAGAATCGGGATGCTCCTTTACTCTCTCTCTCTCTATCTCTCTCTCTCTCTCTCTCTCTCTCTCTCTCTCTCTCTCGCTATCTCTCTCTCTCTCTCTCTCTCTCATCGTCAGGATGATCCAAACGGCAGCAGAATGTCTCACGTAACTCTCAAGCGATCAACTCTGCGTCGTTCATCTTTTTTTTTTTCATTTTTTTTTCAATAAAAAAAACAAATATCGATCGTATGAAATATGGGACGAGGAAACGATATTTTGTCATCTCTTTCATTGACAAAAATGATGATGCGATCATCACTTATGTAGAAAAATGAAAAAAAAAACAAAAATAAGAATTTAAAAAAAAGATTTTCAAATGAAATGAAAATAATTTTTTATTTATTCTCAATATCAATTTTGAATGAAACCGCAATACTATAATTTATTTCGACGATGAAGCGAACAAAATTTTTTCCGCTCGAGCAAAATTTATTTATACGCAATTGATTTTATTTTTAAATTCATTTTTCGAATTTCGTTTATACGCAGAGAGAGAGAGAGAGAGAGAGGGAGAGATAAAAAGTAATTTTAATATACATCACAGATGTACGAGTGCGAGCACCATCTGCTATGCTAAAGAAACATTTTATAGCGTATGAATAAATATCGCTTGAGGAGGAAATAATAAAATGTAAAAATGAAATATCGTCGATCGAGCGTGAAATAAAAGTATGAGAAAAACAAAAACAAAAATTCAACGATGCTCAAGACCTCTTGGATTTATTGAGATTGAACAATAATAATTCTATGAAATTACCATTAAAGCGATAAAAATAAATAAATCATCCGGAGTTAAGATTTTAGAGATTCTTCGCGAGGACAAATCCTATGAACCTGATATTTAAGTGCAATATGTTGCTTCTGGCTACTCGATCGTACAATTGTTTTTTTTTTTCTCAACTTTTTTTAAATTATTATTCAAAAACATGTGCTGACAAATCTGAGTAATTAATTTTTATTGGCCAATTGTAGCAAATCAGAGCTGGACAGTACTTCAAGTACCCGGTACTTGAGATGTACTGGAAGTACAGTACTTGAAGTACAAAGTACTTAAAAAGTATTTCAAGTATTGTATTTAAATTTCCAAGTACTCGACCTGTACTTTAAGTATTTGTACTTAAACTTTCAAGTACTTTTTTTCAAGTACCAAGTATGAAGTACTTTTGAATACGTCTTGCTAATGATTGCATGTATAACGCCTTTGAATGTATAATTGAGGAACGTTCTGCGCCTTCTTTCGGTAAAAATTGTAAGTAATGACCGTTCAAAGGCTCAAGCTACGTTAGTTACAGTGTCATTGTCAATACACGGCTCCGTTTTTAACAATCCGTGAATTATAATCCTTTATTTTTTTCTTTTTTAAACCTGCAGCTAAATAAATATTAACTACAATTGTCAATGCTATTTTTTTAAATTATTTATAATTCTTCGTTTAAATATTTCTGTTTCATTCTGCCTGACCTGAGTGAATTGACCAATGTGAAAATATGTTTTGATACAAAAAGTACTCGAATAAAAATCAAGGGAGTTCAAAGAGTACGTAAGAAATCAAATGTAAGTACTAGAACTTACGAGATGTATACCTGAAAACTTGAAAAGTATTTGATACTTGATACTTGACGTATTTCAAGTACTTGATACTTCAAGTACTTCAAATATTTAGTACTTTAACTATTTATGGTACTTGGTACTTGAAATGCACGAGTTACTTTCAGGCACTTTGCCCAGTTCTGGAGCAGATCATTTACGACTCGAACGAAATGAATTTTTAAAAAATTCAATAACTCCATTATTTAATTCCAGAACTTCAAATCAAATCTACTTTGTTTTTTTTTTTTTTTTTTTTTTTTGTAACTCGATTAAAGTTGTTCTCCATCTGTAATGGTTTTTCGCAACGACAGAGAAAAAGATAATATTCATTTCACTACGAAATTCTCGGTCTCTCGTATGAAAAAAAAAAAAAAAATATCTATATATATTTTCTCGATAAAATGAATTTACGAGCTCTCACGATATATGTAGGAACGTTGTGGCGGTTATTTCAAGCACTAAAGCAATAAGAGTGCATCTCCTGTGTACGTATGCATTACTCGGTGGATCCACGATGCACCGAGAGCGTCAGATGCAATGTGGCATCGTGTCCCCCTAGCGGATTTATCCCCCTGCACCGATGTGTGAGTGTTAGGTTACCATATATTCACTAGCAGGAGTTTCGTGGGCGCATCGTTACTGGCAATGGTATATGGAAATATATAGCATGCATGAGCCGTGCGAATTTTCACAAAGAGAGAGAGAGAGATACATAGAGAGAAAGGGAGAGAAATCCGACTCGATAAACTAGATTGGCCGTTTTGTTTATGCAAATCCAGTTATGTCAGGGAGGGGTGTCGAGAGAGAGAGAGAGAGAGAGAGAGAGAGAGAGAGAGAGAGAGAGGAGAGCGAGCGAGAGAAAAAGCATATAAAGAGTACACGCTCTCACGTCGAATTTACCAATTCGAATTCCAGATACAGTCGGGCTTCTCAATAAGAGCGCTCATGGGGCTGTAGGGGAAGGAATTTCCAAGAAGTATGGTACCCCCACTCTCTACCGAAAAACTCGCTCGCTCGAAACGTAAGCGGGTCTCTCAATAAGAGCGCTGCGACTCTCCTCGATTTTAGCGCGTAACGCTTCAGGATAATAAACAATAATAATTTTTAAAAAACATGTAGACAATAATTCTAAGTTATGAATAAAAATCTCAAACATTTAGTTATGAATTATTTTGTTTTATCTAAAAACAACTTTTCTTACACTTCAGCATTTACCATTTCAAAAAATTGTTTACATTGTAACATATAATTTGCAACTACATATTCTTGTCAAATAATTTTTTCAATACGTTTGTACATAAATTTATTATTTCTAAAAAATTGTAATCAAAACTTCAAAATTAAATCGAAAAATACACTGAAATCGAAACTAGCTATTGCTAAAAAAGATTGCACGGATCGATAAATGAAAAACAATGCATTTTTCATTATTATTTTTTGTTAAATCGTCGCGTTAACAAAACGCGAAAGTCATTTATAATCAAACTTCACCGACGCTCTTATTGAGAAGCCTTGAAATGAATCCGGTGGCATTTAAAACAAGCACGGTAGTGGGGGTATATTGCTCAAGCACGGTCATCCGTGGCGCTCTTATTGTGCGCTCTTATATTGAGAACCCTCTTATTGAGAAGCCCGACTGCAGTATATGCCGGACCCTCGCGATGAGTGAAGGAAGCGAAATGAAGACGAGAAGGCATTATCGGTCCAACTTTTTCATCTTTCATAGATAATATGTGGCATTCCACGCCTAAACTAAACCTACATTTTTCGTCCACGTTTTTTCAAAATGATTCACGCAATACCAGCAGGCATTGAGCTATGGAAATTTTGGAAATTCTTCGATATTTGATTTTTTCTCAAATTATCGCTGAAATCGATGAAATTTTATAATATTATTTTGCAACATTTTTTTTTTTATCGTAAGGTACAATCGTAAGCTTTTAATTTCAATTTTTTAAGAAAAATACTTTTTTTTCACAATTTGATTTTTTTATTGTTATTTATTTCATAAATTAATTCGGCAAGCCTTATATTTGAAAATTTTATCGTAAAGCAGAAGCCTTAAGCATGACGCATGAATTTCTTCAGATTCTCAGGAAGACTTTTTCGAGTCTTTTTGAGCCTGAGGTCGATTCGACACTCTCCGTGCACTTAAGTGCATGCAACAGAAGCTCTGCACTGTGATCGGATTAATAAAGATAATATTTTGTTAACGAAGAAAAATCATCAAGCAAAGCCCGAGTTTCGTCGATTCTTGGCTGTACATTATTCATCAAGGCTTATAATATTGTCATCTATATATAGCGCTGTTTTGGGGGTGATTTTTAGGATGGAATAACCATCTTCGAACCGTTCGAGTTATCTTTCTGAAATTTTTTACACATATTTATATCGATCCTTCGAGAATATATTCAAAAAAATTATGCGAAAAAGAAAATTCAAAAAATGTGTAAAAAATTTCAGAAATAAAACTCGAACAGTTCAAAGCTTTTTCCATCTTAAGAATCACCTTTGAAACAGCGCTCTGGACAAGGAGAAGAGTTTGAATATGGGAAAAATGTCGTGGAGAAAATTCGTGACGAGGATGAGGATCGAAGAACGCGTTGTCGTTGAACGCCTTTCTCTTGGATGTTATATGTATATTTTGTTTGCTACTTATGTGAATTTTTACGTTGGCAGCGGTGTCCCAGTTATTTTAACGTGAAAAATATATTTGTTTGCTCGCTTTTGTACCAGCCAACAAAACCCAACGGAATACGAAATCGCTGGTGACAATTATTATACTTTGCTATCTCCTTTTATATACAAATATTTTTCGTCCACAGGGGGACCTGTACTCACAGAGGTAAAGTCGTATTCTAAAAATCGACCTCTGGAAACTTTGTTTGCCGGAAGAGGAAAACGTGATTTCCATTTATATTCCACCCTTGCCTTTTTCGGTAGACGACCCAGACATGCGTTATACAAGTATACATATATATATATATATATATATATATACATTGGTATGCAAACTGTTAGGTTTATCGATTAAAAAAAAATTCCGTACTAATTATGAGTCAATTTTTGTTCGGGACGAGAGTAGGGGCATGGAACGAGAGAAAGAATTTAAATATTTCGCAATATCGTATAGATGGAATTTTCATGATATTAATTAGCCGCGGTTTATCTATGATAATTAACGAAATTTTATATCAAATAATAACGATATTACACATTTTTTTTATATCTTTTTTTTTTTAATTGATTTTTTTATCGTTTTTTTTATACGAGTAAGCTTTTTCATAACTGCCTGGATTTAATTTTCACACTCGACAATGTCAATTGAATTTTTTTTGTTTCATGAAAAAAAAAAAGAAATCTTGAAAAACAAGTATAATGAATAAAAATATGACAATTATACATTTCTTTGATCGCCTTGTTATTCGTTACAACTATTGTTTCTTATTTTTTTCCCAACTGGATAATCATTGATATCTTGTAGGACAAATTTATGAGGTTAAAAATAGTGAAGGTGGCTTTCAAAAAAATAAATAATGTTAATTAAGTTGCGAAATGAGTAGACCATGAATTTTTTTTTTTCAATAACGAGAAGTGGCAAACTGCCTGTGTCACTCTCCTATATATATGCACAACACAATGGTGACACAAAATTTGGTAATTGCTCATAAGTATACCTTTCTTAACTGCGATTTTACATTACTGATAAGTTAAGTATACTTTACTTTACTGATAAGTTAAGTATATTTTACTTTACTGATAAGCAAAGTATATTTTACTTTACTGATAAGCAAAGTATATTTTACTTTAAGTATTATCGGTAAAGTACTGTATACTTTACTGAATACTTTACCGAATACTTTACTGAAGAAAAATCGTGTTTGTTTTCGGATTCAAACGAGGCAGAAAGCTCCCTCGATATAATCGTTCAATTTCGAGCTTGTATTCATCCTTTCGTTTTTTTTTTTGTTGTGTGTTTTTTTTTTTTTTTTTAATTTGCTCGACACTAAACCGGCTAATTATTCGACAAACATTTGCCAAGCTTGTGTCCATTGATCGACGAATTAGATTTGAGAAGAGGCATCGCGAGGGTTAAACTTTTGGCACACGTTCATGTGGGTGGCTAGATATGTACCCCCGTCAGTGAAGGCGAATGTGGATTCGGATCGGACAGTGTGCAAGCGCGCGCGTACGTGCAAAGACCACGAGAGATATCGGCAAAAAGAGCGCGGGACGCAAAGAAAAGTTGGCTCCGGCCAGAGAGGACAATCAATCAATGACCGTTTGACTCGGTTTGACTGCTCAAAATTACGAAGTCTAAAGGAAGGCCAGCAGCACGATGAGTCGGAGGGAAAGTGAGAGAAAATTGAAGTGAAACCAAGGGACTTGAAGGGCTGAATAAAGAGAAGGATTTGGAAATGGGAACTGGGGGGGGGGGAAGAAGAAGAAGGGAATGAAGTACGATGGGAGGGCATGGTGGATCAGTTGGTAATTGATCGGACGCCGAAGGAGTAAACACTTCGTCCTTGATTGATGAACTAATCAACCTTATGCTGTACGGAACTCCTTCGTGGGATCTTGAGCGCGAGGGGAAATGGTGATATGGTTCGAGGGAGCCGAGAATCCCTTCGAGGTATTCGCATTCGCTTTTGACGTTTCACTCAACTATATCATACATGATAGTTTAATCGGAGGCTTTACAGCTTCCGCGCACATAACTTTTCCACCTCAGCGTATAGGACTTTTGCGCCCTTTTCGAAGTTGCATATACATAATATAATACATATATTGTATACATCCTGATCCGTTATAATGGCCTTGTTACAGCTGCTAGAAAATCCACTCAATTAGCAGGTAATCAGACGTGATTGAGCTCAAGCCTCGCACGAAGACCTCGATCAAAAGGAAATTTACCACGACAAAACAACCTTATATACGCTGTAATTTATCTTGTTATCTCTCGAGACAACGGGGAAATCCCCGGGGATCGAATTATCTCGACGAGTTTCACGAGATATTGGACAATTCGTGCTTATAATCCTCGTGGAAATAAAGATATATTCGTTAACATATTTTACGATCTACCGAATATTTATACGAGATATATTTATGTATATTCGATACGCAAGGCATTGTCATGAAAATGGTACAGATACGTTTGATTTACGTGTATACATTTATACTGTCGATCACCACTGGGATCCAACTATATGCACAAGCCCAAAATACTGAATGGAAATAAAAATCCGAAATTTTGATAGATAAAGGCAAAAGCGATGTCTGTAGATCTGCCCGAGTAAGGAATTGAAATTTTTTTTTTTTTCATTTCCCAGGCCTCTATTTCGTTTGGGTAGTGTCGATCGCCACTAAGATCCAACTATTGCCAATCCGAAATACTGAATATAGAAAAGAAAAATCGGAAATTCCGGTACTAAAAGGCAAGGTATGTCTGTAGATTTTTTAGCAGGATTCTTAGTCGAATTGGCATAAAATGTGCACGTGTTTTTTTGCACGATAATACCGAATTATATAGAGATTGAGATGAAAGAACTGGGGGGGAAAAAAAAGGTTTTTCTCTTCATGGTAATAACAAATATACGATGCACTACGGTTGAGCTTCAACGCACAACATTCATTTTGATTCAGGTGAGCGATCACCTTCACTGCCATGATATGTCACGGTTGAGTATGGAAATTTCTCAAAGGACAATCACAACAACGATGAATAATATGCACGACGAAAGTTCAAAGAGAGATGTCCACACACACACACACACACACATATTTATTTATATGAATGTAACACGAGTATACTACGTTATAGTTTTCCATTATCCTTCATGGGAATGTGAAATTGAGTTGGGACGAATCTCCTTGAGCCCTGACGAGAGGTAAACCAACCTTTGAATCCATTTCTCTCTCTCTCTCTTTCTCTTTCTCTCTACCTTTGTGTCATTCGATAAGCAAACTTTGTGATTGCACGGAATGAAAATCGTAAAATTGAAAAATTCCCACGAGTATAATCAAGTTTGTTGAATCATACGAAATATTTTAATCGACGTAACGAACATCCTCTGTTTGTTGAATTTTTTCTCTCAAATGAATAAAGCACAGGACCTCAGTTAGGGCAATTGATATAATTAATTTTAAGCTCTCGTGGTAATAAATTTTAACGAAATTTTACCGAATTTGTTAAATGTATAAATAACTTTCAACGCGTGTGAACTTTTGTTTGAACTTTTTTATGTTTTTGTTTTAGCCTCAAGTGACTTAGAGTGAAAATTTAGGGTGAATAAAGGCTGAAATTTGGGTCGAGGAAAGAAAATTAAGGCTATAAAAGAAGGGTGAAAATGTGTAAATTGTATTTTTCGTTAATATTTCGGGAATGAAAGTTTGAGCAAGCTCGAGAGTCACGGTGCATCTCAGATTAATAAAAATTAAAATGAAATTCATGGGATCGATGCGGGGAAAAGTTCGAGAAATGCTTTCCGAGTCTCCCTGACGGCGGTACATAAGTAGCGTCGGGACGATAAGAAAATTCGATAAAACTGAATTTTCTCTCGTTCAACGAGAGAACTACTGCATTTCATACCAGGAACGCTAACTAATTTTGCCAGCTTTTTTCTACTTCAAGTGCTTCACAATGCCCCGCGATTATACTCGTGTACACACGCATAAATCAGCTTTAAGTGCATTCTTTTATATACATATATACATGCAGTTCGCGATTGTCGCGATAACTGCAATTGCTATCTGGGCTCATTTTCAACCCATTTCAGGAAACAAAACAAACTAAAACACAGCAGTTTATTTGTGACAAATTGCTATCACAGCGCGATTAACATTGGCCAATTCCTTCTCATGTAAATTAAAAAAAAAAATTTAATTATTCATTAAATAATACTCTTTTGTCCAATTTTAAAAAAGAAATATTGTTTGCTCCAACATTTCGAGATATATGACGAGAAAAATTGATGATTTATATACTCTTGATTGACTCGAATTTTTTAATTACCGCATGAGAGATATTTTTTTTTTTCTTTAATTTGAACATTACATCGAGAATACGATGAAATAATTTTTATATACTTTTTTCTTTTATACATATACATATATACAGAATAAAGTACATAAATAGCTCCCGCATCTCTCGAGGGAGCACAGCACATATGACTCCGGAAAATCTTTACGGTCTCATTAATCCATCAAGACGATGAGATATCTGCGTGCTCTCAGAGGTGTCTACACCATATATATATATATATATATATATATATATATATATATATATATATATATATATATAATATAATATAATATATATATAGTTACCCGCATAAAAGTCTATTTTACAAGTGAGGCGTTGAAAACTCTTGACGAGCTGATCAGCATCCGTGAAAGGGGGACTCTCTTCACGAATTAAGAACCCAGAGGGATGTATAGTTGATTGAGCAATTTATTTTATCATAATCGTAGGCTTGAATTTTACGAGCAACGGATGTCTCCTTTTCATTCTAAAAGATAATGCGACAAACACCAAGATGTGAACACTAAAATTTAAATGAAAAAAACAAAAAAATACATTTAAAATAATATCCAATATTTCTCCCCCAGCAGCATTTCAATTATCGAGCCCGAATGTACGATGGTTTTTTCGAAAAAAAAAACTCAAAATTTCGTAAAAACCAATTCCCCCGAATTAATTCTCGCCGCAGCGTCAGCCGTCCTTGACTGCGATATTCAATTTGTTTACAAAAATTTAGAGATATCTCAAAAAAAAAACATCGAGCTAACAAAATTTCTTCAAAAAAAAAAAAACTTCAAAATCTCAAAAAACAATTTGAAAATTCTTGGACAACTTGGACGAAAAATAGCAGCGAACGTGAGGATGGAGGAGCTGTGTAGGTGATAGATCGAAATCTTTAGTAAAACGTCGAATTTAAGACAATGCCATGTGGCTGCCTAAAACTGTAATAAAAATTTTTTAAAACACTTTTTTTTTTTAATTATATTATGACAATTCACATCGCTCTTCATCGTCGTAAGGGAGAGATATATAGGACGAAAATGGATATTCTCACGAGAGGAAAGTTAATCACGGTCTATCCATTGTATAGATTGCTGACGTAACGGCGTAACGCCCAGGGGCTTAAATGCAAATTTATCCCCAAGGAGAGCTTCTCTGGTTCCATTCTCGGCGTACATACATTATATATATATATAATATATGTATATATATATATGTACACTCAAGTGGTGAAGAACCTTCACGACAATTTGTCGGCTCCGGAGAGCTTCCTGCTGGCAATTCCTATAATACCTATCCCCCATTAAATCCGTCTCTCGTCATGGCTTATTTCCTTCCTCCTCGTCTCTTACACGCACAAACGTCATTTTCATCGAAGCCCGCGTCATTGCAAAAGGGTGTGTATACAGTTAAATGTATGCTCGATCTTGCATACACCGTCGCGATATATTCCAACTAACCAAGATGGCCGACGAAAAATAATTGTCGGCACAAGACGTACGACGACCGCGGAGATAAAAATATAATTAAAATGAAACAAATTGGCCATATTTGTCATTGAATTGGAATGGATTTTTTTTCAATGCCCGTTGACCCAAACGTCGAAAATCATGAAGAAATATTAATATGTTTATGAAATTGTTGCAGCTGCGAAAGAAAATGAAAAAGTTTCGAGCTTTATTTTTTTCGGCGAATCGAAAAAAAAAAAACGCTTTTCGCTTCGCCGTTTTTTTTTCTCTTCTTCTTCTTCTTCTTCGGCTGATCAGCGCTGAGAGGGTGTTAAAGAATAAACGAGTGCGATCGAAAAGAATAATTTTCGCAGTTTCACAATTGCAATTAAGACAAATGCCTGGAACTGCTGAGGTCGAGAAATTCACATTCGCTTGACGATAGTACACCGGAGATCCAGCAAAAGCCCACACACACACACACACACCCCGAGCATTCCGAATCCGTGTCTCACAGATCATTTGCTTTTTTTTTTTCATCATCGGGAGTTTCATGTTATTTTTTTTTTTTTTTTGTAAAAGCTCTCTTTACGTGCTTGACGAGAAACGAGGTACTTCGGGAAACCTTCATTTTCGTGTGGACCGGTGGCAGATGAGAGCGCAAGAGAAAGAAAGAGAGAGAGAGAGAGAGAGAGAGACCAGGAAAGCGGCTACAGCGGCAGAATCGCACCTCGAACTCGGGGCCAATTTGAGAGAAACGGATAATTGGATAATTACAGACAGGAGGGACTTTGGACCTCGGGATAACCGAGTTCCGGAATAACGACATTGTCTTTATTCATTCCATTAGATTCGTCGACGATAAAAAAAAAAGTACGGAATCGAGAACAGCAAAGTCATTTATGTGCGTGTGCCTTTGTGTGTATGTGTGTGTGTGTGTGTGTGTGTGTAAAACAATTAAAATGTCTGCATCTGCCATTTTAATTGAGCCGATAAGAAAGTCAATTTTTCCCTGATGCATATAAGAGTTGAGAGGAAAAATTCCCGAAACTTCAGAACCGGAAGTGAGCACGAGTTTGTCCTTAAGGGAAAATCGAAATCCCAAAAATATTGGGCGATAGCTGAAATTACTTTCAAGCGAGAGTATACGAGACTAGGATGTTTGTTCGCATTAAATCAGGCATGAATAGTAAATATCATGAAAGGTTGATGATTGAATTTCGGGGGAATTGATGATTCACGGATTGAAAAAATTTTCAATTTGAGTTTTGAAAAACTCGTTATAAACGAGCGTATCCTCGAAACAATCACGAAATTTTTTGTAGCCTGCGGATAGACCTTTGCATCATTAAAATCGCCCATTCCGAAGAACAAGCGCTCGCAAATCAGAAAAATTTGCACATTGCATTATTTTATCACCCTCGCGAAGCTTGCCTCTACATCGAGTAAGCCAATGCCTCTCTATAGAGAGACTTGCACGCTTTTTTTTTCATTTTTAACTCATCAAGATTCACTGCAACTTACACAATTATTTTTACTTTTTGAATGGGGGAGTGCAAAATATCCTTAAAGTATTAATTTTTAATTGAGAAGAAAACGTCGTCGCGAAAAACGTGCGGGAAATTTTGGCAATCGCGACTCCGAAACGTTACGAATTTTTTCGATACGAATGTTCGTCGAGGCATCGATTGAAAAACAAAAAAAAAATAATTAACAAAATTGGAAAACCCTAATCTGCATATATTCCGTATAATTCTGGGGGGAAAAAAACGTTCGCATTTTTGGCATGGCTTTCGCGCGTTCGATCGGATGCTTTCCAATTAATCAACCAAACGCGCGCGCGCACACACACACACACACACACATATCAAAGTATACGCGCGTCTGTGTGAGACGTCGATCAGGGGGGGGGGGGCTCTCCCGCGTTTCTCGCGCGAAATTTCCGTAACAAAATGTTATTTATCGGATCGTTTGTTCGACACAAAGCAATCGGTCAGAACGATTAAATATAGTGCTGTGTGTGCACGTGTGTGTGTGTACATGAATTCATAAACGGCGTTACGAAATTCAACGTGGAAACTTCCGGGAGAGAGAAATCGACTCGTTGAGTATCGATGGGCGAAGAAGAAAAAAAGTATATAGCGAAAAGAAAAAAAAATTGTCGAAAAATTATCAGAGGGGGACGTGACGGAGTTTGCAAAAAGATTTTCTTGAAAAAATAATTATCTATAAATTCGTGAATTTCTAATTGAACAATCGATTTTCCATCGTCATTGTCGATATCAAAGATTTTCTTTGAAAATATATTTAAAAAAAAAAAAAAAAGTTAATTTCGATTTAATAAATTCGCGGATTGAAGAATAATATTGGGCACGAAAAAAATTAATGAAAAAAATATATATTTTCCGAATTATTCGAGAAATTATTGTAAATTTGTATTCGCGAATAAAAATATTTAAAAAATTGCACGCTGATCAAGACACTTTGACGATGAATAATCGTTTCAAATTTTTTTCAGACTACAAATTATAGTTGAGCAAAAAATTTATTTCTTCATCTCGTCTCAATATATATTGTTCGTTGATTTTGCGAAATGGATCAGAAAATTTGTATAAAATTTTGCTACAAGAATGGAATAAAGTGTAGCCAAAGTTTTGGAAATGTTAAACATTGCTTTTGCTGAGTCTGCTACGAGTAAAACAAGGGTTAACGAGTGATATAAGCGTTACCAAGATGGCCGTGAAAACGTTGAAGATGACGAGAGCCCCCTGGACGCGCCCCGGCACATCGAGAACCGATGAAAACGTGGAAAAAGTGAAAGAAATGATTTATGAATGATCGCCAAATCACAATCAGTAAAGTTAGCTGATGTTGGCATATCAATTGGCTCACGGCAAGAAATTTTTTTGGATTTTTTGGGTATGAAACGCGTGTGGCAGAAAAATTTGTTCAAAAATTGTTGAATTTCGAACAAAAACGCAGCGGCGAATTGAAGTTGCTCGGGAGTCGCTAAATAAAGCCAACAACGATGCAGAACTGCTTAAGGAGTTCCGGTACAGACCGGCGACGGGGAATAAGCGGAAACGAGGGTGCGGCGGCGCGCGATGAGCGGGGCATGCATAAAACAAAAGAGAGTCTAACCTTTCATGCGCTATACCCGTGGATAGTGAGCTTATGTTTTGGCTTGTAACAAATAAACCGGATGAACGAACCTATTCAAATTTCTTGACAGTCATATTAAAGATCTGATAAAGATCTGACATAAATTTTGTACGGGTGGTTAGTATTTTAATGGAATTGACAGCTCAAACAAATATTGCTCCCATTTACTCTCGTGTATAAGCCAAATTTTCGAAAATTATTTTTACAAAAACGACATGGAGGATCGACTTGAAATTTGAGCAGTTCGCGTTTTATATATTTGTCACTTATTAAAAAAAAAAATTGAGTTGATGGCAGCATTTTCAATAGGTGTACCGAAACTCCTTAAACGTGTCATATAACAGTTGCATGGGTTTATGAATATGACGTCGAAACTATAAGGCTCAACCCAAGACCGAAAAAAGCTCGACGATTGCGGCCAAATGTGAAGCTTCGATTTTAACGGCAAATGCTTCGATTTTAACGGCATAGTGCACCATGAATTCTTGCCACAAAGTCGAACGGTCAATAAGGACCTACTACTTAAAATTTCAACGCACCGTTTGCGTGAAGCAATCCGAAAAAAAACGCCCGGATTTGTCGCGAAAAAATTCATGGCTTTTGCGATAGTGCACCTGCTCCCACTTGATTGCTTGCTCGTGATTTTTTGGTCAAAAACAACACTGCAATGATATACCCCGGTCTCCATATTCGTCAGACATGGCTCATCCTTATGACTTTTTTCGGTTGCCAAAAATAAAGAGGACCTTAAAGGGCCGTCGTTTTGCAAGCATAGATGTGAAATTAAAAACGCATCGCTGAGAGAACTCAAAGCTATCCCAAAGAACGAGTTCCAGAAGTGTTTCAGGGATTAGAAAAAGCGCTATAGCATAAGTGGGGATCTATCTAATAGGGACTATTTTGAAGGGGATAACATTTTTTGTCGACGAATAAATAAAATTCTTTCCAAAAAACGAAAATTCCCGCTATATTTTTTTAACACACCTTCGATCGAATGGATTTACCAGATGATAATATTCGTTTTTTTTTCCCTTATACTATCGTTTATGCAGGCGTAGGAAATCCGGTGTAACGAATATTTTTGTACAATTAACGTATTCGTGGAGAGATTCAATTCGTTGGGTAATATGTACATCCGTATATGTATATATATATATATGGGTGAATAATAATTGAGCGTATACGAATGAAGGTTTGAATGAATAATTCACGAAAATTCAATGTGCGCGATGCGCCTGGAGCTCTAATGCATCCAAATTTGCGGATGATTGGTCAGAATTAATTTCACGTCTCTTCGAAGTTTAAATATATCGCGAAATACGGAATACAATAACAAGGCCTTGGGATAATCACCGCTCTATTCGCGATATACAAACAATAATTATTACAGATATCTCATACATTACACTCACATCGATCCGATAAATTTAAAAATGATAAAAGATTTATCATCGATTTAAAAAAAAAACGCTGTTTGGTCGCATCAATCTGCAATACAATTTTTCGTCCCTACACACGGAGTTTTTTTTTTATATCTCCACAAACAAAATCATTTTTCCCTCGAGGTTTTTGAGATTTTTAATTAAATTTTTTCAGTCAGATTAATTTTCAAATTGAAAAGGGTGAAACCATCCGGAACGATTACAGCCAAGTTAACACGGAAATATTGACGACTGAACTGCCACGAATATGGCAAAATTCGATCAACTCCGACAACGACAAATTGTCCATGCAAGTATTATAATCGATTTTCTCTTTCTGAATTAAAAAAAAAAAAAAAAGCGTGCAAATTGAAAACTTGCAGATTGCTTTCTCATTAAAAAGTTACCTCTATAACGCTTTCGTAATTTTGGCTTCCTCGTCGAGAAAGACTTTATATAATGAGCGAAGCAATGTGCAAGTTTTAAATTTGCACGCTTGTTTCCAAAATTTTATTTGTTCTTGCAAAATTTAATATCCTTTCTCCTGCATGACGTACTTGTGTAAATTTTTTTTCGGTTGATAATCTCAAATTTGCAACAGTCAAAACGATCACAGTCATTTTTCTAAACATTTTTTTTTATTTAAAAAAAAAAATTTTATTTTATAAGAAAATTTCTTAAAATTGAAAAAAAAATTATAGTTTGAAAAAAAATTTCCGAAATCCGAACCCCTCAAGCCATTGATGCCAAATTCAAAATCAAACCTCCTTGTCCCATGGTGTATTCATGTAAGAAAGTTTTGCCCAAATAACCTCAGACAATTTTCGAAAATCTCAAATTTTTTTCAAATCTGAACTCCCCGGAAGCGGTTCTCGCCAAATTCGATACCAAACATCCTTGTCCCCTGCCCTTTTTGTATAAAAAAAATTCAGCTCGATATCTCAAAATTTGCGAAAGTCATGCAGAGCGACCGCACGGACATCTTTTTTTTTTTTTTTAATTTCAAAATGACACACAATTTATAATTTTCGTGGAACTTTGACGAAAATTGGAACAATAGAAGGAGCTCTGCTGCTTTAATTGTCTACGAAAAGGCAGCGGTATATCTCAAACCGTTCTCAAGTTTGTAAGTTTGTAAGTCTCAAGTTATAAAGACATTTTTTATAACTTTTAATATTCAAACATTTTGGCACATTTCATCAACTGTGGCATGAAAATCGCGAAAGTTTTTTTTTTTATGAAACCAAAGCTTCCTCGATGTGATAAAGCAAAAGATCGAGATTTTCGTAGATCCGGAAAAGCTTTTGATACGCATCAAAAAAGCATATTTCCATCATTGCCATCTTTCGATTGTTTTAAATCGTAAAGTTATCGAGAATGAATCTCGAGGATGCGGAGGTGGCAGACTTTGGTTTGGGGGGTTGGGATGGGGAAACATTGACATACACTCGGGGTGAGAGAACTTTAGTGTCTTCGATACCACTTTTATGTCGCGCAGTTGTTCAATATCAAAGGCAGCAGAGTGCTGGTATAAACCATCCTCCATGGCCCCTTTTTTCTCCTGCCCGCGCGTGATTCGCGAGAAGAGGAATAGACGACGAGAGGACGAGGAGGGCGAGAGGATCGAAGGAAATCGTCGTTGGATTTTTCCTTGAGAAAAACGAAAAAGGAAAGAAAAAAAAACGGGCTTCTCTCGTCTTCGATAAAACTACGCAATAAAAGTTTTCCCGTAGACGCGCACGCACACACACACACACACACACACACATACGTGTATGTATGTATATTCGTGTATAGCCGAGTGCTTTTTCGAGACTCAACCCAAAGTTTTTTGTCAGGGATCGACCGCGGTGTATAAGATCGAATGGTTTATCGCTCGGAGAGACCGTTGGCACTATTTCGCCGGTTCGAGAAACATTCTTAAAAGATATCATACGACATTCATATGGTCCGTTTCATGTAGACTCGATCGACTTATCGATGTCTGTTGACTCCGTCTTCCATTTAATTACATTTTTATTTTTTATTTTTTTGCAACGCCTTAGGGTACAAAATTTTCGAAAAAAAAAAAAAAATACAAAAATCTTAAGCTTTTAAGTTTGAACGAATTTTTTTTCGATCGAAAGCGACAGGGTTATTTTTTTCAATCTCACGGTTCTCCATTTTTACCTGTGCTAAAGTAAAAAAATATATATTTAGTTATTTTCGAGAAAATTTGCAAAATTTTACTACAGGAAATGTAGATCTCACCGAAACTCCGAAATTTCGAACGATTTTTGAAACAAAAATTACAGATAAAATTAAGGGATTTTTCCTTCCCATTGGAAATTTGTTTGCAGAGCTGGGCAGTACTTCATGTAACCGGTACTTGAGATGTACTGAAAGTACAGTACTTGAAGTACAAAGTACGTTTAAAATACTTAAAGTTTTTTACTTAAATTTCCAAATACTCGACCTGTACTTTAAGTATTTGTACTTAAACGTTCAAGTAGTTTTTCAAATATCAAGTATGAAGTACTTTTAAATACGTCTTTCTAATGGTTGCATGTATAACGCCTTTAAGTGTATAATTGAGAAACGTTCTGCACCATCTTTCGGTTAAGATTGTAAGGAATGACCGTTCAAAGGCTCGAGCTGCGGTGGTTACGGTGTCATTGTCAATGCATGGCTCCGTTTTTAACAATTCGTGGATATAATATTCTTTATTTTTTATTATTCTTCGATAAATATTTCTGAAATTAAATATAAGCACTAGAACTTACGAGATGTATACCTGAAAACTTGAAAAGTATTTGATACTTGATACTTGACGTAATTAAAGTACTTGATACCTCAAGTACTTAAAATATTTGGTACTTGAAGTACTTGGCACTTCAAGTACCGAGTACCCTAAGTACTCTAAGTTCCGCAAGTGCTTCGATTATCACAAGTACTTCAAGTACCACAAACTTGATGTACCGAAAGTACTTCAAGTGTCGTAAGTACTTGAAGTACTGTAAGCACAGTACTTGAAGTACTGTAAGTACTTCAAGTACCGTAAGTACAGTACTTGAAGTACTATAAGTACAGTATTTTAAGTACTTAAAGTACTCTAAGTACTACGAGTATTTACGGCAATTGTTACTTGAAATTCACGAGTACTTCAAGTACTTACAGTACTTTGTACTTGAAATACTTTCAGATACTTCGCCCAGCTCTCTTTTGTTTGTTTTCCATGATGAACGTATCGCAGAGAAAGTCCTCTATAGGGGCGTGTATTATCAGTTACTGGAACATGTCTCGGGTAATACAGACGACGCGAGGTCGTAGATTTAATTCAATGGTGCACGGTATAAATGTCTCGAAAATAAAAATCTTTGCCAATAAATTCAAGCGTTGTTTCCTATAATGGAGTAAATATATATATATATATATATATATAGACTTTACATGATCTTGCGTAACCAATTTCTCATAAACAATGTGCAATTTTTTTTTCCTTCGTTCTTTCTACCATACAATTTTTCTTTTTATTATTTCTCCATAAAGTCTCTCGAGATATAAATTTCGAAAAAAAAAAAAAATGTCCTCTGGGAGATTTCGCGTAAAATTCCTGCAAGCTTCGAGAATCATAAACTTCAAAAATAATAATAATAATAAAGTAAACAAGGAAATGTGCATCATCAAATAAATTGGCTAGTCAAACTGATTACCCCCAAAACTATTATTAATAAATATTAAGGAATAAATATTCAGTTGATAATGAATATTTTTGATAAATTGACAATGATTATAAATATTTTTCTAAGCGATGGAGATTGTTTGTAATAAAAATTATTATTAATAATAAAAAAAAATCTATCGAACATCCAGCTTGTTATTCTCATGGAAATATTGTTTATAACTTTTCATCGTATTCTCCCAATTTTGCACATTCCCGCGAGTAAATAAACGAAATATTTGAAATCCCTCCCTTTCATTTTTTTTTTTTTTTTGCAAACCGCATGAGAAATTTATTTCGATTATACATATATATTTTTTTTTTCGTTCGAAGCTAAACGCATAAATAAGGGAACTTTGAGTACGACAAAGCTCTGCCCTCAATTTCAGCACTATAAAATACGATCTCTATCGCAATCCACATTGCCCCGCGTTTCCTCTTGTACGCGAAGCCGTTATGACGGGAAAAAAAAATGTTGCGTTCAGTCTGTTTGAAGAAATAAAAATCCCACCGAAGCTTGTGATTTTTTTTTTCTGCTTTTGCGAAAATAAAAAGGAGCCAAAAATCTCTCGATTATAGAGCTCACACGGATGATCGAACGCAACGAGATTTTTTTTCGTATTACTTTTTTTTTGTTTTTTTTTTTTTTGTTTTTTTTTCATCTATAGAGGTTATACAATACGTGACTTTGCTATATATGAGCTTGCAACGAAGAATGACCACGTCGACGATCCATTCAACCGGACATTGTATAGGGGCATTATCTCTCGCTATGTGATCGCCTATGTACATATAAATATATATATTGTTTTTTGCCATGAGTACATGAAGTATTCCATGTAAACTCGACTTAACTCCGACTCTAAATCTTCTGGAATTTCGTCCATAATCGTTATTTTGCGATAATTTTCTAAAAAATATATTTTGAGGTAAGCTAAAATTTCAAAAATTTGACAAAAACCCCCAAAAATCGAGGCTGAACTGCCTTTTTTTCAAGGTAACCCTTGCACTTCAGCAACGTATTGCAGAATTTTTTCGATAGGAAATATTTTTCCCCTGAAACACTTTTTTTTTCAAGACTGTAAACTTTCAGTTCACATTTCGCGAGAAATTTCAATTTTTAATATCGTCGTTTTGGCACAGGATGTACGAAAGAGATAAAAAATCAGCTCACCGCAAATTCAATTGAAAAATTTAACCCACTCGAATACTGAAGATCCGATTTCATTTGATATTCAATTTTTTCACGAAATTGTGAGCTTTCGATCTAGATTGCATAAAAGAAAAAAAAATAAAATAAGATCGAGGGATATTTGGCAATGAAATTTCGAATTAACGTACGTGAAAAAATTATATTAATTGTCAACATCAATTACGATTTTTTATCATACGATTTGTTGATAAAAAAAATTCCAACAAATTTGAGATTAACCGGGACGAAATGATTCAGTAATGGACCAGTCAAATGGACGACGATAAATCGAAATATCCTTAAAACGAAAAATTGATTCAAGTGCGCCTAGAAGACATCGCCACACTTACCTATTATAAATTATCTTTTTTATAAATTAAAAAAAAAAAACGAAAAATCAGAAATACATGTAATTTTATAGATTCTCGACAAATTCGATATCGTCCGTTCTTCTGAGAGAGCCCCATATATGTGTGTGTGTGTGTGTGTGTGTGTGTGTGTGTGTGTGTGTGTGTGTGTGTGTCTACCGATGGTTTGCTTTGCGAGGACATATTCATGTAAGAATCGATGAGCCGAACCGAAAATAAGAGAAAATTCCGGCCCGAAGCCGCACTATCGTTACATTTACGCTTGGACAAGCTCGCTGAATCGTTATGGATAAGCTTCATAAAGTCTTGTCCCGATCACGTGGATTCGCTGGGTCGTGGAAGAATAGAGATTTCATCCGGACACATAACCCCATGTTTCAATGTTCCTTTTTTTCCTCCCCATAGTCCTCCTCGGACCATAATGAATCGTCTCTTTCTCTCTCTCTCTCTCTCTCTCTCTCTTTCTCTCTCTCCCTATCTCTCCACGTTGCTGCAAAGCGTCCCCCCCATGCTGTCCTCATTGATCACAGACGCTCCCACGGAAAAAAAAAAATTAAACACCCAGGGGAAAAAACGACGAGATGATATTGGGATTTTTTCTATATCATTTGCGCTAATCAGAGAGCCTATCGTAAGTGTGTGCTAACCCATCATTCACAAAAGATAATTTCCGACTATGAACCATTTTTCATGCCAATGCATTCAAAATGTCCCAAAACGTCGTGACATCGAGTTTAGAAAAAATTTCCGGACGTTCCGGCTTCGAAAAATTCAAATCCGTCTATCTGGAGGACCTACTTGACCAAACAGGTTAAAAATTGGTACACAGGTAGACCATGTAACCACCTTTGCTTACTCAAATTTTCGTTCGAATCGCTCAAGAATTTTTTATTTTGCGGGATTTTTAATTTTTCGGAAAAAATTTCTGTCTGGCACTCTAACTTTCGTAATTTTGGAGCGATCGAGCTAATTTTTCTTCCTATTTTACACAAATATATTTAGTCACAAGCGCACGATTGTTAAGAGTCGCGCGGCAGTTTCGTCGATTCGCGGCCTGAAGTTGAACGAATATCTACGATAAAATGGCATAACAAAGTGGACATTTCTCCGTATATAGAGGGACCGTATATCCGTACATCGCGTGTATATCTACCTCGGGAGGTTATAGGGAGTAAATCAAAGGGGAAAAGATATTAAAAGTTGCCGATGCGTTAGCCGAACGAGAGAGGTCCGCGAGCGCATTTACCGCAGTTCGTTGCCAGAAAGTACTCCCCCGAGAGCCAAACTATCTCACTCTCTTTTTCTCTCTCTCTCTCTCTCTCTCTCTCTCTCTCTCTCTCTTCATACACGTATAAAAAAGGGGTTGATATTGCTGTTCAGTGCAACCCCTGGCATGAGTATATATAAAATAAGGTACATACACGCGCGTATAATACGTAAAAGTGTGTGGTCTGAAAAGCGAGCAAACTAGGAGAAAAAGTGAGTCTGAGAGAGAGAGAGAGAGAGAGAGAGAGAGAGAGGATATGGTGGTTAGTGGAGAAGGAAAGAATGATAATCATGGGTGTATTGGTATGTGTGTGTGTACTACAAAAAAGGATTCGCATACAACGACTCGAGCCATTTCCCTCATCTCCCGAGTCATAAAGCAGAGATACTGCAGTTACGTGGACGAAAATACATAAATCAACTTTTGCCTCTTGGCATATATAACATACAACCAACCCTGCCTATAGTTCATCCCTTACGGGTGTAGTTATGGAGGATATGTATTTTTGTGTATTAATATGTTTGTGTGCGGAGTCTATGTGACGAGATTCCAACACATACAGGGCAGGGGATGAAAGGCAACTATGAGAGAAAAATGAACGAGCTAATCTGTCGATCGTGACCCGAAACGGCATGAGCTTTCGCGCACGAAGAATTCCACGATTTAATGCTGATTCTGTCATATCCCATGTACTCGCGAAGAGGTTAATTTTTTGTTTTTGTATGCATGTAGGATCCGTGTGTGTGGGAGGAGGTATGTGCGAGGAGTTCTATGCCAAATTGAGCGCAACTTTCGGTTTTAAAATCTCGTCACTTGGATCGGTTTTTGCTTCCTCATGGAGGAAGCTTTATTTTCATGAAAGTTTTTTTTCTTCCCATTCAGACAAATTCAAACAGTTATACCTCGCAAAACGCTTTGAGCATTCGTGCTCAAATTTTTCATACAAGTAGGACAGTACACTCCCACGGTTCGTTACAATTTTTGTAAAAATTGGTCAAAAATTTCAGATTTTATAGAATTTAAAATTAAAAAAAAAAACAACTCGCTTCAACTTTCGTAAATTTGTAGCTATAGGATCGAAACTTCTCACATAAGTAGGCCAGGGGACAAGGATGTTTGGTATTGAATTTAACGTTTTGGTATTAATTTTCACGTTAACTCTGAGATTCGTGAACTTATATTAAAATTCAGTTTCAAAATAACTGATGGTAAGTGGGTTTAGATTTTCAAAAACTTTGAATTATGTGGGATTTTTAATTTTTTATAGGAAATTATAATGTTTGCTAAAAAGCTTTTGAGAATTTATCACTATACCGAGCCAGCACTTCACACGTAAATAAGCCGCAGGGGACAATAATTTTCGATGCGAGGTTGAAAAGATTCGCTAAAGAGTTTGAGATTTTAAAAATTTTCAATTTTCAAATATTTTTCGAACATTTATGGAAAATTATGCGCTTGCTTCAACTTCCATAAATTTTTGCCAATATCAAGCTGGCATTTGTCAATAAAAAAAAAATGCCAAGGGGAAACTTAATGTTCATTGAAATGTCAGTCATGCCGCTACATCCTAAAGATCCATTGACGATCCGAGTAATGGTTATTTTTGTTCAACGCTATTGATTTAACCGTAAAGGGTGAGGAACAAATTTTCTTCAACTTTAATGCTGTAAACATGAAATTACAATTGAAAGACGATTTAAAATTTTGAATTATTGATATAAAATTTTTACGGAAAAAACGCGTGCAAACTATAAACTTGTACATCGCTTCCTCATTATTTAATCTCGATCAAAAAGGTTTTCCTCGCAGAAGAAGCCGAAAATTAAAAAAATATTTAGCAAATTTTAGTCATGACCCGATGTACCGAAAGTGGTCCGAAACATCGAAGAATCGCAATTACACAAAATTAAAGTCGACGAAGAATTGAGGTGGAATGACAAAATTAGAAAAAAAAAATGGCGGATCGATTCCCAGGGATTCTCGAAGACTCGTGTAACGGTCAATCAGCATTAAATTCCCCATACATATATATATATATATGAACGCAGTCCATCGAGCTTTACCTGTTTATATACAAATATATATATATATATATAGGTATTTCGGATCACATTTTCATCGCTATATCCCGGACTTGTTCGACTATATGCAACGGTCCACTCGGGATACAACGAATCACCACCCTTGGAGAGAGCTATTAAAGCTCTATGAAGGCTATGGATGGTGTAAAAAAAACACCTTTTTCCCTTTTTTTTCCTGCTCTTCATTCGTCAATTTGCCCCCTTGACTTGACATTGCATACTTTATAGCTCTTTTATGCTACAATTTTCATGCACGTTGTATAAAGGCACACACGCGCTTGGAAAGTGCGCGGGCATGTAAATACGTCCAATTTATGAAATTAAAGTTGTTATTGAATTTGACGACAAATTTTATAACGAAATTTTGCGACTAAACGAATTATCTTGCGCGAGTATATAGTAGGTCAAAAGAGCGTGTCACGGGGGATTTTGACGAAGAACAATTATAATTGACAATTGGATGGGTTATATCGCGAAATAATAAATATTAATTTCGTGACTTTCATAAAACCGTATATAGCGTCAGATAATGAAAAATGTTCATTACATTCCACTTTGATATGGCTGATGTGATAGCGCAATATCGAATAAAAATAAATTCTCTTTATTTTATCTCATTAACGAAGTTTATGAGAAGGAATTTTTCTCGAAAAATCCGATAGGGAAAAAATTAATAATTCAGCTCGTACAAAGCTCGAGGCAAGAGGATCATTTAAAAAAAAATTGTCTATCCTCGATCGAATGTTAATTGTTTCACGTTAAATCAGAGTTGTTTTACGATAAAAACAAAACTCATATCGTTTATTTACGAAAAACAAAAAATTAACAATTCCGTAGAAATTTCTAACAAGTCAATCGTATATTTTTAGAAAAAAAACCAGAACTAGGCAGTACTTCGAGTACCCGGTACTTGCGATGTACTGGGAGCACAGTACCTTGAAGTACAAAGTACTTTGAAAGTATTTCAAGTATTGTACTAAAATTTCCAAGTACTCGAGCTGTACTTTGAGTATTTGTACTTAAATTTTCAAGTACTTTCCTGTAATTCAAGTACTTTATCAAGTACCAATTATGAAGTATACTTTTGAATAAGTCTTGCTAATGGTTGCACGTATAACGCCTTTGAATATATATAATGATTGAGGAACGTTCTGCGCCATTTATTGGTTAGGACTGTAAGAAATGACCGTTCAAAGGCTCAAGCTACGATAGTTACGGTGTCATTGTCAAAATGCATGGCTCCGTTTTTAACAATCCGTGTATTATATTCTTTATTTTTATCTTTTATCTTTCAAACCCGAAGCCAAATAAATCTTAATTACAATCGTCAGTGCTAATTTTTTAAATTATGTATAATTCTTCGTTTTGATATTTCTGTACCAAAATCTGCCTAACCTGAGTGAATTGCACAATGTGAAAATATGTTTTGATACAAAAAGTACTCGAATAAAAATCAAATGAGTTTAAAGAGTACGTAAGATATCAAATAGCAGTACTAGAACTTACGAGATGTATACCTGAAAACTTGAACGGTATTTGACACTTGATACTTGGCGTATTTCAAGTACTTAATACCTCAAGTACTTCAAATATTTAGTACTTCAAGTATTCAAGCTACTTGGTACTTGAAATAGACGAATACTTCAAGTACCTACAGTACTTTGTACTTTGTACTTGAAGTACTTTCAGGTACTTTGCCCAGCACTGAAAAAAAAAAAAAAACAGTATGCAAAAAGAAAAAATCTCTCTCGTACAACGCAACGGTGCTTGTTGCACGAGAGGTAGAATGAGGAGAAATGATTCTCGACATTGTGGCCACGTCATTTGACGGCTGAGGGAAAGAATTTTTTTTTGTTTACTGTAAAAGAGACGAGAGAGAGAGAGAGAGAGAGAGAGAGAGAGAGACAGAGAGAGAGAGAGAGTGTGAGAGGGTGCAGCGACGAGAGAGGATATATTATAGCAAACACGGAGAAGGCGAGGGAACTTCCGGTCGCGTAAGCCGATCATTCATCTTTCTCATCCTGGTACACATAAAGTATACGTATATACTCCATCTACATAAACACGTGGGACACACATATATACATACATACAGACAGAAATAAACGAGAAAGATGGTAAATCGAACGACCGCGTGTAAAACCAAGAGAGAAAGAGCGAGAGAGAGAGAGAGAGAGAGGGAGGGTAAGGTCCTGATGAAGGACCACGTCGCGTTCGCGACAACGTTTATCAATCTTGATGAGAGAAAAGCTCGAGAGAAAACGCTAACGTCGCACCAGGTGGGTACCACAAGGCTGGTAGATACATGTATAGCATATAGAGGGACAGAAAGAGAGAGAGAGAGAGAGAGGGCTCCTTCCGGTGTCGCTAAAAATTGCGAAACTTTTTCTCACCGGAAAATCCGACAGCCGACGCCATCATCATCGCCCAGAGCTTTTCTCAGCTCCATACATTCGAGGGGGGACAAGCTCTGATGTTGTCGCAGAATTCGTCGCTCGCGCAAAAGGTGTGTGCTCTCCCGCGCGGTAGTGTAAAACGTGACCCAGAAACACATCGCGGCAGTGACGGAAACATCGTTTGTTACGGAAAAACAATGCAAAATAAGAGAAAAAGGGCTCAAATTGCAAGTTGCACATTCCTGTCTCCTTCATTGTTTCTCCGATTCGCGATAATCTCCCTCAATATGAGTTAAATACCTTCATAGCAATATTATCTTCATTCACGCAGAACATCGCTCGCAGTTCTGACTGTACTATAATTCTCTAACTGATGAAACAACATTACTATCCTATAAAAATTCTACCGAAATTCCGGCTCTTCCGACAATCCTACCGTATTATACGTCGGTATCGTGAAAAAAAATGTACTAATTGACATCTTCAATCAATTAAATCCACCGGATAACCAACTGACCGGTGTGGCAGTCCCCGAAAATCTTTGTCGAAAATTTCAAACTCATTTTTGTCCTACATGGCCCATTTTTTTCTAACTAATCAGACTTATAGTTAGGGCACGGACTAATTAACTTTTTTTTTTTCAACTGGATCTTTCAACTTGTAACTCGATTTTTATAAATCTCTGTAAGATTCAATTCATCGATTCCTCTCCATCAATTCGTCGCAAATATAAAAGCCAATATCTTGAAAAAAAAAAATTGTGAACAAAGCTAAGCAGAGAAACGAAGCCCGAAATTCACTCGAGTTGAGGAGCAATCGAATGTTTTTTTTTTTTTTTTTCGTAAATTAAAAATTCAATTAAAGTCCATTTTTATTACGAGTATCATTTAGCGATCCGATGCGAAGGTATTTTTTAAATAACTCGCCTCGATGAATGTTTCGTTAGGGGAAAATTCTTCTGAGTGACTTTCAAATGGTGGATATTTTCAATTGAAGTTTGATAAATATTTCTTTCTCGTTGTTGAATATTGTTGAATAGCGAGCATCGCGGGAATCGACGTAATTCTTTTTTTTTGCGCGAACTCGCGAATTTAAAAAGAAAATCTACACATTCAATGGATTCGATTGAAGGACCGTCCGCGGAATTCAAGAGTGCAAATGGAGCATTTCATGCATTGTATAGTAAATGGATCTATATATTTATAATATGTTTCCTACTATCGAGATGCACAAGTCTTTACTATTATTTTCCGTCCTTTGGGAAAAAATGCACCGAAGAGTTTGTAATTTTTTGTGCTTCATTCACGAATCCATCGACCGTAAATGGAAAAACGATATCGAAATTATTGAAACTCATGGAATTAAAAACAATACTCTTCGTTTATCTGGAATAGAAATTTAATGCCCATAGAGCTGCAATATTGGTTTACAAGAGACGCGAAAAAGTTTATCAATGATTTAATAGAATAGAATTAATTTAATAGAATAGATTAATTTAATAGAATCCAACGTTTGAGTGTACTCCAATTTTTTTTTTCAATTTTTCAACGTCGATCTCGTTAGCTCCAACATTTTTTTAGATCCCCAACAATAACGAACCCTTTGTTCGGGATTAGCGTATCAGTGTCCGAGATTAATGAGCCCCTTGATTAACCATCTCTTCTCAGTCGATAGAATTGTCACGACTGCCTCTACGACTTTGATTAAAAATTTCCATTTTATCCATTTAACACGAAAAGTTTTATCGAAAAAAGCTAAAATTGTAAATAAAAAGAGGAATTTTACTGACAAAAAAATTGCCAATTCATAGTCAAGACATTTGAAGAAAATAAATTATTTACTTATCATAAACAAATATGCTTAAAATTCAAACCACTATGGCCAAAAGTAATTACTAAAGGTTCGCGATTCTCTTCTCGCTATTGTCCATACAAAAATACCTTTGCCTCTTCAAGCTATTCCGAACTATATATATGCGTGATAAGCATGGCTGCCTTTAATTCATTTTAAAAAAACAATGGATAACGTCAACAATGTTACATGAAAACGTCAATCAGGCTTAAAGACCGCTAATGCGTTTACGATCCCTCTATACTGAGGTATTATTTTGTCGCTCGTGTTTTAGCCCAGAATTGAGCCGATTAGAGTCTGATCCTCGTCGCCAAATACATACCGAAATATTGGGGGAAGGGAAGGGGTTTATCAAGTAAACCCCGCAGTGTGCATCAAGCTGAAGATTATCGAACTTTTCGCGCAATAATGCGCCCTTCAACATATTATAACGAGTATAGCGGTATATTAAAACGTCCAAGCAAGCTACCAGCACCCAACACTCTCGCCTCTTTCGTATACTATAATACCAATACCAGTTAAACGAGAATGGAAAACTTGGTTCGCTATAACTTGCCATAAACTTGCCCGTACCATATCCTCCATTTTCTCTTCGGCATTTCCGCAACTTTTCCTTCATTACGTGCGGCCACGCAAAATTTTCCGATAAATTCTTGGTTATACGAGCGATAAATTACCTCGGTTAGCGAAGCGCAAGGACGAAGATCGTCGGGTATTCGTTGACCAAATTACGCGAACAAGTCGATGGTCAGGCAAACTCGTATGTATCCAACGTAGATTATCGAATATCGAAGAGTTAGGGCAAAGGATCTTCAAAAGATAAGAGTTTGTGCGCTGAACCAAACTGTGTCTATGCATTTTAAAGATTTTTGACAAGAGACATTGATTTTTAGAAGAATAATAGTCTCTCTTCTTGGTGGAAGAATATGAAAGTTATATGCAGGAAAAAACTCATTTGGTATCGTCTTGACACTCCGATAAAATATAAAAATATGTAAAGCTCGATGGACAACATGGATTTCGGTCATTTCGGTTTAGGAGCCGTATCCGTGGATAGGAATAAGGATATGTATGCGGTAGGAAAGGTGCCCGTGTTATAGATGCTGCCGCGCGTCTTCGCTTGCGAGAGAGACTCCGCTAGAAGCCACCTAGCGGAGCGCTGACGAAGCGCCGCGCTCCACCGGGGCTTGGAGCGTTCCGGTGCACGTAGACTTTTCGTGTACCAGACACACAAATATATATGTATATATAACAAAGCGTGTATGCATAATGCGTATATAACTAATGAAAGAGGTTGTTGTGGCACCCAATTGCCGGCATTGATGATTTATCGCTGTAATCAACGTCAAATTGCATTCAAGATACCGCATAGACAATTTTAAATAATAAAACTCGTTATATATACATACACTATGTGATGCATTTGTCACAGCAATAAATCATTGATTTTAACGATTCTGCAAGAGACAAATACCATTGTCGTGAATTCTACGTGGCAAAAAGTTTGATGACTGGTCACCAAAGTGTGGCGAATGAAATACTCGCTTTATACGTCGACGGTCATTGAAATACTCATCGTTTTATTAAATATATATAGCTGTATATATATGTACGCATATTACGTTTGTATATAGTTCGTGCGCACTTTACACAGCAAACTTCAGTGCCTATATTCACGTGATACTGGGACTCGAACGAGCAGTGGGACGCGAATGAAATGGAAAATTCGTTTCCAGCGATTGCTAGTATCGTCAGGGACTCGCCACAATCCTCACCAGTGGCTTTTACGACCGGGTCGCAGCTCGTAAGCATCTCGTTGCATTCATAGACGGTGTATATAATATGTATATATATATATATATATATATATATATATGTACGCTGAGGGATCAACAAGAGTGAAACAACGAGTAATAGAAGACAATTATACTATACGAAATAAAAGTCGTATATACATAGCTATTTGTCAACGACCAATCATCGACGACGCTATCAACCATGTATGTACAATAAACTAAGCTGGTTATTGTAGCTCGGGCTCTTCGCGCTTTTGCATTTTCGGAATAAAACGTGAAACAATACTTACGATACGCCGACAAAGGAAACGAATTGAACTCATAAGAAAGTGATACTCTTCGGAATATATTACTCTGTTACTTCTCCGCCTCCCTCAAGACTCGGTCTTTTCATCAAAGACCGTAAATGAAAGATGCGAATTGTAACTTGGACACATTGCTCTCTCTCTCTCTCTCTCTCTTTCCACCCCAATTATTCATGCGCGCTCCGAAAGCTGATGGCTCTTGAACGAGAAGCTTCTCGTGCATACGAGGAAAATAATGAGGAAATCGAGAAATGTGTAAGAGTTTCGGAGCAATTTTCGTAGATCGCCTTTCTTTTTATTTTTATACCGTTTTCTCTTCTAGTTTTGGTATATATAGTCAGAGGTTTCCCCGAACGTTGATAAAAATTATGTGTAGCTTCGCCAATTTCTTTCAGACCTTTTTTTGTACTTTATTGTGCGAAGGAGATAAATTTATTATGAATAAATAAAGAAGAAAAAGGCACGACCTATCTCGCATGAGTAATACATGAAACTTTGCCATATCTCCGTTTATCGTTCTCCTCTCTCCTCTTTATTTTTTTTTTTTACATATATCCCAGATTTTTGTACTCCGTAAATCACGGTCCTGCTTCAATCTCCGCTTTATCTCTATCTCGCGACAAAGTTCCCCGTGGATTTCACCAGAGCTCAGGCGAAAGCCTTTCGGCTCTCTCCGCTATACACACTGTGCTGTATAAAAACCTCGTCATGATACACGCGACTCTTTCGGCAAAAGAGGATATACCGTGATAAAAAAAAAAAATACAAGCAGATGTGCGCTATATGAGCATACGATCTAATAGCAATGTACACTTGACTGGAGTAGATTTAAGGGGAGAGGACACATATTATGCCACGTGATGTTTTTTAAACAATTTTTTTTTTTGGGAACCGCTTCGCTTCGAAGTGAAAATTCATTTGGCCCTGAGAATTAGATGGATTAACCCGAATCGAAAAATAAAGATCTGTAATTTTGAATCTTTGAGATCGTAACTTGAGTTTTTGAATCTTTGAGGTCCTAACTAAGTTAGGAACTTTGAGATCCTAACTAAGCTAAGTTCTTTGAGATCCTGACTAAGCTAAGTTCTTTGAGATCTTAATTAATTTAAGATCTTTGAGATCCTGACTAAGTTAAGTTGATGGAGATCTTAATGAAGTTAGGTTCTTTGAGATTCCACTTCTTCGAGATCCCAACTAATGAGTTAAGATCTTTGAGTTGACGGTAAGATCGAAGAAAGACAGGGTTTTAAATTTTAATTCGTATTAGTCGACTCTACCTGTTTAAAGATCATCGAAAAATTCACTAGAATGTTTTACCTCAACTATATTTTGACTCTACAAACTTTCAGCCCCATTGCGCGAATATTCAACGAGAGTCAAAGCGTGTATTTTAAAAGTAATTCGGTCATCAGTAACCCAACTTAAGTGTAAAAGTGACCATTTAGAGCTCTATTTAGTGACTCACTCCAACAGGACACTCCTGTAGGTCTATCGTAGTCAACACTTAGCTCTTTCACAATCTTCATTCGATCGAACTTCTGGACGAGCCTGCTCATGCGCAAAATCCAAACCTATCATGAGCCCCCTCTCGATTATTATACGAGAAACCCTCGATAGTTCGTTTTTTTTTCTTTCGTCCCTTATTCCCCCCTGAACGACAAGGCTGTTTTGTTATAAATCCTCTGTTGCTACATCTCTATATAACACCCCGTAGAATGTTTTTTTTTTCTTTTCGTTTCTATTAACCGGTAACATATACTGGAAACATTGCTAAAAGACTGTCCTCGTATTATAAGCAGTAAGCAGCAACACAGAGTTCGTGTTGTTCATGGTTTGTACATATATATATATATATATATATATATATATATATATTATACATATATCTCGAAAGAAATAACAGATGTGATATTTCTCAAGCGTGCAAATCGGGGTCGACCACGGGTCCCCTGTGTCGCTTAAGCTGGCGGCATCAACAGCGATTTTTCTTCCGTTATTCCTACACTAACGTACTATCACGTGTACAGACGTCTAGTCTTATAAATTCTATTGAAAAAAATAACCAACATTGATACGAGGGAAAGTTCAAAAATGAGTTTTTTGCATTTTTTTTTCTTTGTTCATTCGAATGTGGAGGCGACGGATATGTTATGATAATGTAGTAAGTAGTTTAATGGATATCAAACGATGTCATTGACTGGGGAAACCTCGAGAAGCCTCTTGAATTTTAATATCCATTCTAATATGGATTTACGAGGTGCACTTTCGTTCAATCGAATTACGAGCTCGCTACGCGTTCTCATTCAGTGTATGAATTATTTTGCGCGAAAGCAAGCAAATAATAAATTGCCCATATGGTAAATTGAGCTACTTCGGATTAAGGTCTTCGTGCATCGATGATTGGGTTTTTCAATCGAATTGGAATAACAATAATTTCAAATGAATCTTCTATATTCGTTTTCCTAGTAAAGTGTCGCATTTTTCGTGGTTTAGCAAAATTTTTTCCAACTTGGCCGCAGTATGGTCTACGCAGATCTAATTAGGAGTATGAATGAAATTTTGTTTTCAATCATTGGGGCGCATAATGTAGAGTAAGTAAAAATAATGAGGACGTATTTTTTATTTTTCATTAAAAATGACAGATGCACCTGTTATAGGCAATTTAATTTCACGAATTTTGATATATATATATATAGATATAGCGTAACATGTGTGACGTCATAATGTTATATTTTTCAATTTTTTATATTAACGGCAATTTTGATTCAAATAAAAAAATAAAAAATACGTACTAAATATTTTTTCCTAAACTACCAGATTTTGAAATTAAAAAATTTCATTCATACTCCCAATTTAGATCTACGTAATTACTTTTCGGATTAAATTCTACCTAAATTTCTACATTATATAACGGAATTCTAGGTAGATCTAATTGAGATCTAAGTAAATCTGTGATTTTCGGAAATTTTGATCTGTACGTGGATCTAAACTGGTTTTTTTTCCCCCAGGACGACAAAACATTTTGATAAAACGAATGATAAAATGTAAAATATAAATATTTCTTTGTTTCGTAATGTACTCACGAGTTCCGGCGACATTCCCGATGAGAAATGTGACGATGAGTAGAGTGCCCACGAGGGTCGTGGTGGTTAGAAAGAAGAAACTCAAGTCGCGCCCCATCACGGCATCACTTCAACCGACTTGAACGACGCTTCAGTTAAAGTCGACGATGCACTCGCGCGTTATATCAAACGCGTACATATACATATACATATATATATATATATATATATATATTTTTTTTTTTTGTTTAATCCGGGCACAACGGACACTCGGGTTCTATACCAGAGATCCAAGCAAACCCGCGCACTTTTTTCTTCTTTTTTTTTCACCAAACCATACGCGCATACATGTATTATCACCAACACCGATGAATCATAAAACTTTTAAATTAACCCCTCGCACAGCAGCCCCTCAATCTCGTCCATTCTTAAAAAGATAAACCCTTTTTTTCCTCTCTCACGCGGACTTGTTGGCTTTTATAAGGATAGGGCAGGCAGAGCCGACACTTATCGAGGTGCGAAACCCGGAAAAATGCTCGTCTCCGTCGAATTGATACACGTTCGATATTTTCGTTAGATCGATAATATGGTTTCAATAATGTCGATTATCTCGTGATCTCAAAAGAGCGGCATCTCTTTTTTTTAGCCGCGACAATTGAAGCAATGAAATTAATGAAGAATTAACCAAATTCCTTGGTTCTTCTTTTCGGGGCTATATCCAATCACGATTGAACCCCAAAACGCGCGGTTTCATCTGGTCAAACGTCGATTTTTTTATTTATTTATTTTTTTTTTTGCGATATACTACGATTTATATGTGTAACGAATGGGGCGGTGTTGTACGCGTGTGGTTGCCTCGGGAGCTATCTTTCATTATCTCTCGACGTACTACGTATATCCGTGCATTGTTGTACGAGATATACATGAATCTGATCGATCGATGTGGTGCGGATAGTAACGCATTTGTGGGTGTGTGCGTGTTTGGGTATGCGGAGAGCATACATACGCGGTCATCCGAGGTTCGAGAGAGGGGTCACTTAATTTTACGAGAGAATAAAGGAGTCGGGGGAATGCTGCCGCGGGTCCGATTTTACTATCGTTCTCGGGCTTTGGCGCTTGGCTCGGTTGGCTCCGCTTCACTTCCTGAAGCGAGAAGCTTTTTGGATTTCGATCGCGATTTTCCTTTTGCTTGCACGGTAACTGGCGTGTTCGATGTATAAATATATAAATACATATAGCTCGATATATACACCCGACTAGGACAGCAAGATCCAGGCAGTTGTGCACTGTGCAATAACGAGAAGAGTGATTTAATGCGAACGTACGCCACCTATTCTCCCGCAAACCCTGCAGACTCTTTGTCTATACCTCGATACCTCTGGATTACAAGCCTTCCACCGAGCCTCAACCAGCTCACCATACGACTGTTTCGCTACCGCTATTCCCGTTGCTCTCTCTCTCTCTCTCTCTCTCTCTCTCACTCACTCTCTCTCTCTCTCTCTCTATATCGCACCTATACATCTTTATCTGTGCCGGATCATGTAGCAATCGGCGCCCTGTCTGTATTTTCGGTCTTTCTAATCCTATATTCCTTAGTCCACCGAGATTTTTCCACGTCACTGCTAAAACCATAATATTCTTATTCTCCCGCATATATGTACACACACACACACGCACACACACATGCGATTTTGTTAAGTAACCATGCAGCCCCGGAATAAAATCGTTTTGATCTCCGTAGATCTGGATGGTTATATTTTAAATTAAATTTGTTTCGCGTAGTTCTAAATTTTTTTCTACCTAGATCTCCGTGTATAACGGTAGATTTATGTACATTCGAGACGACTTAATATTATGTTGGAACACTTTTGCTTATCAGATCTCCGTTTGTCTACTTAAATTTCAGCAGATTTACTTATATCTGGGTAGATCTAATCGAGATCTACGTCAATCTAATTGAAGTCTAGGAAGATCTAATTGAGACCCAGGCAGATCTGATCGAGTTTTAGGTAGACCCAATCGAGATCTTGGTAGATCTAATTGAGATCTAGATGATCTAATTAAGACCCAGGTAGATCTAATTGAGATCCAGGTCGATCTGATAGAAGTCTAGGAAGACCTAATTGAGATCTAGATACATCTAATTGATATCCAGGTGATCTAATTAAGACCTAGGTAGATCTGATTGAGATCCAGGTAAATTTAATCGAGATCCAGGTAGATCTAATCGAGATCTAGGTAGATCTAATTAAGATCTGGGCAGAACTAATTGAGATCCAGGTAGATCTAATTGAGATTTAGACAAATATACAATATTAAAAAATTTCAATGTACGTAGATCTAAAAAATAATAACTACGTAGGTCTAAATTTAATCCGTATCGATCCAAACTATTTTTCCCCGGGGGCTCTCTTCCTCTCACTCTCTCTATCTCTCTCTTTCTCTCTCTCTCTCTCTTTTTCTCTGCGGCAAGCCACAGGACCAATTAACGAAGATTACGGTGAAAGAAGAAAACAATAACTCGTTCTCCGTCTGCAGATCCGCGAAGGATCTTTCTTTTATTCTATCCTCTTTTCCTTTCTCCACCGAGAACTTGCCTTTCTCCTTTTTGCAACAGCTTATTTTTTTTCCCTCCCTTGCCGAGACCTCCCTGCTTTTCTCATTTCTATTGGAAAATAGCGGAATGACGCTTCATTGCGGCTGAATCGATTAATTATGAAAAAAAAATTGAAATTTCTTCGTCAGATAACAAAGCGAATCACGTGTGTTTTTGAATGATCGTCATTTCCCCGCTCTTAATACCACATGAATATCGATAAATGTGCTTTAGAACAAACGCATATGGACTATATATAGAGCATCATCATTAACCGATAATATTGTAAAAAAGTTCTGATAATCGAGGAATCTCACTGCGGGAGAGAGAAAAACTTTCAATGACGAATTTAAAGCGCTAAAGATCTTGAATAAAGAGGGTTAAAACGGACTAGCCAATTATATTGAGAACCGCATGGCTTATCGAAGTAACTTTTGGGTACCGCGCGAGAGGCAGGAGCGAGATATTCGTTCCCCCAGGGGGGGGGGGATCGAGAAGGGAAGACACCATCAGCGTGAAATTTTATCGTCCATAAAGCTTGGAACAGTCTCCACAGTAGATTTATGAACGGACCCGGCACGGTATACCGGCCAGTCTGTCGCGTCATATGTGCCTCGCGATTTATCAAGATCACGACCCGAAAGCGCCATCTTTCTCACCGATCACGGGTCAATGGTTCTTACTTGCTAAAAATTTTTTTTTTTTTATCAACCCCATCGGGAATACAATTCTCGCGAACCTTTGAATTACGAACAATTTCCCGAACCGAATTTTGCACGATATCCGATATCTTATTGGTTAAAATTTAATATTGAAACGATACGAGCAACCGGATTATAATGGAAGATTAGGAAAAGAGCAATAAAATTTATAACTCTCCTGGAGGACAACTGTATCAGCAAACCAGCTCGATCGATTAAATTTTTACGAATGACAACTCCCGAAAAAAAAAAAAAAACAGCCGTACCGGAACGATTCTTCCAGAAAACAACTGTACCGGAATAACTGTATCAGAAAACAACTGTGCCGGAACAACTATACCGGAAAACAACTGCACCGGAACAACTATACCGGAAAACAGCTGTACCGAAACAGCTCTACCAGAAAACAGCTGTACCTGAATAGCTTTACCGGAACAACTCTACCAGAAAACAACCGTACCGGAACAACGCTACCAGAAAAAAAAAACTTTACCGGAACAACTATACCGGAAAACAGATGTACCCGAACAATTCTACCGAAAAACAGCTTTACCGGAACGACTCGCGCAGGCAGTAACTCTACCGGATAACGACTCATCCAAAATACAAGTCTCTGGGAACCGACAACTCTCCCTGTAGCGACGACTCTAAGGAATGACAACTCTACCGGTGAACACATCTCTCCGATGCACGACGGTTGCTTCATGCATATACCGCTGTAATTACCGAAGTATATGATATGCGCAGCATATTATATACTTCGCGCTTCGAAGAGATATGTTCTCCGGTAGAGTCATCCATCTGGAGAGTCATCATATGGGTAGAGTTGTTCTTTGGGAGATCACAGAGGGCAGAGTCTAGCGCCGATCGATATACGGCAACGTCTCATTCGGGAAAAGATTCCAAGTGTAAAAACAAACGCTTTGGGAACGATGAGAAAATGGCGAAAAAATAAAATGAAAAAAATTTCAAGCGTACGTTTTTAAACATATGAAATTGATGGCTTCTGCCAATCCCCCCCTCCCCCCTGCTCTCGCTACGTCGTTGAGGCTGAATTAATGGAGCCAATGCGCGACCCAGCCACCCGGATCAGCAGACGAGAAACCCGGAAATATTACAAATGCTTTACCCGAATCTCTCTCTCTCTCTCTCTCTCTGCATCCCCCCGACCCCGTGTACCGGCCCGTTATGTTACTCGCAATTTGTCTGAGTCTAGTGAAACATACGGATGATGTATTTACGTCCTCGCTTTATCGGTAAACTGCATATGTATCGAAATTTTTATAAAATATAAATATATATATGGGAGATTTAAATCCAGATGAACAGGCATGGTATTTCAATTAAATCCACTTTTTATCGACTGCACAAAAATCTCGGTCGACAATCGTTTTATTACATCGTTGATGTTATCTTTGAAGGAGCAAATACGTCTCTGAGGCTTTTCTTTCAGAGGTCTATTATAACAATAGTACCTAATAGGGTTGGGCAGGAAATAATACTTTCAGTAGAGAGCTCGGATTATTGCTTAAAAAATTCCTGATTGACGTTTTTCAAATAAACATAGTTTAGCTTTAATAGGAAAGTTAGTCAAAGACACAGCGAAAAGCTTGCGCTCAGGATATCTCTCAAGAACCGTTGGTCCGATCTAGATCAAATTCTACACAAAAATTGCTAAAGTCATCCACTTTGAAATGATGAACCAGAAACATTATTCACGATCAAAATATCGAGAAAGAAATATTTAATCCTCTGCCAAATTGGTTAATTCTCCAGTGAAATTAAAAATTGTTTCGTCATTTTCATTCGCCACGTTCTTTCTTGTCTTGTACTTTTTTATCTTGTAAAATTGAAAAATTACTTTAAAAAATCTAAATCCCCTTCCCGAATTAGCAATCGGAAATTTTTTTTATATTTCCAAAAATTTGCATGCCTCAATCCGATTTTGGAAAAAAAAATTCAGCAGAAAACCATCCTTCACTGATACTCTATTCGCGGGAGGGGGAATCATAACCCGATATCTCAAAATTTGCCAGAATTAAAGTGTTAACAAAAAATCAAAATCCCTTTAAATTCGTATATATGATTACTTCGATTTTTACGAAAAAAAAAAAGCTCGAAACAATTAATAAATGGCTATACTCTAATCGTGTGACAAATTTCAGCCCGATAGCTCAGGTATATCTCGAATTACAACTCTTCGAATATTGTCCAGCGAGGCGAACACACATTAGGATGTACCCACACACGCCCGAGTCAACCGCACTTTTTTTTTTTTTTCACAAACGTCGACGTTTTTACGACGACGTTCAGGAATATCGAAAAAAAAAAAAATCATGCAAACGAAGCTTTATCCGCGAGAAATAAATAAATAATATACATATGGATATATATATACAAACATACAGAGCGAGAGTAATCCTTAAACGCGTTGAAAGAACTCTCGGCGGAGGTTGACTGTTATATATGGACGAAGAACAGCTTCACCGTCTCTTCAACCGCGATGATAACAAATAGACGTTTATTGCGAAATCCTTGTGCCCCGAACACACCACAATACGCGTCGAAGAATTCACAAGAAAAAAAAAAGAAAAAAAAAACACTAAAAGAACCACGAAGCTTTCCAACAGGTGTACATGCACGTTAATACGATTATCATGATTACGAAAAGGAAAAGGAACAAAAAAAAACTCTCCGAAGAACACGTAGATTTTCGACGAAGCTCGCAACGATTTGTCACCACGAACGATCAATCACCTCTCTGATCGTGAAAAAAAAAAACACGCACCAACGCACGAGACACCAAAAGTTTCTTTTCCCCTCGCAGCACGAAAAATCACGCGAGGTAAAATCAAATTTTAGATTATTTCCGTCGTAAAAACATGATGGAAAATAATGTATGCATAGCCTCGATCAGTTTTGAGAAACAAAAAGGAAAAAAAAAGCGTTGATAGAATGGCGAAGGAGCCGTGTTGTGTGTGTGTGTGTGTGTGCACAACGTGGACTGAGAGCGCAATGATCTCTGGGACAGTGAGTTTGTCTCTTGGTCCTTCTCTCTCTCTCGCTCTCACTCGTAAGCGACGGTGGAAGGAGCGCCGCGCATCGGTTTAAAAAGGAACGATAATGATAATTTGTAACGAGTGTAAAGTAAAAGAAGTGTTGCCTTCAACGAGAGAAAGAGAGAGAATAATAGAAAGAGAGAGAGAGAAAAAGAAAGATAGAGAGGAAAAGAGAGAAACAACCTCGTATCGTAAAGCTTCGCGCGCGTTCGACTAACCGTCCACCCTCGTCTCTCGGGCTCGGCTTTCGAGATACTGAGCCGGAGAATCGTCGGACTTTCGTGAGATTCGCCACCAGGGGCGAATGAAAATGTTCGGGGCGAGGGGGGAGATGTACGTATATGGCACACGTAAAAGAGGGAGAAGTGTTACAAACACACGTGTATAAACGTGTACGAATGCGCGAGAGTACTGACAACCCTCGTTGTTACGACAAAAGCGCGTTCTCGTAGAGTACACCAACACAGTGTTGAAATTTTCCCGTTTTTCCCGATCCTCCCCCCCCTTGCACCCCCTGCACAGACGCCGTTGCGATGCGCCGTGCGCCCCGCAGAGATACCCCTTCATTATGAACGCGCTCTGCGCACCCGCGAACCCGCTCTCTCTCACACACACTCGCTATCTCTCAACCCTCCTCCGCTTTCCCCAAATGGCTCCTGTGGCGCCCTCGCGCAGTAGCACGGTGCAACTTTAGTCCAGTGGCCACGCAGGACTTTCGTATCAATTTTTATGTAACCGTGATTATAATTGTGTCTTATCGCGTGAATTATAATCTTCGGAGCATGAAAATTCGATTATTCGTTCATTCTTTCCAAATTGTGATATGAATATGAAGTCTTTTAAATAAATTTTTGTTTTATTTCGTAATACTTTTTTGGCGAATTTGAGAAAATTCAAAGTCCCCATATGATTTCCTCCAGTGTAATTTTCTATACTATACTAACTTGGCTATGACAAAACTGCTTTTTCTTGATACGCTTTGAATTCTTTTTTTTTTTTTTTATATAGGACAACAATGGCATATCGATCGTAGTCCAGTAGCTATATACACTCGAAATTTAATTAATTAAAGATTTTTTTTTCTAATCGTTTTGGGACTTCGACTCTGTTGGGTTAGTCATCATCTTGAATTTTAGGATGAATTCGTTAATAACTCGCTTATTTTCAACTTTCGACTGAAAATGATGAGAACCAGTCTTATACGAATTTAAATTTTCTACAAGTTTGTTTATTGTAATTTTTTTCCTAGCATCGATATTTTTCGACTTAGGGCCGAAAAAGTTGGGATTGGGAATATAATTATTGCATTGTCTCGTTTATTTTAACCATTCACGTATAATTTCATCGATTTTTATAGTACACAGCGACTATCGAGGAGTAATAAATATAACTAACTTGAGATCTCGTATGCGCTCATCACAACTGTCCCGAACGAAAGTGACGAGCTTATACTTTTCAATTTTTCACGCGCTATTTTATTTAGTTCGTTTTTTTTTACTCCGTGTTTTTATTTCCCAGCCCCAGGATCGCATATGCTATAGTCCCAACGAAAATAAAAATATTTGGAATCGTCTCTTACCTTTCTTTTTTTTCCATCCTCATATACCATGCCAATATAATTCCTCGTTAGATACCGACCGAGAATATTAAGAGCGCTGGTATTAGTCATTTACGACGAGAGACTATGTGCGGTAACCTCACTCACGAAAATTACCGAACAATGAAGAGCGTCGACCCTTTTAATGAATAAAGTAGTCACACGGGGGAGGAATATGACTGCTCTCTCGCGCTCTGCTTCTGACATGTGAAAAGCACCGGGAGCTGCACCAGCAGACCGAGAAATACAAGCTTGCATGTATATATATATAGTTCCCCGAGGCACACACAACGCTTTCCGCGTCAATTATCCCGACGTCGCGAATTCATATTACAATTCAAACACCCACAACATGCGGAGAATTCCATGCAAACTCAAGCGGTCGTCGACTCGATTTTTTTATTTTTTTATACTATGATTAATATAATTTGATCATTTACGGAAATAATTGGGGAGGGGGTGGATCATAATTATCTGGGATCCTAAAAGAATCGAGAAGCCTCTGGGGTAAGCAATGTTAAAAATGCAGGATCGTCTAGAAAGTTGATGATGGCCACGGAGGCTAGTTTAGTTGACACGAAACACCCTATACAAGTCCATTTGAATATCATATCTTCCCTTTATTTTCGTATTTCCACTAAAAATAATGCTGTACTGCTATCCCCCTAATGTGGACACAGTAGTCTGCAGTCCTGGCCCAAACATTCCGTTCCATTCGGTCCGCCAACTCGTGTCTAATGAGCCAGCCAAAAATGCATATTTGATGAAGGATTTCAGGGTATTATTGGAAAAATAGAGATTAAACCGAGCGTTGACTTTACTGCGAAGAAAAATTTTTTAAAAAAACCTGTCGAGCTTTCCATCCCTATGTAAATTTGATTCTTAACGAAAGGCTAATTTTAGATTCTAGCTTGAATCTATCATACCTCATTGCACACCCTGGATCACTGATTCCAATTAAACGTAGCAAAAACATATTCCCCAATGGCGAGAGAGAGAGAGAGAGAGAGAGTTCTCCACCATTGAGTTCAACGACTTCGATCAATTGAATTTCCTTGACAACAATGACAAAAATGAAACCAAATCCTTCGGGAAAGTGTTGCCTGACCTCGAAGATAACACGTGCGCCATTTGCTCAAATTATAGTTCAACGTTTCGCAATCCAGATTTTCTATGCGAATCTGTGAAGCGGCCACGAGTGCGATTAGAAACAATCGACGTGAAATTTTATTCAGGGATGACACGAGTAAATCCATGCCCACGAGGCACAAATTGATGTAACCCTGGATTTGCAACGAGAGTTAAACATGATCTGAAGCTATTCGGTAACATGAAATTGGTCGCGGGGGAGGGAGAGGCGGGTAAAGGGCGAATGAGAAACCATCATGCACCATACCGCCTGATGCGTAAATGATGATGCTGGCCTACGAGGACTCAATCATCCCAGCAGCCTCTAGCTCCCATCAAGCTCTCAGAAGCAGAGGAGACCACGTATCCAGCTTATACCCATAGTACCACCATTCAAGCTTATGGAAAGTGTATATGCCAGTCAACACACACACACACACACACACACACACGCCAGTTGCTATTTACGATGTTAAATTCAATAGTCATTGAGCGTAGAGTAAAACCCTCTTGTAGAACTGGGAGAAGTAGCATTTCACTGATCCCTGGATGGCGGATCTGGAAACCTTCGGTAGGAACCTAAACGAGGAACCGTTTCAACGGGACAAAATAAAACCAATGAAATCGATGAACATGGGACTGGAAAAGGAATCTTTGTAAAAAATTATAGAATGGTTTCTTTTTCGGCCTGTCTTTGGGACTCCAAAAGGCACTAAAACAAAAATTAGCAAGAACCCCATGAATGCACCAAAGGGACTCAAAAAGAGACTGAAAAAGGATTCTTTTAAAAAATTAACAATTTCCCAAAGAAGGAACTCAAAAGGACACTGAAAAAGGAACTGTTGCAAAAAAATACCACGTGTTCCTGGAATACACTAAAGGAACTCAAAAAGAGACTGAAGAACACAAGACCATATATGCGACGCTATATGCGTCTGGCACAGAATAAGACACGAACACGTTTCCATCAATCCTGTAGCAAAGTCACTTTGGGGAAACTGAAATGCTCCAGAAAGTTCATTATTCTGTCCTGACCCACCGACTCAATACCAATTGTGTACAACTTTCAACTGGACAAACGAGCAGGAATGATGACTCAATGATAGCGAATCCTAGCTGCGAGAGAATTGGGGATATTCGGGAGTGATGTGCTTGTATAGGGTCCGGTAATCGGGTCTTTTCGTCTTGCCTTACGTGAAAATTGCAATTTGGAACACTCTCTGATGAAATTACAGCCATTATCCGAGGATATTATTCACGCATGAAAGGCGCATACTCGAGTAAGTTGGATGAAGGGACTTGGGGGGGGCGATAATTATACAGCCCCGACGAAAGGATTTCAAAGGGACCGAAGTTTGTATCGTGAAAGAGCGTCAAACTTTCCCAAAACCTGGGCCACCCAACTTTCCGTATAGTGTTCATACACACTTTTCGTCAAAACGATTCGTCCCACGGGAATTTATGCCATTTTCCATGCATCTATGATCCACTTTACAAAACACCCGTGTCCTATGGATCCTACAAAGATCGGCTGATACTCTCAGGATTCGTCTTAAAGTCCATCCCCTTGTATGTCATCATTTTTCGTTCTTTTCTCCTTTAATTTTATACTTCCGGCGACATGCCACACTGATGTGCCCGTGGTATGCACCATAACGATGGGCATTCTCACTCCCCCATCACCATGGGCTCTATTGCGGCTCGGCAGACCCATTATCTCTGACATTTCTCTTGGTCTCGCGAGCCACCTCCGCTCGCTTCGCCACCGTTCTCCCTTCCGCTGGGTACATATATAGCAGCACGAAACTGAAATTGAGTACTTTATAAGGAGCGAGACATTAATAACTCGTTGAGATGTAGGTCCGGGGAGGCAGGAGTGAAGGGACATAAAGGAGGAAAGTGTGGAGAAAACGGACTCTGCAGACGAGAAAGGGCACAAAACGCCTAGTCGTCGGTTATCCAACATAGTCTACGACACTCCCTGCTCCCCCTCTCTCTCTCCCTCTCTCTCTTTTTCTCTCTCTCTCTCTCTCTCTCTCTCTCTCTCTCTCTTGATCCCTTCGCAGTCGCATCTCTCGTTATAAAGCTCGGGCTGAGCTTGTGAAGCTCGACTCGACAAACGAAAAGTTGTATGACAAAAGTACATCGTACAATATATACGAAGCGGAGAATGATAACACGATGAATGTTAAACATGTCATATAGCATTTGTAAGATAAAAATACGATTATATCCGTTAATAACACCTTGTGTAATAATACGAAGGGAAAATTATATTACTTTTTCACCGAATATATGGTGTCCGCCAGTGATACAAAAATGCTTTCGTAGAGAATCCGCGCCAGCACCCTCGGTCAGACGATGAAACGCAACCTTCCCCTCTGCATGTAGTATATTTTTGCGTCAATTCTATAATTGCTTTCGGGCTCCTCGCTTCGACGAACCATCGAACAGTTTCTCGACCCCTATACGCCCTGCGATCTCACCCTTGCGGGAGAGACCTAACGAACGTGCGAGCAATTATCTCAATTATCTGAGGGGTCGGGAATAAATTGTTTCGAGGATCCAACGCCATTGGACACTCGAGGACCCCGCCGTTGAAGATGCGCGCGAAGGCAAAAACGGAAGTACGAATATGTAAAAACATAACCGTCAATTAGGGAGAACGGATTTTACCGGAAGGGCGTGGGTATGGCGACTCTGATGGTGGTTTTAGTATTCATGATAATGGCCTCCGCTTGAAACATCGTGTGGTGTGGGTCACATTTCGTTAAGAATAGCGTTAAATCGTTAAAAATGGCGTCAAATCGTTAAAAATGGCTGCACGTCGTTATAGAATCGACACGAATAATGTTTTGCCTTTCACTATACCGAAATTTCGGATTTTCTGAAATATTCATTATTTCGCGCGGCAAACTTATTGGATCAGGTTGCCGATCGACTTGTCGATCGTTCGTCTGTACGAAAAAGGCCGCGTGTGGAAAGAACGAAAAGAAAAAATTTCGCTCGTCAGAGCGAACGTTATTTGCGTCCATTTTACACAAGGAAAAATAGCAGGGACAAAAAGTAACTAATAAGACGCCAATCACGGCATGAGTGTATGAATTCTCGCGAAAGCTTGAAGCTATCGTATATCTCATAGGATATGTCGTGATCGGGTCAATGTTAAAGCGGAAGAAACGAGTGATGAACGCGAGACACGCGAGAGCCTCGCGGAAAAGACACTCGATTTTTGAGCGTATACTCCAAAAATTGGGCGTTTAACAATGAATTTCGGGCGTAGACGCTCAATTTTTTGGTTGTTCGGTTTTAACTCCCAACAATGAGAGTAAACCTTTGATTATTCGGTGTCGACACTCGGTTATTCACTGTGAACCCCCAAAGTTGGGAATCAACTCTGAATATTACGAATTAACCCTCAACATTACGTTTTAATCTTCAACATTAAAAGTTATAGCACTCAACGACCATCGCGTGTATGTCCCTCATATTCTTCAAGTGCTGATCAATCATAATTAAACCACTTATAATTATTATCCGAAATTTTATCTATATAATGAAGCAGGGTAATTAAAAACTCGTTTATCTTCAAAGCGCAGTGCATTAGTTTTGTTGCAAAAAAATTTATTAAATAAATTTACGGATAAAACAATGTATTGACCACATCGAACGAAGTTCTTCATGTATATATATCCTATTATTTAACGTATAACATATATAGTACAAAGGTTATATAATATATTCCAAAAGTTCCGATTTAGTGCAATAAAGATTTACTTTTTCAAGAGATTAAGTTTTTTTGGCTTGCGTTGACGGTTAACTCTCAAGCGAGTGTTCTCGCGAGTTAAGAGTTAAATCATGAGTCAGAGGTTAGTGCTGAACTTTTGAGGGTTGACTCTGAAGTTGAGGGTTGATCGTCAAGTCGAGGATTAATCATTGTATTTCAGCGCTTACGTCCAAATTCCAGTGTTGACTCTCCAAAGTTGGGAGTACACGAAATGATTATCAAATTAAGAATTATGATTGTTAATTTGGGTCTTTCTCTTTCTGTTCTTTTCCGTAAGGGGAGCCTCTGGCAGTCATCTTATATCGAAGTGCGAGTGCCTCTTCGATCGATTCCGCCATCTTTTTTCTTCGTTTTTTTTTTTTCTTTGGATTCTTCTTCATCCTCTCGCGTAATCTCTCTATAACAGTGCCAGGGACGAAGAATTCCCACCGGGGAATGGAAACGAGATGAGATTCGTGGCGATATGAGAGCATACACACGGATGAGGGAGAAGATAGGGAAACTTATTTCAAGATTATACATATGCGAAGGTTAAAGCGCGTGGACTCGGTGATCCGGAGTACAGAATACGCCGTTCGAACTCTCGATTCGCCGGCTCGTCTCTTGCTCGTTTGTTCGCAAAAAAAGGAAAACTCCACCCTTCTGCTTTCACCGCGCGACTTTCGGTCTGTTCTCCCTTCGTTTCTACCAATATTTCTCTGTTCCTCTCTCTTCTCGCTCTCTTGGTTCAATGTTTCTCCATCGAACTAACCCTCTATCTCTCTCTCTCTCTCTCTCTCTCTCTTTTTCACATTCGCGAGATCCTCGTGTCCTCGTCGTTTGTGCAAAGGGGATGCTCGCACAAGGCTAGTATCCCCTTTTGCCACCCCTTGCCAGCCCTCTCGCGAATCTGGCTCTCTCCGCGCGTCTGTACAGTCGCTATGGAAACAGAAGCATCATCCTCGTATATATATATATGTATATATCTCGTGCCTTTGTGTGATGATCACCACGTTGCCAACTTTAACACAAGCGCACACGGATACAACACGAGTAAGCCCCCAGGAAGCTCATCCCCTCGATAGATAGAGCATAGATGTGTACATCTATACAAACACTTGCCCTCTCGTCTTCGCCAATGTACCCCCCCCCCCCCCCCACCGCTATGTTTCCCCAAGTATATAATATTACAAACCCGAACAACCGTCATTACAATGAGAGCGATGAAAGTTTTCTCCATAACCAGCCATATCAGGTTTTGTCTTTGGTTTTCTCAAAACGAACCACAACGCGATGAGCTCGATAACAATTGCAATGCGAGATAGCACGAGCAGGCTGACGTAATTTTCTCACGATTATTTTTATTACGAAGATTTTTGATTTTTCCAAACGTTCGTATAGCACACTTTTCTGATTAAACGCGAATTATTTGAAATCGGAAAGAGAAGTAGCGCTTAGATCTACACGTGGATCAAATTTGAATCTGCGCAGTTATTTTTTTTTTTTTGGATCTGCGTATAGATCTAGATTTTGTAGAATCGTAGATTTACCTAGATTTCAATTAAATCTACCTAGATCTTTATTAAATGTATCTATAGATCTCAATTAGATTGACCTAGATCTTGACTGGATTTATCTGGATTCACTCATAGATCTACCTACACCTCAATTAGATCTACGTAGATCTCAATTAGGTCTGCCTGGATCACCATTAGATCTGCTCAGATCTATGTAAATCTACTATGAGGCTTGTTGATAAACGGAGATCTAATGAGCAAAAGTGTTTTTAGAAAAATATTATATCAAGTCAACACTCGAATGAACGCGTTGATCTACCCTCTTGTACTCAGAGATCTGGATAGATCTACGATTTCTCCAAAATTCGGGTCTGAGCAGATCAAATTTGATCCAGAAAAGAAACAACGTGTAGATCTAAATTATTTTGTCCCGGAAATTCTGAAGGTTTTTTTGTCGAATTATTCAAATATTAAAAAATAACAATGAACTAATCGGATCTGAACATCATATTTGAGAGTTTTTGAGATCGCAGATCGAGAATCCGAGATCTGATTCGACAACAAAAAATCAGCGATCCATTAAAAATGATAGTTAGCACGTAAAGACACCAATGAAGTTCATTCATGTTTAAAATACTGTGTAAAAAATTTAAAAAAAAAACAAAACACTTTTATAAATTAATTAATAGCCTCGAAACGTTAATAAGTGCTTCAGAAAAACATTTCGGGAAAAGATGGCACTCGGAGATGTTAGCATATGCTTCGATTTTCAATGTCTCAAAATTTAACGATTCGTCGCGTTTTGGGAGTACGATCGCGACGATTTTTTAATATCTTGAAAAAATTTGTAATTCCTTCCAATTACCGTTATACGTTTCGCTGAGTTATTTAAGCCTTTTTTTTTTTACAAAAATACACTTTCGACACTGTCCGCGTCGATGCGTCAATCAACGATCCACAACGATTTTACTCCAAATAAGAAAAATTTTCACTTACGCAAAAATCAATCGCTCGATCTAATGATCTAAGATCTAATGATCTAACGAGCTTAAATATCATCATGAATTCCCCATATCTGGGACGAGTAAACATAATCCGATTTAACGAAATCAAATGACAATGTTTATACGAACTAAATTGTTGCCCCTCGTCTTGAACAACCCTTGAATACCTAAATACACACACACATATATAGTTATATACGTTTCGTTCTTATTGTATGCGAAGGTATTGCGCTATGGCGTATGTGTGTTCAGTCGTTCCTGAGTCAACACGCAACGTGTACGGAAAACCTCGGGCTACCTTTGCCAACCTTGTGGGGATTGATATAGAAGGATGGGGCCTACATCAACGTCGATTATCACGCGTTAATGCACGTGGCACGTTGCGATGCACGCCGAGAGTGCCTTCTATATACGTACATGTATATATATGCGGTACAGTATATGTAACAGCAACAAGAGAGAGAGAGAGAGAGAGAGAGAGAAATTGTATTTTCCGAGCGCAAGAGCTTTTGCCCTCTATAATGCATCCGTATATAATTGAACAGCGCACGTGACCCAGTCGACATATTCGAGAATGACAGTTATAACAGTAGCGTTTTTCCGTGAATAAAATATTAATCTGATACACGGTTTCAATTTTTCGGTCCTAAAAGTTTCTAGAAAGCTGATACGTGCGAATCTAATCGACCATTAATACGCGGACTTGTTGGCAATTAAAAAGGATCCCCGGGTCGTGAGGGAACGCGGGCCTGTCTTCTGTAACAGAGCCCGCAGAACTTCACTGAGATTCTCTACAACAAACTTTGCATTTCTGAGTGAAAAATAAACAGAAAACATTTCAAAATAGTCTCGCTGCGGCTCATCCCCTATATGTTCGTGACTCTTTTCAAGATTCTTTCGAAGATTCTCGTCAAGATACTTTGCAAGATTATCCATAAAAGATCGTTGTCAAGACTCATTTTGTTTTTTCTGCGCGATTCGCTCGACTTTATTAATTTTATTGATTGTTATTCTTTCGTTCAACCGCGGTCGGCAATGCCAACGAACAAACGAGAAAAATTGTCCGGTTATTCGTTTATATATATATATATATATATATATATATATATAATCTTCTTGTCGAAATTCTTCGAGCCCCCTTCGGGTACTGCATTGGTATGAGGATGCTCCATCGGTTTTTCCGGAGTTTTGGGCGGCTGCGGTGGGGCAAAGGGGATGTATAGGGTAAAGGTGAACGGGAATTGCCCAAAGGCTCTCTCGCTAGCGCGATCATCCGTAAATTTTCGTGCTCCTTTACATTCCGCAATAACAATAGCGGTACGGACCCTGAGCCAGACTCGAATATCCCGCTATGTTCACGTATTGGATACAGATGGCAGAAGATAAAAGTAATATATTGCGAAAGAGCTAGGCGAAGACGAGGTTTTTTTTATTCTGTATATATTGAAGGAGGAGAAAGACGATCCAACGAGCTTGCCCAGAAAACCATTCTACCCGATTTTATTCTTTTCTCTCTCTCTCTCTCTCTCTCTCTTTCTCTCTCTCTCTCTCTCTCTCTCTCTCTCTCTCTCTCTCTCTCTCTCTCTCTCTTCCTCCCTCGCTTTGTGTCTTCAATGCAATTTTTTTTGGCAATATCGCCCTCGAGGTACACCCATCCATTCATCGAGATGTACAAGCTCGTCATTCGTATATCTCTTCAAATCCTGAGAAATTCGACGTCATGAATAACAGGAGACGACGTACTCTCCGACGCAATTAGTGACAAAAAAAAAAATCACTCAATATAATTGTCGAAAACAGCGATAAACAAATATCCATGAAAAAATTGTAAAATTCATTATAAAACAAAACTAACTTCACCCTAAATACAAACAATTGTTTAAAAAAAGTTATACTTTTATTTTTACGTTGTTTCATTATATTTTTAATAATCTTCGCATCGTCACGATAACTAATTATGATCAGCTCGTCGTGAAATACTTTCGAATGATTTTACACGTGTATTCGAAATAGTTGGGAATTAAAAAAAATAATAATAATAATTCATTTTCAAAAAACTGAGTTTATGAAAATACTTTTGTTTGTTGGTTTCATGGAAAAAGTTTATTTTGAGATTTTCATGTCAGAGTGTGCTTAAAATGTTACAAATAGTCGAGAAATCACGTTTAGAAAAAAAATATCTGAAAATGCTGATGGCCCTGCAAAATTCAAACACAGTTCAATCTCGAGAACGTTTCGAGAAATCGTGCCCACATTTTGCACATAAGTAGGGCAGTGAACCGCCATGGTTCGTTACAATTTTTGACAAAATTACTCAGAAATTTCAGATTTTATAAAATTTTGAATTTTTTTTATTTTTCTTAATATGTCTGTACTCGCTCCAACTTTTGTAAATTTTCAGCTATCGAGTCGAAACTTCTTGTATAAGTAGCTCAGAGGACATTGATTTTTGGCATTGAATTTGGTGACGATTCATCCAAGGGTTTGAATTTTGACATTCGTGAATTTACCACTATCGAGCCAGCACTTTACACGCAAATAAGCCAGGGGACAATAATTTTCGATACCGAGCTTGAAACGATTCGCTAAACATTTTGAGATTTCTGAAAATTTTGAATTTTTAAATAATTTTTGAATCATTATGAAAATACGCTTGCTTCAACTTTCGTAAATTTGCTAATATCGAGCCGGCATTTTTCAATTAAAAAAATGCCAAGGGGATACTGAGTATTCATTAATTAAGATGTCCGGTTATTCCTCTACACATCGTAAGATCCATATTGACGATCCTCGTAATGGTTATTTGTTCAACGGTATACGGATTTAGTTGAAAAGGTGACGGAGACAGCGTGCAAATTTTTTATTTGCACGCTTTTTCAAATGCTCTCTCGCGGTTGAAGTAAAAAAAAAAAAAATTGCTCAACAAATTGTTTTCTTCCACCACCGTACTGAAGCCCGCCAAAGATTCGTTAGTCCGCGAAGAAGATCCCCGGATATCTCGTTACGAGGGCAAATCGAGATTGAGATTATACTGACATTGCAAAATCTCGTTCTCGCGGCTCGATGAGCTTTCCAGCATTGTTGTGTGTGCTAACCAATTCGGATTAGTATCCTTGAACAATCAGTGTTCATAATTCTGATTCATTGGAGCCACGATCAACCGAATGCTTTAAGCCCGCAATCGTATATATATATATATATATATATATATACGATATGCATTAATACTCGGTACGGTGGAACGTAAAATATAAATCTACGTGTATTGCGATCGAGCGTATTGCCCGTGGATGATAAAAAGCAAACGTACGTGAAAAATTTTCGGGATAATTAGCGGCAAATACGAATGAATGAATATACAAACGCGAGACATCCAGAAAAAGTGTAATCGTTAATCACTTAGTAAAAAAAAAAAAAAAAAAACATTAAAAATTGAACAAAAAAAACTGAATAGTATACGAAAAAACGCTCGTTTTAGGCTCAAAAGCTCTTTTCAGTGAAATCGAGACGCTAAATTCTGAAAATAATGCATTTAGCCGGTAAGTAACATAATTCGTTTTGACGTTATAAAATTTAGGAAAAAAAAAAAACTTAAATCATCATCGAGAGATAAAGATTTAAGTATAAGAATTAATTTCGAGTTTTGCGGAAGCTAATCGTGTCCAATGAGACGAAAACGAGAATTAATCGTCTGTTTTATGATACGAGACGCTCGATTAATTGATATAAACAAAAACAAAAATTCATTTCATTTATTCGTATTTCAAATTCGCGCGATTCGTGAAATTTTTTGTCATCCCGTTTGATAACAATTTATCGTTATTTTTACGGTGCGCTTTCAGTGCTTATTGCACAAAATAATGTTTCATTCTACAAAATTATTCATCGAGCATTAAAAAATCACGAATTTTCCTTTCGTATTGTAATGAAGGAAAAAAAATAATTCTACAACATTTTCTCCCAAACCGGAAGCCCATAAGGTCATGAAGCTTGTTAAATTAATTACGATCAGAGATAGAACAAATTTATTTGCAAAAGATTTGTACGATCCTGAAAAATCTATCGGTGCCTCTTGTATCTCCCGAGATAATTTAAATTTTGTAATCTCCGTGTCTCTCGTAAAAATTCACAATTAGCAAAAATAAAATGAGAGAAATATTCTCTTCTTGTCGATCAAAGGAAACCAGCGGAGGATCGATAATTACGATTTATCTACTTGCACGTAATTTGAATTAATTTTTAATTAAACTAAACTCTCATTTTGTCTCAAAATTTCAATTTTTTATTTTATTTATTTTTTTTTATGAAAAAAAAACATCCGCTCGATCGAGAAATTATCGAGGACATTCGAGCAAATATTTCATAAAAATAAATCAAACAGATCCGTCAGTGTCGTTTGAATTTTTGTGATGCGAGTTTTCGGCACTTTACCCGCGTGCCCTCGTGCAAACGCGACACGCATTATAGTGCATTAGCAATGAGCGTGAATATGAAAATTGGAATGAGATTTCGTAAAGCGTACGCCGTCTGATCGTATAAGAGCTAATAAAAAGAGCAAAAATTAAAAATAAAATGTTCTATGCATACACTCTTTTTACGCAGTATACGAGTGACATAAATAAAACAAACATTCTTTAAGCGTCGCATTGTCTTCTTTTTTTTTTTTAACTTCTTTTCGCGTAGAAATTATCACGTGGCGAAATAGCCGTGAAAATGATTAACGCCACGTGATCCAATTGATAGACGCCACGTGATCTAACATTTGCATTGTTTATTTTTTTTTTTTTTCTTTTTTCGGATCGTCGTAAAAAGGTGGCCCATGTAGTTTCACGCTCGAATTCCCAGACGAATTCAAATATTTGTATACGCTACGTATAGATAAATTTTTATTACTTCTGATTGCACGGGAGGAAAAAAAAATTAAAGATATTGAGAGAAGCGAAAAGAGAGAGCGAAAAGAGAGAGAGAGAGAGAGAGAGAGAAAAACAGAAATTAAAAAAAACTCTTTTTTTCCCGCGGGGGATTAAAAAATCGCTATATAAGGATGAATCCGAGAGCCCATCGAAAAGTATTCCATCTGTCGTGTCTTCGAAAGCTGCTAAAACTCAACGCTAACGTAATAACAGGTAATGATTTTCCGGCATTTTCGTCAATTCGTCGTAATTATTATAAAAATTCGTGAATATAAAATTCTCATTACGATTCAATTTGAGAAAATTAAAAGTGTACTGTAATTCAAAAACAACTTGAAACGCTTTTTTGATAAATTCCATATGGAAATATTTTTGTCCCCTGGCTTTATTTGTGTAAAAGAAAAAAAAAATCTCGATTTTCATGTCACAATAAAAAATATTATAACCGAGAATCGTGCTAATTCGAAAATTAAACTTTTTTCTCTATCCTCATTTTTAACGCGATAATCATTTTTTGCTTCATTTTTTTATGGAACGATTTGTCGAAAAATTATAAAATTAAAAAAATAAAATAAAAATAACGATCTTGATACTCGTCTTGACGGTCGATCGATTTGAATTTTTGCAAAACCAAAAACTCAACGTTGACAGCCCCGAAAGTAAATGGATCGAATTGTTTATCGAGCACGTTTCGAAAAAAATAAAAAAAAAATTCAATTCAAAAAATTAAAACGAAGGTTTTTCCCACGAATTTTTTTTCGAGAACTAAATTATAATAAATATATTATGCCAAATAAATGAAGCAAGATTCATCGTGACGGCGGTTTTTATTTCTAATTGGAACAATAATTATAATTATACTTTGTTGATTTTTCGTTAATACAGTTTAATACAAATGATATTTTGCTTAACGATATGAGAAATTGATTTTTTTTTTAAATCTCATTGTAACTTGCTTGCGATAAAATTCATTATTGCATTGTAATTCTTTATTATTTCAACATTCGTCACGATCGATAAGGATAATTATTAAGTATTCTCGTTATTAAATAATTTTTCAGCCAACATGGTAAACGCCGGGTCCTTCCTTTTTCTAAGCTTGGCGCTTTTCGCCTCGATGACGTTCCACCTATCATTCACGGTAAGATTAATTAATTAAAAAGAAGAAAAAAAGAACCCCCTGCAATGATTGCTTGATTGTAAGAGCACTGAATGTTAACTGACTCTGCACAAAAATTAAATACGAAAATCTTTCCATGACAGTGGGACGGTCCGATAAAAAGTCGCCATCAACAATGCATAGAGGATAATTTTATCGGAGCCTGCGACGTAAGGCACTTTTTATTATTTATATTAAATTTATATAATAATAATCCCTTCGATCGATCATTATAATGTGATTGGTCTTGATTAGCTTATTTTCTAACTTTAATTAGCTAAATTTAATTTGATTGTAGCTTAAGTTAATTTTGACGAATTTACAGTTCATATATCCGAATGGATCGACTGAATATAGCTGCATTAATTTGAGATGTGCATTGAAGGCGGGAGATAATGAAGACGGCACACCTATTTATACTCAACACTCTGGTAAGCAGCCTGTCAACGGAACGTACTGCGGTGATTGCAGTGTAAGTATATTTTTCGTTAGTTAAAATTTTCTATCAACGAATTTTCGTGAAAAAAGTCCAAAAAGAATTGCAACATCGATAAAAATTGAGAAATTAAAAAAAAAAGAAGCTTCGAGAACGAATGAAAAAATAGACAAAGTAACACGAAAAATGTTAATAATCCGTTATATATTTCAGTTTTGTCGAAATCTTAAGTGTGAAAAACACGCGCCTTCAAAGCTACCAGAATATTACAAAGATAACAAAATGAGGGTCGAGGGCTGCAATTGATCAATTGAAAGTATTTGTAGTTGTGAAAAAATATACCACGGAAAACGACGCATATTTTTCCTTTTTTTTCCTGCTACGAGTATAATTGGTTCTATGCTCACATCGATATTATGTAATATTTTGTACATTATGAATAATACATGAATAATAATGCAGATCATTTGTTGAATATAACTATTCGTTTATGTATTTCTTCTCCCATTACGTGTACAAACCTCGTCTAAAATTGCGAAAAAGAATTCAGACTAAGGCAAAAAGAAACGGGTACTCCCCGGGTAACCAGTCTTGTGGTTCTTCTCCATTGATCCTTTAAACCCCCACCCTCCCACCATGTTTTATTTTTTATTTATTTCTTTCTTTATTTTCCATCTAAATCATATTTCAATCAAGACGATAATGAGGATCACTTCACCCGAGGAGTAGGAGTTCTCTAAAAATTATCGCTCAATTTTTCATTAAATTTATGAAAAAAAAAATTAAAAATATAAGAGACGCTCGGAAAGTATACGAAATTCGTGCGTACCGCTATGTATCCTCGAGCATGCGCACTCGTGTTGAGCGAAAAGGACCGGAAACAGCGGCAGCGATAAAAATATAACCGCATGCCGCATGATAAAATTATCGATTATTTATCGTGCTATCCGATCACTCACATCGCGAAGCCAAACGAAAAGTACTTTGCTGCTCATAGGAGGAAATAAAAAAAAACGTTTTTTATTTAATCATTCATAAATATTATTTAATAATATTATCCAACAATCGAATGCCAATATACGTGATTTTCCGAGATTAGGAGTTATACGCGCATGCGCGCTTTCCATAAATATATACCCAATGCTCCGGGACCAGTGCGGGCAGGATCCTCAAAGCTCAAAGCCCGATAATAATGGCCGGTGCCGGGGCTGTTGCAAAACAAACATTGACATATCTTTTGGGAAAATGTGTGCCAACGTCGAAAAGTTCCATCAGCAGAATTCGCATCAGGCAACTCGAACTCGATGAAAATCTTCTTATGGTAAAGTATATATCTCGCTATGGAAAATTAAAGAAGAGAAAAAAAAAAAAAAAAAAAAACTGGTACCAATCGATATTCGAGGTTATGTAACGTTAATCGGGTTTCCACAGTACTTCAATCATTATAAATTCGTTTTCGCACATGATCCGAAGAAAATCTGTCAAACCGGTGATACGGTATTGATACAGACTTTGCCTGAAAAAATGACGAAACTGGTGACTCACAAGGTACGAAATATTAAAAATTAAAAATTAAAAATAAACAATCGCTCTTCTCTCGCAAATAGGGTAGACGTGTACCAGTTGTGGCCACTTTGAGCATTTTTCGAACATTCATTTACGAACAGCGTTCGCATTACTCCAAATTCAGAACTGAAAAAGTGATCGATATAACCTAAAAGATGCACAGAAACAAATTTTTAACATTTAAAACCCTTTCCGATCGTGATAAATAAGAGAATAGGAAATTATATTGTAGCTATCATTTTTCACCATTTGTGGCTACAATTGTACGACTTTTGGTCATCCGAAGTACCAGTTGTGGCCACCGAGCTTTTAATTGGGATAGGAATGCGCTATAAACGAACGGCGGAGTATTAGACAATCAGTGACGACGGATTCGAGTTAAATAAAGTTATTTATTTGCGCCATGAACAAACAGCGGTAGAAGTTCCCTCTATTTGCAGCCATAAGCTGGCCACGAATAAAGTAATCGCATTTGGAGTGTACCACTTTTGGCCACCGCATATTTTTCAGATATTTTAGCTGATATGTCAGGTTTTTTTTTGTGATTTTAACCCAAAAAATGAGCTTTGAGGAGGTTCTGCTCCTATACTTGGATAGGGCAAGGGTATAGCACGGCACGGGCGACATGCGGGGCAGGTTGACTGCATTAATAAAATTTTAATTTTATCAATGCAGTCGTCTGGCGCAGAGACCTAAAAAAAGGTGATTTTTGGTGATCTTTATTCATAAGGAAAGAAACAACGGACCTTCTTGAAAATTTTATTGTACCTTAACACACATTTGAAGGGTATAAAAAAAAATTTTTATCAACTAATTGTCGCAAAATGGCGGAGTATTGGATTGACTATAGAAGCGCCTCGCCGCCGGAGTCTCGAGCCGGCCCGAGCCGGCCCGAAAGACGGCACGCTTGATTCTCGTCTGGAGCGCAAAAATCACAATTATTTTTAATTGACATATATTTTTATCGTCGATTGAACCAGAAAAAAAAAAAAAAAAAAACCGTGAAACAATATTAATTTTCGAGCTTGAACAGAAAAGTGACGATTTTTACAATTCTTTTTCTTTCTTCGCGAAATAAAAATCGTATAAAACGACTTTTTTTTACGAATCCTTCTGGTTCATTTGGGATGACTTTGAATAATCCAGAGAATGAACTTTGTTTCGAGTCGATAGGTCGAATAGTTTTTTTTTTTTGCAATCGCTCCTGCCGATTTTGAAGAATCGCGAAAACGCGCTTCAAAGTTTTCGGTAATTGGTAAAAAAATTTATTTTATACTCTTCGAATGTGCGTTAAAGTATCATAAAACTTTCAAGAAGGTCCGTTGTTTCTTTCCTTGTAAAAAAAAAAAAAAAATCACCAAAAATCACCTTTTTTTAGGGGCCTCTACGCCGAACGACTGCCTTAATTTTCCATTATTCACGCCAGGCTTGGTGAATCGCGTCCATTTTTTTTTTTTTTTTCCAAGAGCTTTGCGATAGACAAAGTTTGTACTTTCCTGAAATTTTTTGAACAGCCACTGTACGTTTTTTATCCACCTGATATCGAACGATTTTTCACGTCGCAACGGTCGATGCCGTAAGACCTTACGCCATTTCAAGAGTATCCATACGAATTTTTATCTCAGAAAGTAGACGATGAGTCTCGTTGAAATTTTTTTTCAGGCACACGAAATACACCTTTACGGACACGCTGTTAAAATTTCAAGTCGCCGTAACTTTTTTTTTTTTTTTGGGGTTCGAGCAGTTCGAACCTCCTTAATCGATGAAACATGAATTTTCCATGGGGCGTTAATAATTTTAGATATAAAAAAAAAAACCGTAGTCCTCTTACGTCGGGATCCCCTGACCACTTTTGACAAGAAAACCGCGCAAACCGCTGAAGCGTTGAAAAATTTCGTCATATTTCGTTTAAAAATAAATTAGCGGATATTCGATGAAGCGTTCGTTAGGGATGCGCGAACATCTCGAATAACGAAATATTACGCTCGATTTTTTTTTTTTTAATTGAAAATTGTAAAAAAATTCGAGACAAAATGCGAAGTGGCCACGAACGTTGCGGTTTGGCCGCACAGCTGGAACGTTTATCCTGCGATTGTTTAAATATGAAAGGAAAAAACAAAACGAAAAAAAAAAAAAAAGGTTTGCCGCAAATTTCTCAGGTCATAGAAGTCGTTTATCCGCTGGGTGACGTGACCGATCCTATAACGGGCAAAAAAGTTGTCGTCGGAAGATTCAGGTACGTTCGAACATTGCGATTGCGAAACGATGAAAAATTTCACGTATCCTCGAGCTTTGCGCATCGGGGGGACCGGTTTCGAAGAGTCGTTTTTGTTTTTCTTTTTTTCTTCGCACAAAATTCAAGCGCTTTGAAAAAAAGTTCTTTCCGCTCGAAAATACTTTCTTTTTTTTTTTTTTGTCAATAAACAATTAGCATTCTTTATCGTTATTATTTTTATTTATTACAATCGATGATAACAATAATTGTAATTATTGTTGTTTATTGGCAAGATAAATAATTTAAAAAAAAATTCTTCCACGAACAGGGAGGATATCAAGGCGATCAATGAACTCTACGGAGAATCCGACGATGCGTTCGATTACGACAAGGAACCCCCGCGAGGCAAGACCCTCGGTAAGAGGGACTTTACCCACAAAACCGGCAGGACCAAGTTCCACGAAGATCCCAATCGACATCTTCCGCATTTGACTTGAGCAAATTAATAATTTGCACGCATATTTGTGGAGAAACCAAAAAAAAAAAACACACGCAAAAAAAAAAATTGTAAAATCCAATAAATTTTATCAAGTACAACCCGAAGATATAATTTCTTCCAAAACCCTTTGTGATGTATTATTCTATTTATGCCTGAAAAAATTTACATTTCATTGGGGGGGAAAAAAAAAAAAAAACAAAAAACATTGAAACTCTATCTCGCATGCGTTGCCCTAAAATCCGAAGATAATTATTTAATTTACAATTCTCGAGGAGTCCCTTTTTTTTTCTTTTTTTTTTTTTTATCCATTTTGCTTCGATTCGTTCGATGCGCTCCATCGTGGGGGGCATTGAAAAAATTGACAATTAATCATTATTCGGTTAAAAATTCACGTTCCAAAGCGGCACCGAGGGCATTCCATTCCCGATCGTCCGGATCGTCCTCGGGCGCGTCGCCGATCGAATCCTGCGAATTATCACCGAGATCAAGATCGTCCGGCAGATCTTCGCCTCTTCTGAATCTCGTTATTGGATCATCGTCGTCGTCCGCATCGTCCTCGTCGTCGTCCTTGTTGTAACGCTTAAATATATACTTGTCATTTTCATCCGACGATCCGTCGGACGAACTGTCGTTCGATGTTTTTCTTCGCTTCGCTTTTGGATTGATGTCTGATCGAGAGATTGAGAAACAATGTATGAATGTACAAAATTTTCATCGACTCGGACGTAATTTTATTTATGTTTTTCTTTATTTTTTTTTTTTTTTTTGGGGGAAAATCATGAAAGGGAAGGCAGCGGCGGAGAAGTTTGACGAATTTTTTTTTTTTTTTTCGTTTCGGTATAAGGGAAAGAGGGCCCTAGGGCCAAACGGGCGTAAGGGCCAGGGCGCTTACGCCCCTGTGGCAGTAATAACTCGAAAAATTTGTGAAATCGGTCAAATATTACTGCCAGAGGGGCGTATCTCCGACCCGAAAAAGTTTATCGCTTCCTTGTGGCGGTAATAACTCGAAGAAATTGTAAAATCGATCAAATCTTACTCAACCGCAAAAAAGTTCGTTTAACTCGAAGATATTCGTGAAATCGGTCAAATCTTGCTGCCAAAGGGGCTGGGTTGGATTTTGATATTATTTATAAATACTAATTACAATTGTAATTAATATTTTTAAAAAAATTAATTACAAATTACTATTGTAATTTGTTATTAGACTGTAATCAATTACCGAAAGTAATTAATTGTGCCCAACACTGCGAAGGGCGCGAGCAACGAACTTTTTTGCGGTGCGGAGATACGTCCCTCTGGCAGTAAGATTTGACTGATTCCGCAATTTCTTCGAATTCTTACTGCTATACGGGCGTAAGCGCCCTGTGGCTCTTACGCCCGTTTGGCTGTAGAAATCTCTTTCTCCTTAACCCACCAAGTATATCGTCCATTGATATCAAACCGGAAATTAAATTTAACGAATTTATCGGAAAAGTTTTTTTTCTTTTTTCTTTTTTTTTTTTTTATTTTTACAAATAATCAAAGCTCAATTACCGCTGTCGGAAATTTCGGAATCCGAATTTTCAACGTGATTTCGTTTGCCATCCGTCTCCTGATCGCTCATATCCTCCTCGACCTCTTTGTCCATATTTTCAATCTCCTCGGCGCTGAATGACATCAGCGGATTTATACTGTCCGCGAAACTGTCGATTATCTCGTTTTGTCCATCGTCCCCGCGTTCCGGACTGCTACAATGAGGAGGTGGTATTCTCGATGCTCTTGCCTGAATACCCACACGATTACGATTATTCATGCGGGGGGAGGGGGGGAAATCTCATGAAAAAATTGTGCGTCGAAGGACCAAGAGAGCGTGAAATTTGAGAGAAAAACAAATCAAGGTTTAGTCGAGATAATTTATGTACGTGTCGTTTTAATATATAATAAATATGTGATTGCTTGGAAAACGAAATTGGGATATTTTTTAACTCCTGTAATTTATTCCTTGAGGAAAATGAGAAAAAAAAAAAATTTCAGCCAAAAGTGCCAACGATACCGGTTTATGTGTGTCGCATAGGAAAATAGCATCGTACACTCAAGTCGAAGATCCAAAATCTCAATAATATCAATATTAATGTTATAATATAACAATAATCATAATATATGTAAAGATAATAATGTAATATATATATATACTACATTATAAAATTATAATTATAATATTAAAATTAATATTATCAGTTTTGAGGTGGGTTATTTTTTTTGTTTCTGTATTATTTTTGACGGTAATAAAATTTACCGGTCACCATTGGACGTTACTGCCGCGTTTACCTTTGCCGTGAGTGGAAAGAGCCTCTCGTCGACGCGTTCCCAACGCTCGGCGCTCAGCCATAGCCAGTCCGGATTAACGATTTTTATATTTTTATTCTTCTTCGCAACATTTGCCTTAGCCGTGCCCGGCTTTATCGCCACAAGATGAGTCGTTTTTTCCGTTAAATCCTAAATCACGAAAAATCCTTCGTTCCCAATATTCATCGCGGAAAAACAAAATAAAAAAAAACTCGCAAGTACCTTGTACTTTTCGAAATTTTGATAAAGCTCATAAAGCTCCCTCCGCGAGCAAGCGAGATTTTCAATTTTAATTTTCAATTGAGACAAAAAAAAAAGCTTTATAGAAATTTCGAAAATAATGAGGAACCAACGTGCAAGTATCAATTTTCAACTTTTTTTGTTCAATCATGCATGCAACGTATTGAATTGTTACGTGAATTTTTCGAAAAAATTCAAAGTTTCATAAAAATATGAATCCCTTCGTCGCTGCTTGCCAAATTCAAATCATCCTTCAATTTCACAAAGTCCGATTGAAGAATTCAAAAATACTGCAGTATTATTGATGGATGAATTGAATGATTAAAAAAAAAAAAAAAAAAAAGAATTAGCCCGATATCTCAAAATTTGCAAAAGTTGGAGCGAGTACATCGATTTTTTGAAAAATTGAAAATTTCATAAAATCTGAACGCCTCCATCGATTTTCACCAAATTCAATTCCAACCATTCTTCAATGATAACCTATTCGTGTAAAATAAATATAGCACGATATCTCAAAATTTGCAAAAGTCAGAGCGAGTACATCAATTTTTTGAAAAATTAAAAATTTCATAAAATCTGAATCCCTTGCATCGATTTTCACCGAAATTCAATTCTAACCATCCTTCAATGATCATCTGCTCATAGAAAAAAAATAACATGATATCTCAAAATTTGCAAAAGTTAAAGTGAGTACATCAATTTTTTTTTTAATTGAAAATTTCATAAGATCTCAACGCCTCCATCGATTTTCATCAAATTTAATACTAACCATCCTTTAATAATGATATACTTATATAAAAAATATAGCACGATATCTCAAAATTTGCAAAATTCAGAGCGAGTACATCAATTTTTTGAAAAATTAAAAATTTCATAAAATCTGAACCCCTTGCATCGATCTTCAACGAAATTCAATTCTAACCATTCTTCAATGATAATCCATTCATATAAAAAAAAAAATTAGCACAATATCTCAAAAATTTGTAAGAAGTTGGAGCGAGTAAAACCGTTTCTCGAAAAAAACTGAAACGTTCGTAAAATCCGAGTGACTGTACGAATTTGTATTAAAAATTAAATTAACCCGAGGGGATCAGCATGCTTTGCTTGACTGCGAAATTTCAGCGCTGCAATTCAACCGGTTATCCGAGTTTACAGACGATTCAATTTTGCACAGTCGTTACACGCACGTGTGCGTCCGGACCTTTTTTTTTTTTTTTTTTTTTTCTAAATACGATTTCTCATCGTTTTGGCACATTTTCGAGCGCATTCGGCATTTGTAAAGTAGCAAAACAAAAAGTAAGAAAAATTTTCATCAAAACGGATGCTTCGCAAAAACTGCGACAATTATTCGCTGTGTGCAGAAGGCCAAGTGGCGCCGCGGTCGGCTGTACTCCGCAAATTTTGCTGGAATAGCTCTCATTTATTTGCACAGACGAAACCTCGTTGGATTAATTTTAATAAACGAACGTTTATATTCGTGCTGCATAGAGTTTTTTTGAGGCGAGCTTGACTATAATTGCGTTGAAAAAAAAAAATCGACCTATTACGATGCATTGAAAATAGGTTTACGGCTACTTTTCCTTCTCAATTTGAGGCTAAGCATGAACCTTTGTCGGTCAAGTCATAAGAACCGACAAGGCTCGTATCGAGAACAAGAAAGACGTAACTCGGACTTGATTGTAACGCAGATGAACTCGCGAAGTGCTCACTGCATATTATTCGGTTAGCCAATCATGAGAGCTACCAAAAAGGAAAAAAAAATCAATTTATTTGTATTATAATATCCTGACATGAATTTTTCATACCAGACAATAATACGCGCGTTTAACTTCAAGAATTTTACTTTCTTTGTTTTTTTTTTGCACCCGACGAATCTAGTTTTTGCGCTGCTCAACTTTATAAATTGCTGTCGAAAACGCGTAAAACTTAAGGATGTATGAGCACTAGCTTCACGATTATACAAAAATCTGAATTTTTTAGATGGTGTAGCAGAATTTTATAGGATAAAACCTGAAAAATTTCAAAGTGGATCAACGACTCTTTACGCGAGTAATTAATTCGTGGAAATCAAGATATTTATCCCACGCCATATACGAATTCTGGGCTGACGCAACTTTGAAACAAAAATTCGTATGTTTCACGATCAGATACGATCAATATTAAAACTGTTAAATGTTCAGAAAACTATCACGATTACATTACGTTCCATAACAAAAAAATGGAGGTTGACGAACCTTTTGACATACAATTATCGATTTTAAGGTAGTTCGGTCGAATTGAGGTTCACGTTTAACACCCTGTTTTTTTTTGCATTTAATCAAAAGAGTTGACCTTGCTCCAAATGTCTGCAAAATTTCAAATTAATTTACCGTGTAGTTTGGGCATAATTAATAAATAAGTTAACATTGCTCTTATAGGGCATAAGGCTCAGATGGCACGCCAACTATCGAAATTTCAGTATACACGAAAAATTAATCGTTTAAGGGCAAAAAAAAAAACTTACAACAATAATGGTTGATATCTATGAGAGATATTTACCAAAGATTTAAGACGATTTACCGTACGGTTTTTTTTTAATTTCAATAATTAATGCGAGCCCGCGGTCTCTGTCCTTGTCATATACCGGATCTCCTCGCTAGCAGAAGTTTACTAGGGGAAAAAACATGTGAAAACCGAAATCTCAATTCAGATTCGACGAACGCCAGCAAAAGTGGTTCCGAACAACCGTCACATTTGAGTTGTTCGGCAAGATATGCAATGTCAACTAGACGAGTTCCGAGCACATTGCATACTGGCGTTGATTCAACTGTACTCGCCTCGAGACGAGCCTTTTTTTCCCCCCCTGTTCTTCATTATACTGTTTTAAAGCATACAACAAAACTCGCGAATGCAATCCAGTAACTTTATGCGCAAGGTTAGGTTATCTCGCTCCCTAACGTAGAGAATATGAGTCAAGTTGAGTCTGTAATTATTCCGGGTATTAATTATTATTAACCAGAGCTGGGCAGTACTTCAAGTACCCAGTACTTGCGATGTACTGGAAGTACAGTACTTGAAGTACAAAGTACTTCAAAAGTATTTCAAGTATTGTACTTAAATTTTCAAGTACTTGACCTGTACTTCAAGTCCTGTACTTAAATTTTCAAGTACATGGCATCTACTTAAAGTACCTGTACTTTAAGTACTAGTACTTCAAGTACTTGTGCTTAAAATTTCAAGTACTTTTCTGTACTTCAAGTACTTTTTCAAGTACCAAGTATCAAGTACTTTTGAATACGTTTTGCTAATGGTCGCATGTATAATATGCCTTTTAATATATAATTAAGGAACGTTCCGCGCAGCGATGCCGTGAGACGAATCGAGTTAATCCTAGAATGGTAACCTTATTTTTTTTTACCTATTATGGTAACCTGGGATAACCGAACACCCCAATTTTGAAAAATTCATATCTCCGGTAAAATTTCACAAAAAGGGTTCAATTTGGGCTCATTCTTTGCGTTTTTTAATGCAGAATCACGCGAGCTTACGGAAATTTTTCTTGAAGTCGGAAAAGTTAGTAAGAAATGAGGTAAAAGGGTAAAAAACATGAAAAAATCGTAAAAATGACTTTTTTTGATTGAATTTGCAATATCTCCGTTGATTTTTATCGAAATTGAACAAAACCAACGGCATTATAAAGTGAAAATATAAAGTTTTGAGACAGGTAGCTTAGTTTTACTCGATTTTCGAAAAAGTCTATTTATTCCGGGAATCGAAGTCTGGGAATTAAAAAAAAGTCGAAATATTGACTTTTACCGCCAAAATTGGTGTAACAGCGCCAAATTATGTGGAAATCGAATGAAACCAACTCTATTTTTAAGAGAAAAGGTAGTTATAAAAGATCTGTAAAATATATTTTATATTTATGTTACATGTTTATATGTACTTATATTCCATTTGACATAGAGAGAGAGAGAATTCGACAAATAGTGCCATGAGAGATTGAGCATTGACTTTGATTTATAATTCTTCGTTTAAATATTTCGGTTCAAATCTGCCGAGCCTGAGTGAATCGCGCAATGTGAAAATACGTGTTGATACAAAAAGTACTCGAATCAAAATCAAATGAGTTTAAAGAGTACGTAACAAATCAAAAATAAGTACTAGAACTTACGAGATGTACGTGAAATCTTGAAAAGTATTTGATACTTGATTTTTGACGTACTTCAAGTACTCGGTACTTCAAGTACTCAGTACTTCAAGTACTCGGTACTTCAAGTACTCAGTACTTCAAGTAATGTCGTATTAAGTACTTCAAGTACTTTTACTTCAAGTGCTTGGTACTTCAAGTACTCAATACTTCAAGTAACTGGCACCTCAAGTACTTCAAGTACTTTTACTTCAAGTACTCGGTGCTTAAAGTACTCGATACTTCAAGTACTTGGTACTTCAGGTATTTACGGTACTTGGTACTTGTAATACACGAGTACTTCAAATACTTAGAGTACTTTGTACTTGAAGTACTTTCCGGACTTTGCCCAGCTCTCTGTTATTAACTTATTATTTACACGCCTGAAAGAAGAGCTTGTAATATTTTTTTATGCAACAATTAAATTTATCATAGCTTTCATATGGTTAAATTGTACGTAAATAAATCTGAATTACGGATGAAATTTGACTTCGCGGCCAAGCTCGACCGAATTAACCCTAAGGAAATTTTTCGCATGGGTCGGATAATGAGCGGGGTCCGAATCTCTCTCTTGTTTAACCCGCGCCCACGTTTTCGCTTATTCCCCGCCACCTTTGGCTCATAAATCCTCAATTTCCGTAATCGCGCAGCGGAAAACATTCTTACATGACTTCGCGCAACAGTTTAAATTTCCTTTTCGCTACTTCTCTCTATTATATTTGCCCTCAACTGCGCTACGCGAATCCGGCGGCAAAACATGCGCATTTCTCGCCACCACGGGCGCTCCAAGTCGTACACAGCCGCTATAGTACACGGCACTCTGCACACAGCGAATACGATCAAAGTTACAAAATTATTTTTTTTTAATTTTTAAAAATTTTTTTTCACGTACCTGTGTGACCTCGGCACCGAATGCCCTCGCAACTTTGTAAGCCCGGCTCTGATTCAGTCTCTGATGAGTCGGTATCAAGCCACTGAAAGTCAGGCACAATCCTTTGAGAACTTTAGCCCTTACGCGCGGTATGATCTCGCGAAGCGATCTTCTCTCTCCCCGATCGATGTAATCGTAAAATTCCGCATGAACCCGACGCAATATATCCTCGAGATACAGCAAATAATCGTCCTGATCCTCGCGAAAAATCGTATTTTTTTCACTCGCGCGCTCGTCGTCGCTCGTCGAACCTAATTTTTCCAGAGTTTCCATTTTTTCGCATATCAGCGCCTTCTCGTTCCTCGTCTCCCCGTCATTTTCCGCGATATTTTCCGTGATCCCGTCGTTTTTTTCCTCCTCCCCGGGTACTTTGCTCGCGTCGTCGATTATCGCGCAGCTCTCAGCGATCTCCGCCTCGACGTCTCGCGCATTTTCCCGTTCCGCGATCACGACCGTTGTTTTCACGTTCGTGGCTCCGTTCGCCGCACCGAGACTCGTGAATTCCGCGTCGATTCTCGTCACGTGATCGGCGTCATCGTCGACGATACCCTCGATCCTCGTTTCCGAAATTTCCGCATTGTCCTTTTTTTCCAAGCCCGGCGGTGCATGAATATCGCCGGTATGACGAAAATAATGATAAGGCTTGACTTGGACCAAATTGCCGCAGCCTTGCCAAACGTCCTCGCGATCGTCTATTATGCAAACCATATCGTCGCCGCATGGAAACAATGCCCTGCAAACAAAATTTCGCACGTTGTTCGTTTCAATTCTTGAAGATGATGAAAAAAAAAATGAAAAACCATGAAAAAAATGGAAATTTTTTTTTTTTTTTTGAAAAATACAAGAATAAAAATTGTTTCCGGCCGGTGTATACCTGAGATTGGCAGTTTTCGATGCCGGATCGAAGCACTCGTCTCTCGATAATATACGATGAGAGAACAGGTATCCCTCTTTGTCCAACAGTGCAGCGACCGTGTGAGCGTAATTTCTTGCGCCGAACGTGCATATGTGAAGCTCGTAAAGCCGACTCATTTCCGAAAGAAAATGACGAGTTCCCGGTCGGAGACGGGTATGATACCAGGGTGAATTAGGTCCGTACAATTGATAATGAAATACATCCTGGCGGATTCGTGAATAATCATCGTTAAGTAGGATCTCTTCGCTGCGATCGATGAATTTTCATCGAGATCGAAGCGTAATAATCAATTGATGAGTATTGTAATAATAAAAATAATAATAGATCACAGAATTTGCATATATTTTCGGCGAAAATTAAACATTCTTCATAATTAGGAGTATTAATGATTTTTTTTTTTTTTTTTCCAATCATTCGAGGCGCATAATGCGGAGTGAGTAAAAATAATGAGGACGTGTTTGTTTATTTTTCGTTAAAAATGACAGATGCATTTCCTGTTATAGGAAATTTCACGGATTTTGATATATATATATATATATATATATATTAGAGTGGTCCTTATTTTGGTAATTTTCGAATTTCGATTGCATCCTCTCGTAGAAGGGTTCCGAATAATTAAAAAAAAAATATCCCCAAAATTTGAAATTTTTATCTGAATATTAACACATGCCCCAGAGCTCCGGAAGTTTCCCTATTTGGTTAACATTACGTTTTTACTGAACTTCATTCAAAAATCTGCCACACCGACAATAAGTACGAGAAAAATCTAATTCCGGTTGGAATCTCTTCAGGAATCCCGATATTATTTTATCGAATTTTGAGAAATTCAAAATTCAAAATGGCGGACCAAAAATGGCGGCTTTAAAATTTCGAAAATGCTCAAATCCACTCAAGGGTGAGCTTGAAAAGGTTCTGCGGGGGTCGCTGATGTTAAATTTTGTGTCGAAAATATGAAATTCAAAATGGTGGACCCAAAATGGCAGCTGTAAAAAAATCACTTTGATTGAAACCCATAGTTTAACACCAGATATTTTCTATGATCAAGAAAAAATGAATTACTTATCAAGAATCACAGAACCTAGCCTTGATACGCATTCCATCTGAAAAATTGTCACTCACAATTGTTTCTTGAAATTATTATTATTTCTTTTTTTTTTCAGAGACAATTAAAATCGTTTGTTAAAGACAAAGCTTCATTCGCCAACGATGAATTTGAGTACAACATTCATCATTGAGTGAATGAGTCGGATCAATCATTTTAATTCATTCAAAATATACTATGACAAACAACAATGAATAATTTGAAATCAGGAGATAAAAACATTTACAGCCGTAATTTTGGGTCCGCCGTAATTTTGAATTTCATATTTTCGACACAAAATTTGACATCAGCGACCCCCAAAACCTTTTCAAGCTCACCCTTGAGTGGATTTGAGCATTTTCGAAATTTTAAAGCCGCCATTTTTTGTCCGCCATTTTGAATTTTAAATTTCTCAAAATTCGATAAAATAATATCGGGATTCCTGAAGAGATTCCAACCGGAATTAGATTTTTCTCGTACTTATTGTCGGTGTGGCAGATTTTTTAATGAAGTTCAGTAAAAACGTAATGTTAATCAAATAGGGAAACTTCCGGAGCTCTGGGGCATGTGTTAATATTCAGATAAAAATTTCAAATTTTGGGGATATTTTTTTTTAATTATTTGGAACCCTTCTACGAGAGGATGCAATCGAAATTCGAAAATGACCAAAAATAAGGACCACCCTAATATATATAGATATAGCGTAACATGTGTGACGTCATAATGTTATATTTTTCAATTTGCTATATTAACGGCAATTTTGATTCAAATAAAAAAATAAAAAATTCGTACTAAATGTTTTTTTTTTCCTAAACTATCGGATTTTGAAATAAAAAAATTTCATTTTTACTCCCAATTCCGTTGGATTTTCAATATTTATTTTCTGTTTTTTTTTTTTTCGTTTAATATATACGATGACGAACCTTCATGTTGACCGGAACATTGTCATTAGTCGTGTGAACAATGGTCTGATCGAGATCAACGAGCAGGGCTAATTTTTTATCCTGCAAAAGTCTCTGCTCGTCCTCCTTGCCAATTTTTTCCGCCAATTCCGGGCATACTTTCAGCTCCGGTATACTGTGCACCATCGGTACGCTGGCCTCCGTCACAGGATCCGTTTTTCCATCTCTATTCTCGGCTTCCTGTCTGAGGTCAGCGCCGCATTCTGCACACAGATCTTTCATCACAGTCGGGTGCTTACATCCAACCAATGACAGAAACACTTGCCTGTAACACTAAATTACTATGCTGATACTGTACGGCTCGAAATAATTTTTTTTTTTTTTTTGCATGAAAACCATTTTATCTTTGTTTGTTTGTTTTTTTTTTTTTTTTTCCAGCATCAACGACATTATATTTACGAGTCGGCTGTTACTCAATTCTCCGGTTACAATTGGAGTCAGGTCGAGGAGGTTCGGTACTTTTGGCCAAGATGTATTGTTGGGTTGAAATTTTTATAATTTATATTCCGCTTGTGCGTTGCTGTCTCGTCAATTTTTAAGAATTTTTCCCTACGCGGTTTTTGAGGAAAAAAATTGGCAAAAATTCGCTCTCGAGCGCAGGGCTCTTTGAGCAGCGTCGGTGCGCAATCCGATTTTCAATTGTTTACGTTTACGAAATATTTATTTTTTTTATATTTATTTATTTATTCATACGGGAATTATATCTTGGAATCATACATTAGACACTGCTATACACAAGATAGTAGAAAAGAGCCATAATTAGCTAATGAGTAATAAATATAATAATAAAGCTGGTAATAATGCCGCATAGCGCGCGGCGATTCATTGCCAGGAAAATAACAAGCAACAAAGGCAATGTCAGCAAAGAAAAAAAGATAACATTTTTTTTCTTAATTAATAAAGAAATAAACAAAGATTATAATAAAAATGATAAGTAAAGTAGTAAAGCACCCGTAGCAACGTCAGTCAAAAACGGAGATACCGCAGATTGACAGACCCTTTTAAAGGAGGAAATAGGAATAGAAAAAAAGTCAATCTGTGGATATGCATTCGCCGTGTCGCTCGGCCTAACAGTTACCGATCTAAAGTGCAATTCCCCCTGGACCGATCGGGATGCGAAAAAGCTGATCAATGGCTCTGAGCAGCCCGGACGGGGCCTTAAAATCGAAGCGGGCAACAGAGTCTGTACAGTCAACCAATGTTGTTGTGAATTTTGTATAAATGTACCATATCCGTATAATACTCTAAGAGACTTTAGCGAAAACAGCCCGATCGCTTTAACAATCCCAGAATATTCATGATCGATGCCTGAGATTGGCCTCCCCAACTTGAACGCTGCCATCCTAAGAAATTTATGCTGTACTCGATCAAGAATAGTGGCATACGAGTCAGAATAGGGAGACCAAATGATAACTGGCATACATTGGTATTGGACGAATCGGCGTGAGATATAAAGCCCCGAGAGTGTCTACCGATTGAAGGTCTTTGGAGAATGAGGAAACAAAATAGAGTTTACGAAGGGCTTTGTTCTTAACAAAATTTATGCGAGGAAGAGAAAAGAAAGACGAGAGTCGAACGAAACCCCCAGATCTCTGATTGGACTGACATTTTCAAGGGGCACGGTATCGAGGCTATAATTTGCATCCGACTCTGAAGAACGCGCAAATGATATCACCTTACACTTTTCAGTATTAAATTTCAATCAATTAGTTTCACACCACCGGGATACCGCATCAATGTCCGCCCGTAATAGCAGAGAGTCCGCGACAGAATGAATCTCTTTATATAAATCTTAAGATCATCCGCAAATGACAAAAATTTCGAATGAGAAATGGATAGACCAATATCATTTATGAAAAGAATAAAAAGAATAAAATTATACGAAATCAATGAAAAAATATCTACCGGATAGAGCACATATTTAAGATTATTGTGTAATGAAGAAAAGTTTTTTTTTTATTTTTAAGGCTTGCGCGCTCGCGCTGTATACGATAACAATGTGCTTAAGATCTCATAATGCGAACCTCTCTCTCGCGCACTGCCCGCCCGGCAAGCCGTGCAGCCCCCGCGCGAGCGCAGTGATCTTTTTCACGCTCTTTAACAAGCCTAAAACTCATTATAACGGAATTTCCGTAACAATGTAAGAGTAATTTTTGCGCCATTCGAGGGGTAGAAATCGTCGAAATAAGTTTGTAAATTTCCATCGGGTCGTCGAATCGACTGATCGAGATGCCCATGAATCCATATTTTTTTAATATTCTTGAAATCGCAATGTCCCAACCTTAACGGATACTTTGCCCGTCGATAAATTTAATTTTTTTTTGCAATTTATTGTTCGAAAAATTTGGAATTGTTATTTTTTCAATGCAACTGAATTATCAGATTTTGCGCATCTCTACCTCTCGTTCATCCAGGCTCTTGCTCGATGCAGCGAGCATTCTTTTGCCTCTTTAAAAGTAATTTTCAAACCATTTTATTTATTTTATCTCAATATAATTATGGATTATTGTTCCCGTAAAAATTAAAACGTATACGATAATCGAAATCAACATTTTATGCTTTGTTCTCGAGTTCTGAACGCCAAGCGCTATAGCTGAACAAGGAGAATTGAAAAACCTGCAAAAACGTTGAAAATGACTTTTTTTTTTTTTTTTTTTTTTTGCGACATTCCTTGATATCTTGCGGATAAAATAACATTGCGAGTTTTTGAGGAATTTTTCAAAGATATTAAAACATTATGGCGTTTGCCAATGAATGACGGACATCGTTGAACCTTTTCTTTTTTTTTTTTTTTAGTATTTAGGAGAAGATGCGACAAAAAGTTGATTCGCAACTTTTTTTCCTATCGAGAAACTATTGCTTTTTACAAAATTGTACCAATTATCACTCGGATGACCCCCATTACCCCTTGATAGTCGAAATAAACAGGAAGTGCCCGAAGACGGAAGAAATCGCCAGTTTTGTGCATCAAATTCGATATTTAGCAGTTTTTCTCTTGAATAAAATTCATTACAGCCTTCCTCTTCCCTCGATCAACCTCATCCTCGCTCTCTCTCTCTCTCTCTCTCTCTCTCTCTCTCTCTCTCTCTCTCTCTCTCTCTCTCTCTCTCTCTCTCTCTCTCTCTCTCTCTCTCTCTCTCTCTCTCTCTCTCTCTCTCTCTCTCTCTCATACACACACACGCATCAGCCCAATCATACGAAAAAAAAAACAATCGCATTGTTTGCAGACAATAACAAAGAGCGCAAAAAAAAATGCAGCGTTCAGAATGAAATTTGTACGAAAAGTGAGGTTATGAAGAAAAAAATTGTACCCGGGTTGTATGATATCGCCTTCCTTCACATGCAGCTGTGTAACACGTCCGAATTGTGTTGCACGAAGCTTCTTCTCGGTCGCATCGCCGTTCTCGCTACCGACGCACTTGTACAAAAGCAATATACGTCCCACCGATATCATTGTACCACGATTAACTCGCCACTTTATTATCTTGCTCGGTTGACTCGTTATTGGAAATGAAACTTCGATCGTTGCCATTGTCTCAATCGTATTTATTTTGTTTTAACATTCAGAAATTTTTATCGCGGCAAGCACCGTACCGATCAATCCCGCACTCAATTTTATGAGTATTTTTTTTCTTTTCGGAGTATACAACAATCCTCGAGTGTCTCTTTCGCGCGGGATTCCTCTTCGAGAAAAAAAAAAAAAACAGATGCAAGTAGCGTCAACAATGCGCTCTATCGTGATCTACGCATGGTGTTATGCGATTCAGCAACGTTGTCAAAAGATGGCGTTGAGGATAAAAAGAAAAAAAAGCACGAAACAAAATATTGTTTTTACTTTTGTGATTTTGTTATTGAATAAGATCTTATTTTCGTATTTTGTAATTATTTTTTATTGTGTTCTAATAAAATCTCGAAAATTTCCTTGCACTCCACGACGTTCGAGGCGGTGAAACAAGAACAAAATTTTACAGATTTTTTGAAGATTTTCGAAGCTTCTCCGATACTAGCGCCAAATATTTCGAACTCAAATCCCCCCGCGCCGCTCGAACACATGGTTTGTGTCAATAGTGTCAATAGCTGTGTGCTGTGTGAAAGATCGCGATCGTAATTAATATAGTCGTTTTTTTTTATCATTTTGAGTTAAATACAAGACCGTGGTTAAATATAATTTCGAGTTAAACAATGGATTCGCCATCTGAAAATCATAGTGCTCGACAGTCAATGCGTACGCCGGCTGTTGACGAATGCACGCGACGCTTCAGTTTGGGTCCCAAGCACAATCTGTTGATCGACCAAATGATGGAGTCTCTCGAAGGTTTTATACATTTTTTTTTTTTCCACTCGAATCAACTTTGCCCTTCTCGCACTCCTATTCTTTTCCTCTAATTTTCTTAAGCTAATATTTCACGTCAGTGAGATAGCATTTTGAGGCTTTATCACGACAATCCTAACATGCCGGTGCTTCGTGGCTCGGTCAAAATCTCCAATGGATCCCCTCGTATCTGTTATTCTTCGAAATTATTATTGTTTTTTTTAATTCTCATAATTCTTCGATAATCATTGATTCGTCGACAAAACAGAATTGCTCAAACAAACATGGACCGTCTGGGGTGTCTCATGCCTGTACGGTTTTCAGTCCGACGAATTGCAATTAAAGCTTTACGCCAAAAGACTCAGAGAGGAAGTAGCTACTATTTTGCCGCATGACGATGTCACGTACGAGGCTGAATTTACCGTGCTAGAAACCATAGCGTTCAGACCAAGACACGAGGATTCTCTACCGATAAAGGTACATCGGCAAAGAATCCTTTATTCATAAATTTTCCATCAAACTCGACCGTATCGTTCGTGAAAATTAAATTTTAATGCTTTATTTCGCGAGTCATTGTCCACAAAACAAATTTCAACTCCCGTGCATTCAATGGCGAAAGTATTTTTAAAAAATAAAAATTAAAAAAAATATTTTTTTTTAATTAAAAAATAAAAATTTCATAAAAATTAGTATATTTTTCACGCCGTGGATCGAGGATCAGTTATTTTGCAAAAAATTTCATAGCCGTAAATTTTTCATGTGATTTTCGTAAATACGAAATTTTATGCCGCAGATCGAACTTTTTTCCAATACGTGCGACGAGGATTTAAAAAAAAAAACGATTTACACGGGAATATTTATATCGTGGAGAACGATACTCGCCGAATCGAGCGACGACAGTACAACGAAATTGCCATTGTTGCTTTGCCGCGGTACAAAAAGTGCGATAAATGCGATAAACACGGCGATCGGACACATGTTCGATTGTCAAATAGTTCCGTTGTCTGCGACCGAGGACGAGCTCGAATGGCTCGTACCGATGATGCTCAATGCGACCGACGATGACGAGACAACGTATGACAAGAGCGAAGCAAGACTGGAATATCGTATACCCGGTTACTCGGCGTCGGAAAGCATCACCGTGAAATTTCAAGTTTCGGCTTTACTGAAATTATGGACCGTGTAAGTTTTGTTTTTCTTTTTTTTTTTTTTTTTTTTTTTTTTGTCGAAATCATTTAGGAATATTGATAAACTCGAAATTACAAAATTACGCGTGAATTAAAAAAATTTGCAAGATTCAACTTTAACCGAGGGGGTTTTTTTTTACTCAGAGCTGCTGATTTTTATTTGTATCCGAAAAGAAAAAAAAAAATTTGTTTCCCTTCTTTCGCAGAATATGCGAGAACGACGAGGACGAGAGCGAGACGGAACATTTCGTGAAAGCCGAGCGAGTTACGAAATTTCATGAAGCGATAAAAAGTCAAATGCTGAGCGTCGCTGGCCTTCAATTGGGACTTTGCGTTTTGAACAAAATTAGCCTTCCATTTTTCACCATGACGGACAATCGTGTGCGTAAACAATATTTGTTTTTTTTGTCTTTTTTCTACGACGTTGATATATACATAATATACATATATATCGACGTAATACAGGATGGCCGAAAAAAAAAAAAAAAAAAAAAAGCAAAACAATTCCCTGACTTTCCGCTGAAAAAATACCCAACTTTGCCTAACTGAAATCTGAATGGAAGAAAAGCTTATCGGGTTAATCAATCCTTCTCGCAATCGTTTCAGTTTTAAAATGCCGTCCGGTTCATCGAGCTAAGATTTTTTTTCATTTTTTTTCATTTTTTTTCATTTTTTTTTACAAATTTTCAAACTCGAGCCATCGATTTTTATCAATTTTTTTTCCCCCCCTTTGAACTCAAATTCGCCGATTTTCAAACTGTTCTTTTGCATACGAAAAAAAAATTAAGATCTCCGAATGAATCAAACGACGTTTTTCAAGTTTACTTCTGGGCTTTTAAAAATACCCCTGATAAGCCCAAATCCGTCAATTCGGAGCAAAGCTATGCGGATTTGAAATTTCGTTATTTTCGTTTTGTCACTGTTGGGGGGGTAGTTTTTGATTCGGATTTTCTTGTTACAAATTTTTTATGTGTTTTCAAAAATTCATATGAACTAAACATCAATAAAAGTGCATTTTCAGGCGCATCGTCACTGCCAGGGGCGGTTTTTGATGTTTCGTTACTGTCAGGGGTAGTTTTTGATTCGGATGTTCCTGATAAACATTTTTTCATGCGTTTTCCAAAATATATATGAATTGAACGTCAATGGAAGTGCATTTTTGTGGCGTTTCACCATTTCTAGGGGTGGTTTTTGATGTTTCGTTACCGTTAGGGGTAGTTTTCCATTTGGATATTCTTGCTGCAAATTTTTCATGTGTTTTCAAAAATTCATATGAACTGAACATCAATAAAAGTGCATTTTCGGGCGCATCGCCACTGCCAGGGGCGGTTTTTGATGTTTCGTTACTGTCAGGGGTAGTTTTTGATTCGGATGTTCCTGATAAACATTTTTTCATGCGTTTTCGAAAATATATATGAACTGAACGTCAATGAAAGTGCATTTTTGTGGCGTATCACCATTTCTAGGGGTAGTTTTTGATGTTTCGTTACCGTTATGGGTAGTTTTCCATTTGGATATTCTTGCGATAAATTTTTCATGCATTTACAAAAATTCATATGAACTGAACATCAATAAAAGTGCATTTTCAGGCGCATCACCACTGCCAGGGGCGGTTTTTGATGTTTCGTTACTGTCAGGGGTAGTTTTTGATTCGGATGTTCCTGATAAACATTTTTTCATGCGTTTTCGAAAATATATATGAACTGAACGTCAATGGAAGTGCATTTTTGTGGCGTATCACCATTTCTAGGGGTAGTTTTTGATGTTTCGTTACCGTTAGGGGTAGTTTTCCAATTGGATATTTTTGCTACAAATTTTTCATGCATTTACAAAAATTCATATGATCTGAACATCAATAAAAGTGCATTTTCAGGCGCATCGCCACTGCCAGGGGCGGTTTTTGATGTTTCGGTACTGTCAGGGGTAGTTTTTGATTCGGATGTTCCTGATACACATTTTTTCATGCGTTTTCGAAAATATATATGAACTGAACGTCAATGAAAGTGCATTTTTGTGGCGTATCACCATTTCTAGGGGTAGTTTTTGATGTTTCGTTACCGTTAGGGGTGGTTTTCCATTTGGATATTCTTGCGACAAATTTTTCATGCATTTACAAAAATTCATATGAACTGAACATCAATAAAAGTGGATTTTCAGGCGCATCGCCACTGCCAGGGCGGTTATCGATATTTTATTACCGTTAGGGGTGGTTTTTCGTCCGGATCTTTTTGCCAAAAATTTTTGATGCTATTTCAAAGCGCATACTTGAGATCGCGACTCTGAAGAAAATTTTGCCCGAAAGTTATGCTCATTTGTCATTTTTTTTTTTTTTTTTCGCAATTTTAGCACTATTTGACCGGGTGTAAAACTGAAGGGATGCAACCCTTGCGTTCGCCGAATTTTACATGATTAGATGCATCCTTCATCTTCAAAATTCAACCTCAACGATGTCGTTATGCTCATTTTTCCGGAAGTTACGATTTTTCAAAGTAGGCAAGGGGGACCGTACGTGTCCCACCACCCATCAAAGGGGTTGAAAAAAAAAGAAAAAAAAAACAAATACAATTTTCTCGTCACGAATCCTTCGAATTTTTTTACGAAATTATTATTATTTTTTTGTTGTTTTTCTTTTTCAGATCAAAGCCAGCACATCGGAAGCGATGCACCGTTTTTTGTTATTCTTCAACGACAGATCATTGAAGTCCCTTCATACCTTGGATTACGACACAACGCAAACCGGGACTTCCGAAACTTTCGTCCAATGAGAGACTCAATCGCTGAATCCGAACCACGAAAGTATTCATTTACAATAATCTCAGTTACTTTTTTTTTCTCTCCTTTCATTTTGTACGCTTTTCTTGGTCATTTTTTGTTTTTTTTTTCTTTTGCTTTTCAAAGAAAAAGTCGTCAATAATCGACGACACGTTTGCTTGTATTATGTACAGAAGTATCGAGTAGCCTCGTCGAGTAATTCGAGTCGCGGATTTTTCTTCCATTTTTTAATCTCAAGCCTCAATATCCACGACATCCATCTGTAAAAAAAAAATATAATTTCGCGAGTCATAAATTGTAATCTTCCAAGGATTTGGGATTCATGAGAGAAGACGAAAAGTATTTTTTTTAAGTTTGTACAGGATAATTTATATTTTTCGCGCGGCCCCCGTGTTGCAAATTAAGAGAAAAAAATTGACAAAAATTACTTCGCGATAGGCCAGAAGGAAAGAACTTTTTTTTTTTTTTTTTTAATTTCTCATTTACCGACAATTAAATCAATAAAACTGCGGATAAATTTATTTTCGTAAAGAAATCGATGAGAACGAGAGAAAGAGAGAGAGAGAGAGAGAGACTTGATGTGCGCCAAGATGTACCTAAATATAAATTTAAAAAAAAAATATAAGAAATTACCTCGCTCTCGATTATTTTTTTGCTCTTTGGTTTGAATCTTTGCAAATTTATGTAATTTCGATAATCGATGTAATCATCGGGCTTATCATGAAAATTCGATGGTAATTTTATTCCCAATACTTCGTCGAGCATAAATGGCTTTAGCCAGGTGACGAGAGGCGTTCGACCATTCGTATACTGTCCCTCGCGATGAAAGAACAAAAAACCATCGAGAGGCTCCAGGGAAATCGATTTTTCGATTATCCTCGAAGCGTCCTCGTCGCATGGACAGCTCGGCAAAGGAAATATTGGAAATGTATTGCGCTGCGCGTTACGCGTTTGCAAATCCTTCGAATCATCGAACTTTGATTTTAGCCAAAACAGACGAAATTCCGCCTGAAAATAATAATGATAAATTTATTTTTGGAAAAAAAACAAAAAAAAAACATTTTTTGGGTATCACGATTGTAAAATTGGCTCACTTCGCAATTCAAAAATGGCTGATTCGACCACGCCAGTACGTCCAGGGCATAATACATTCTCTCCTTACCGAGCCAAATACAATCCAAAATTGTACAACTGTTGTTATTGTGCTCGCGAGAATTTCCACCGGGCAATGCCGAATTGAATCTTCCGAGTCTCTCGCCTCGTCTGCTGTAAGCCTTCGTTTTTCCCTGATATGAGAAAGTTCGTTTTTTTTTTTTATAATTTATTTTTCGATACGATCGAGGCGGAAAAAAAGCGACTATAGAGACTGAAAATGGCCGGAATGACAAAAAAAAAGTTTGAATACAAAAGAAATACGAAAAAAAAAAAAAAAAAACAAAAACAAAAAATTAAATCTTCCCAGCGTGAGTTAGGAAAATTTTTTACGCATACTTTGCAGGCTACGAGGAGAGTTCTACGACCCTCGGGGCACGGAACCATCATCCACTTTTCCAAATAATCCTCGGGTACGTCTATCATCCACTCTGACATCATTAATTTGTTCGTATACTGTTTGAATCTTTGCAATGTACGACTGGACTTTTCGTCAATTTCCATTTCATCGTGATTCTCATCATCGGAATGAAGAGCCGCGGCTAGAATTTCCCTACCCGCGTTGTAAGCCGCGTCTCTGCTTCTGATTAGCGAACGAAAAAAGTTCAAATTTTATCGATCCTCATGAATGCATTCGAGTTGCCGGAGCAAACTCGTCTAATACCATTTTTCGTGTCGCCTCGATAACTTTGTTTTCATAATTATTCTCGTACCGTTCGGAGCATTAAAATCTCAATTAATACATCCAGAGCGGGTCAGGGATTAATTAACTCGTCGATCGCTCAAGTAATCATAAAAAATCTATTTGTAATAGGGCATGGGGTATTATTTCCTCATATTGGGCTAACAGCGTCGGGAAGAAAAGTATACATTTTCATACGGGGTAAATGGTTTCCGATCAGGAATTTTTTCAAATATCTATACGCGGTATTAATTTTTTTAAGGCATATTCGTCCGGTGTAGAGGCCTAAAAAAAGGTGATTTTTCGTAATTTTTTTTTTATAAGGAAAGAAAGCGGGGACCTTCTTGAAAATTTTATTGTACTTTGACACACATTTGAAGAGTATGAAAAAAAAATTTTATCAACTAATTTCTGCGAAATGGCGGAGTATTACATTGACCATAGAAGCAAATTTGATTGCACACATTTGAAGAGTATGAAAAAAATTTTTTATCAACTAATTTCTGCAAAATGGCGGAGTATTACATTGACCATAGAATCAAATTTGATTGCACACATTTGAAGAGTATGAAAAAAATTTTTTATCAACTAATTGCTGCAAAATGGCGGATTATTACATTGACCATAGAAGCAAATTTGATTGCACACATTTGAAGAGTATGAAAAAATTTTTTTATCAACTAATTGCTGCAAAATGGCGAAGTATTACATTGACCATTGAAGCAAATTTGATTGCACACATTTGAAGAGTATGAAAAAAAATTTTTATCAACTAATTGCTGCAAAATGGGGAAGTATTACATTGACCATAGAAGCAAATTTGATTGCACACATTTGAAGAGTATGAAAAAATTTTTCTATCAACTAATTGCTGCAAAATGGAGGAGTATTACATTGACCATAGAAGCGCCTCTCCGCAGGAGTCTCGAAGTGGCGGTTGTGATAGCAAAAAAAACTATTCGACCTATCGAAACAAAGTTCATTCTCTAGATCATGAAAAACCATCCTGAGCGAACTAAAAATATTCATAAAAAAAGTCATTTTGTACTATTTTTATTGCACGAAGAAAGAAAAAGAATTGTAAAAATCGTCACTTTTTTTGTTCAAGCTCGAAAATTAAAATGGTTTCACGGTTTTTTTTTTTGGTTCATCGACAATAAAAATATATGTAAATTAAAAATAATTGTGATTTTTGCGCTCCAGACAAGAATTAAGCGCACCGTCTTTTCGGCCAGTTCGAGACTCCGGCGGCGAGGCGCTTCTATGGTCAATCAAATATTCGGCATTTTGCGACAATTAGTTAATAAAAAATTTTTTTTCATACTCTTCATACGTGTGTTAAAGCACAATGAAATTTTCAAGAAGGTCCTTTGTTTCTTTACTTGTAAATAAAAATCACCCAAAATCACCTTTTTTAGGCCTCTACACCAGACGACTACCTTAAATTCGATTAGCCGTGCAAAAATTATTGAAGCGACATGAGAGGATGCGATTCGCCGCGGCGACCCTAACTATAACGAGAAGATGAAATTCAATCGGCTGGCTTACTGTTTTTGGCGGAGCAACATTCGTCGACGACGCGTCTCTTGCGGACATTCCTCGTCGTCGATCTCAAGCTTGTAATTATCTCTTTTTATTGGTTTTTTGTAAAACAAATTTCGTGAATTTTTGCTCTTGGCGTCGTTAATGGACGACGCAAGGATTTGCTCAGCCGCCATGGTTGAAATTAAAACGACCGGTCGGTCGGAGTCAGTGAAATAAAACTGCGAGTTTTAACCGAAACAAATCGAGTCCCATGAATTTTTTAATTTATATCGATGAGAAACGAAATTTGACGGTAATTTTTATTTTTCTTATACCATTTTTTTTAATTATTCCTCGGAAAACAAAATTATAAATTCAGAATTCGTGGAGATATGACGTCAAATTACAAAAAAAACTTGATAATAATATAATTTATCGATTTAGAAGTTAATAATAATTGTAATGAGTACAAATTTTTAGTATCTCACGTTCAGGTTGTAGTCCTCGAACAAGAAGATTAACACATGTTCAGGTCACGTTTAATAGTAAAATACTTAATGACGTTTTACATATTATATTTCTAACCATTTTAGCTGTTAATTAAACGATTATTCGAATTAAATCGACTCGTATTTCGATAATAGTATAATCGTGTTTATTTCCATTAGAGCGTCTGCACCATGGTGGAAAGAGTGTCCTCCGCCAACGAAGTCAGACGTACATATAGAAGCCCAGTTCATATGCTTGGCGTGAAGACAAGTTTTTTCGGATGTAAACGGCCACTGGAGGAGCTACGGTCGGGCTGTGACGTCACTCCTGATCGAGTACGCCCAGTCAAGAGAGAGAGAGAGAGAGAGAGAGAGAGAGAGAGAGCTAGAAAGCGTCTGTCTCTGTTTAGAGCATAGGAAATAGGAATAGAAGATAATTCACAGTATAAAAGGGACCCCGAGGCATATAATGAGACGCGCGAATAAATATATATGATGGATATAGAAATTAGATTCACGGGATAATGAAATCCAAAATACCCATATAAATCTCAAGTGGGGGACCGAAGTATAATAACTCTTGTTTAATACTGTATGAGCGAAGTATATAGTCGTCTGGTACCGTCCCAGATAGATATGCGCGAGGGGTCGTTGGTTCGATTCCCATTATATAGTTGCGTATTTTTTTTTTTTTTAATTATAAATCGTCAAAACACCTCAAGTGAAAAAATCTTATGTCTCGCATGCATAAAACACGAGACACGCGAATATATATTTGCTATAGGAACCATAATTCTGAATTACGCGCCCAAAGCAAATATTCAAAGCGGGGGCCCTCCATTTAAGTACAATAAATTTAATAAAATTTGAGATATAAGCGAAATAGCCGCGTGGTACGGCGCTATATATAGGCTCGAGCACACACGAAGTCGACCGTTCCATTCCGAGGAGTTGTTTATTTTTTTTTAATCGTGCTATACCTTAGATGAAAATCAGTTATTTAAAAATTATTTCTTGAATGCATAACACGACACGCGAATATATGGGTTCCACGTTAACTCAGCCACCCCGTTTCTTTTGTCTCGAAAAAATTGTTCATGGGGATTTCGAAGGACAATAATATATCCATGACATTTCAGCAAAATTTCATCCCCCCACTATTGTTGGTTCTCTGCATAGATAATGATTAATGAATTCCCAATTTTATAAAAATCACAATTTCGTAACGGCTGATTGGATTTAAACGATTAAAAAAAAATATTTATTATTTTTTTCGCCCTTTTCGAAAAAAATATGCCGTCATCGGAGAAAAAGCTCATTAGACAGTTTTCGGGGAAATTTTTCGATTTTTTTTTCTACGAAAGGGCCACCGGGAATTCCACTCACTATTTTTTTTTTTTCCTGATAGAGGAGAGCAATACGCAACTCCGCAGAATTTTTTTTAAGATGTAAGAGGGCATCAGTGAAGAGGGAAAAATTGTTTTTTGCCCTTTTCGAAAAAAAAAAAATGCCATCATCGGATAAAAGCTCGTTAGACAGTTTTCGGAGTAAATTGACAAAAACACAATTTATCCCTCTTCACTGATCTCAAAAAAATCTTAAATTCCATCTTTAAAAAATCCTGTGGAGTTGCGTATTGCCCCCCGCTGTCAGGAAAAAAAAATAGTGAGTGGAGTTCCCGGTGGCTCTTTCGTAGAAAAAAAAATCGAAAAATTTCCCCGAAAACTATCTAATGCTGAGCTTTTCTCCGATGACAGCATATTTTTTTTCAAAAAGGACGAAAACAATAAAATATTTTTTTTTAATCGTTTAAATCCGAACAGCCGTTACGAAGTTATGATTTTTACAAAATTGAGAACTTATTAAGGATGTATCTCGGACGTACCTTCCCAACCGAAAGTGACTATCGTCGACGATATTACATACTTCATAAGATAAAAATCGGAAAAAATTCAACCACAATAAAGACGATGAGAAGATTACTTTTGAATAATAATAATGCCAAAAATTTCTCAATAAATTGTTGAGATAAAACATTGTTTAACAAATTTTTAGGGAATGTTTATTTTTGTCATGTGAAATGAATTCGTTGATTTTTCTCACTAAGAAACGCCGCTTTGATATTTTAATATTACTTTAAAAAAAAAAAAAAACCCCTCAAGTCTGCTCTCCCCCGTAAAAATATCGAATTAAAAATTTATTTTGAGGTAAAACCTTTTTTTCAACCCTCAATATCCTTTTTACGTATTTTATCGAATTTCTTTATGAAAAATGAGTTTTTTTTTTCAACTGAGACTTTTTTTCACATGCAAACTCGATCAAATATGTTTTCGAGATTGATTACAACACAAAATTATTACAAATAAATAATTTCTTCAAACGATAAGTCGAGAATCCCTGAAACGAAACTCAAAAAAAAATCTAAAAAAAAAAAATAATTCACAGTCTCGTCATTCGAGGTTGCAAGGTCGTGATCGATATTTGATAAGGTGGCTGATAGATTCAATTTTAATGAACAATAGAAAAAACGATGTTAATTGTTCGGTGTTATGGCATTGAGATAAAAAAAAACAGTACGTTTGCTGCGCCAATATGAAAGATTTGTCATTCTTTTAAACAATCACGTATGCTCTTTTCCAAAGTTCAGCCCTAAAACGAACACTACAAATATCATCGTTATTCGTTAATTTCTATTCGTTAATTATTATTATTTACGATAATTATCATGAAATTTTGAATTAATTGATTTTAAAAAATGATAATAATAATTACAATAATTCAAACTCAGGCAAGTATTAAAGAAGAGGAAGTAATAAAAATAATTATTTAAAATATCATCATTATAGTATCATTACTAAATATCATCATTAGTTATCATTGATTATTCGTTAATTATTATTATTTATGATAATTGCCATAAAATTTACAATTTAGTTGATTTAACAAAAAAAAACATAATAATATTTACAATAATTCGAACCCAGGAAAATGTCAAAGAAGAGGAAGTAATAAAAATAATTATTTTAAATATCATCGCTATCATTGATTATTCGTTAATTGTTATTATTTATGATAATTGTCATGAAATTTCGAATTAATTAATTTAAAAAAAAAATAATAATAATTACAATAATTTGAACTCAGGCGAATGTCAAAGAAGAGGAAGTAATATAAATAATTATTTAAAATATCATCGTTATCATTGTTTATTCGTGAATTATTATTATTTATGATAATTATTATCATGGAATTTCGAATTAATTGATTTTTAAAAATGATAATAATAATTACGATAATTCGAACTCGGGCAAATAATGTCAAAGAAGAGAAAGTAAGAGGTGGTTCGTCGCTTATTCATCATAGTTTTCGAAAATTTACAAAAAAAATTCCCACTGTCAGAAAGCCAAAATCGAGAAATAATATCTGACATCGTTTTTTTTTTTTTTAATTTTTCGCGTCAAAATAATTTAGACGTTGCAAAACGAAGAATTAAATATTTAATAATAATTATAACGATGATAATTATAATTAACAGTCATAAACATCATGTTAATTACAATTTAATGTGAAACAAAAATATAGCCTCTGATATAGCGCGCGAGGCAGTAACGGGTGAGCGCGTGAGAAGTGGGGTACCGAGATTGATTACAACACAAAATTATTACAAATAAATAATTTCCTCAAACGATAATTCGAGAATCCCTGAAACGAAACTCAAAAAAAATCTAAAAAAAAAAAATAATTCACAGTCTCGTCATTCGAGGTTGCAAGGTCGTGATCGATATATTTGATAAGGTGGCTGATAGATTCAGTTTTAATAAACAATAGCAAAAACGCTGTTAATTGTTCGGTATTATGGCATTGAGATAAAAAAAAACAGTATGTTTGCTGCGCCCAATATGAAAGATTTGTCATTCTTTTAAACAATCACGTATGCTCTTTTCCAAAGTCCAGCCCTAAAACGAACACTACAAATATCATCGTTATTCGTTAATTATTATTATTTACGATAATTATGATGAAATTTTGAATTAATTGATTTAAAAAAATGATAATAATTATGACAATAATTCAAACTCAGGCAAATATCAAAGAAGAGGAAGTAATAAAAATAATTATTTAAAATATCATCATTACCATCATTACTAAATATCATCATTAGTTATCATTGATTATTCGTTAATTATTATTATTTATGATAATTATTATCATGGAATTTCGAATTAATTGATTTAAAAAAATGATAATAATAATTACAATAATTCGAACTCGGGCAAATAATGTCAAAGAAGAGAAAGTAAGAGGTGGTTCGTTGCTTCATCATATTTTTCGAAAATTTCCAATTAACAGTTATAAACATCATGTTAATTACAATTTCATGTGAAACAAAAATATAGAGCGCGAAGCAGTAACGGGTATGAGCGCGTGAGCGAGCGAGAGAAGTGGGGGGTACGCGTCAACGTGCGCCGGCGAGGTGCGTAGCGGGGAGTGGGGAAAGGATGGAGAGAGAGCGAGCGAGAATCGTTCAGTCGCGGATCGCCCGTCGCCGGTGTCGGTTGTTTCGTCTCGCGCATTGTCGTGGCCACATAAGCCACTATGGCGAAGCGTTGAAAAAAGAAAAAAATAAAAACGTTTAACACGCGATCATTGCATAATAAAACAATCATAACTAATTGAAAAAAATTAATAATCAAATAATTAGAATTTAATAATAATTAATATGAATAATAACTAACGTTAATTATTTTAAAGTTCACCAAGCAGTAGCAGGGGCGAGAGAGATAGGCGATAGTACGTACCGCGTAGTGCCGCGCAGTGCCGCGTGGCGCGCAGTGACGTGGCGAGACCGTGACGTGTTGCTTGAAACTCGAACAATGCGTATTTTTCGCGTTTCTTCGATTTCACGCAGTTTTTCTTTTACCTCTCAACATTTCGAGTGATTGCGTAAAAAAAAGTGCGTTATTCTTCGAGAAAGGTTAATCCGCGAAGGACCGCAGTCTCGTGCTTCGCCCTGACGAAATTTCCTCGTGAATCAACCACACGTCGAACATAACCTGCCAGACGTCTTTCCTACTCGTGTCTTTTTTTCTCCCCACGATAAGCCGGATTATCGTTGACAGCTCAGGGTAAGTGACTATCTCGTCTCCAAGACTCTTTTCATTATCCTTATTATTTATTTATTCATTCATTTTAGAAAATATCCTTTTTTATTTTATTTTTTTCTCTTAAATCGTACGGAAGTTTTTGGCTCCTACGCGTCCTCTCGATCCTCTCAATTTATATATCAGATTAAGCTTCTCGAGACCCCCTCGAAATTTTTCATTTGCCTTGTCTCTGCGTCTTTCACGCCGCTCTTTCCACTTGTAGTCCCAGAGACGGAGATCATTCCCATTACAATTTGGAGCGAGCTCGGTTTTTTATATTCACCTTTGCCGGGAAACTTTTTCGGACATTCCCAAGAATTTACAGAAATGACGGAAGTTCTTTTACTCCGCTAAACGCTTAATCTCCGTCTACTCAGTGACTACTTTGTCGAACAAGAGCGATAGAAACTTCCTACGAGGCGAGATCCCAATGGATCGAATATTTTTTATTACGATTATCGAAAACCTGCTCGATGCCATCTACTGGCTTCTTCTGAATTTTTCTCATTAAAATTTTTTTTAATATTCAAGAAAATAAGAGAGTCAAATTTTATAAAAAAATTTCGGAATTTGCGAACACAGATTGGACAAACGGACGCTCATGTTTGATACTGAATTTGATCGGAGATAAACAAAATGTGGTCTAGGTTTTCCAGAATTTATGGATTTATTTTTATCTATTTTTTTTTTTTTGTAACTAAAATTTGTGGATCTCATAAATTTGTAACTAAACGAGAGAGGTGCGGTAATGAGAAGGAAATTTTGAATTTGTACTATTTTAATTTATGATGGAATTATTTTGAATAATAATCATAAAAAATTAATTGATATCAATGAATTAATTATCATTCATTCAGATAATAATTAATTTAATTGTTCATGATTCTTCATTTTATTATGATCGATGGTTTTTAAAATTTTACAAAGCAGGTTCCAAATCGGCCACCTCCACGCGGTGGAACCTGGGAAATTCATGCTTCGACAATGTTTCATTGTAAAAGCATGAATTTGCTGACGGCTGAATTCGCGTTTGTAAAAATTGCGCCCGAAAGCGCCTGGTAATCATACCATTGAATAATTTCATTACGCGGCTCTCACGTGCTTGCTACTTTAAGATATATTTCGATCGATAGCAAGATCCACATTTTTTGTATCATTCGTACTCTGTTTTTAACATTTTTTATTTCAGACAAAGATGTGCTAGCACATTATCACGATTACGTATTTCTGTGCATTTTCTATGTTTTTTTATATTATAATGTGATTCTGTGCATTTTGCTAGATTATGCTTAACATGCGTTGATAATATCGATGGACTAATGCCAAAGAGGCGTATCGGTTGTGTATAAACATAGCTTATACGCTCTTATGGAATTTAACCATCGATATATATATATATATACAAATATATATCGTAGGTTTAACTTTCACTATTATCATCTCACATGTATTTCTCATGTTATAGGTTGTTTATATGTAATGTGCCCATTATTACAGGATGCACAAATTTTTTTCATGAATCATGTCCGTTGTTGAAACAAAATTTTTTAGGTTTTCAGAAATTCTCATTGCTCTAAGGACTTTTTCTTTGAACCAAGTTGAACCCTTGCGTATTAATGTTGAGAGATTCTCATCATAAGTTTAGCGGCTCTAGGAACTTTTTCTTAGATTTAAGTTAGCCCGTTGCGCATTAATGTTAAGAGTTTTCTTCCCCAAGCTTAAGCTAACGTCAAGATTTCTAGCTGACTGATTACATATAATATTTTTATCCGGATATAGGCAGATATAAGAAATTTAATCAATGAAAATTTAATTTTTAATGATTGTTGATTTTATTCAGCTCGATGATTTTTTAAAATTTTGCGAAGCGGGTTCCAAATCAGCCACCTTCACGCGGTGGAACCTGGGGAATTCATGTTTCGACAATATTATTTTATTGTAAAAGCATGAATTTGCTAACGGCTGAATTCGCTTTTTTTTTTTTTTAATTGTGCCTTAAAATGGCTGGTAATCATACTATTAAATAATTTCAATATCCGACTCTTGCATGCTTGCTACGGAAAAAACTCGATATTTTATATGTATATGTATATATGTTCAACGTAAATTTTTTGAATCGTTGGGGTAAATTTTCAAATGATTCCTTTTTTCAGATTATGTTTCACGCATTGTAGGTTAATTTTCACTATTACCATGTTGCATCTATTTCCTTAGGTTACAGGTTATTTGTGTCATGTTTTTACTATTATACGACGTATACAACATTTTTTCATCGATCATGTACTTCGGAACAAAACGTTTTAGGTTTTCGCACGTTTTTTCATTGCTCCAGGGACTCTTTCTTAGATCTAAGTCAGCCCGTTGTGCCGTAATGTTAAAAGTTCGCTATCTAAGTTTGAGCTAACATTAAGATTTCTCGTTGATTGATTAAATATAATATTTCTATCCGGATATAGGCAGGTATAAGTATAAGGTTGCAACTTTTAATCGGTATAAAATACCAACCCCCTATATCTAAGTTAGTCCGTTGCATATTAAATTTAAGAATATCTCATCGCATTTTAAGCTAATATTAAGATTTCTAGAGAACTCAATATAATATTTTAATCCAGATATAGGCAGGTATATGTATAAGGTTGCGATTATCAATTGGTATAAAATACCAACCCCCTATATATAAGTTAGTCTTATTAAGTATTGAATTTAAGAATATCTCATTGCAATTTAAGCTAATATTAAGATTTCTAGTGAACTTAATATAATATTTTAATCCAGATATAGGCAGGCATAGGTATAAGGTTGCGATTATCAATTGGTATAAAATACCAACCCCCTATATCTAAGTTAGTCTTATTAAGTATTAAATTTAAGAATATCTCATTGCAATTTAAGCTAATATTAAAATTTCTAGAGAACTCAATATAATATTTTAATCCAGACATAGGCAGGTATAAGTATAAGGTTGCGATTCTCAATTGGTATAAAATACCAACCCCCTATATCTAAGTTAGTCCATTACGTATTAAATTTAAGAATGTCGCATCGCAATTCAAGCTAATATTAAGATTTCTAATTGACTTACTATAATATTGCTATACAGATATAGGCAGGTATAGATATAAGGTTAAGATATCTTAATATAAATACCAACCCCCTCTGTCGAAAGAGGGGATTGGTATTCAAACAAAGCGGAAGCTTTTTTTTTTTTTGGTTAGTTTCTGTAGCACAATGACGAAGAGATTGTTCTGGACACTTGTTGCTTGAGATTGGGTCTAGCGCAGCTTCATAACGATTCTCTTTGACGTTGTTGGTATTTTCGTATTTTGGCGAAAATAGAAAATATCTTTGCTACCCTCAATTTCGCAATTATTTCCGCTTTGTTTTTTTTTTTTCTTATCCCGTTTAATTTTAGTTTCCGAAAATTAGGCAGATACAGGTAGCGACCGCGTTTCCATTGATGGAGTTGGTCCGTGCTTTAGCATGAATGTGACCGTTCGACGGTTGAGGAGTACGTGTTCTGTGGCAATCATGCTTTTGCTACAACCCCATCGGTGTAAAGGTAGTCAGACGAGTAGGCCTACAGGGTATCTCGTTTAATTTTAGTTTCAAAAATTAGGCAGACATAGGTAGAGACCGCGTTTCCATTGGTGGAGTTGCTACAATTATATTGCTACAACCCCATCGGTGTAAATGTAGTCGGAGTGGATTAGGCCTACAGGGGATACCACTTAAAAAAAAACGCGCCCACGTTTGCTCTACCTCCGTGGTGGGTGTGGAAATGAGCAAGTCGCAACTTTCTCTAGCTCTATAGGGGTTTTGCAATTCCATGTATGAGAAATCAATTTATATAATAAGAATGTGAAATTATTAATAATGTAATATGTGTAATGATAAAGCATTTTTAATACAAAATTTGGTTTACATTTTTTGTCAATGGATTCGATGGATATACGCATTACTATAGCGATATACATATTTATATTCTGATGCATGAAGATTTCGGGCACAGGAAGAATGCTGATCGAACGAGACAGGTTTGATTCAATTAGAACAGCATATCATACATATTTTTTATCTCCTTTTTTCATAGTGATTGCTTTGTTCTGATATTAATGTATTTTATATTATGTGTAATACGTACTTCGTTAACTCTGTTGATAAAACATTCATAATTTATCGAAGTAAAATAAAATAACAGGTAAAGTTGTCAAATAAATTAAAAAAAAAAAAAAAATTTCACTTATCCCCCCCATCCGACGATATCTTTTCGCTTTTACATATCCCCTCAGTCCTCTCAATTTCTATAATTCACTTGATTTCTCAGGATCCTCCATGAATTTTTCATTTGCCTCGTCTCCGTGTGTTCTATGCCGCCCTTCCTGCTCGTAGTCTCGGAGACAGGCACCGTCTTACACATTTGAGCACGATCTTTATTTTACCATTTTATAAAAACTTTTCTCAACAATCCCCCAAGATTAACAGAAACGACAAGGAGTCTTTAGTCATCCTAGACGCCTAATCTTGCGGCTAGAGGGTGACGGGTAATTTTTCCCAATGGTATGACTACGCTGTCGAATAAGAATGATAGAAACGTCTTGTAAGACGTTTCTATCATTCTTATTCGACAGGACAGTGACTCAACGGAGTTGGTTCGTCTCGATTATTGAGATCCTACATGACGTCTTTACAAAGGTTTCCTGAATTTTCATTTATTATCTTAATTTTTTTTATTATCTTTATTATCGTTGTGTGAAAAAATAAGACAGCCAAATTGGCGAAAAAAGATTGTCTATTTTGCGGGCAAGGGGATGATCGTATTTTCAAAAACATCAGATCGGATTTACAAAGAGAATTAATTTTTTTTTTCACAAAGGTTTGTTGACGAGCTTGTACATTTGCAATTATATGTATGAGAGAGATGGGATGGCAATTTTGAATTAGCACGATTTTTTCGTTATGCATTATTAAAAATTAATGAATTAATGGTAACAATTAATTGAATATAATTACTTTCAATGATAATTTAATATGTAATGATTGTTCATTTAATCATGCTTGATGATTTTTTTAAATTTTTCGTAGCGGGTTCCAAGTCAGCCACCTCCACGTGGTGGAACCTGGGGAATTCGTGCTTCGACAATATTATTTATTGTAAAAGCATGAATTTGCTAACGGCTGAATTCACTTTTTTTTAAATTGTGCCTTAAAGTGCCTGGTATTCATACCATTAAGTAATTTCATTACATGACTCATGCGTGCTTTTACCACAGAAAAAACTGTTTGCATGCATTTTCTATGTTCCTTTCTAATAATGTGATTCTATGCATTTTCTTTTATTGCGCTTAAGATGTGTGTGCATATATATATTTGCTTGATATCGCTTGAATCAATGGAATTAACATGCAAATGTTTTTGTTTTTCAGGTTATCTCTCACGTATTCTAGGTTAAGTTTCACTATTACCATGTCGCATATATATTTCTCCGGTTACAGGTTGTTTATGTGTCATGTTTGCTCTAGTACACGACGCATAAATTTATTTAATCGATCGTGTCCATCATTGGGAAAAAACGTTATGGGTTTTCAGGTTTTCTTATCGCTCTAGGGACTCTTTCTTACATCTAAGTTAGCCTCTGTTATTAGGCCTTAAGGATGTATGAGCATAAGGTGGCGGGAAATGAGCGGAAACGTGGGCGCGGGTGAGCGCGGTGAGCGAGGGGCACGCATGAAACAAGAGAGAGTCGGACCGCTCGTTATGCGACACACGCGAAAAATTTCCTTAAAATCGATAATTGTATGTCAAAAGGTTCGTTAACCCCCATTTTTTATGGAATGTATGTAATCGTGATAGTTTTCTGAACATTTAACAGTTTTAATATTGATCGTATCTGATCTCGAAAGATACGAATTTCTGTTTCAAAGTTGCGTCAGCCCAGAATTCGTATATGGCGTGGGATAAATATCTTGATTTCACGAATTAATTACTCGCGTAAAGAGTCGTTGACCCAGTTTGAAATTTTGCAGGTTTTATCATATACACTTCTGCTACACCATATAAAAAATTCAGATTTTTATATGATCGTGAAGCTAGTGCTTATACATCCTTAATGTTAAGAGGTCGCTTTGTAAATTTAAGTTACAATTAAAGATATCTATAGCTTGATTTAATATAACATTCGTATTCATATATAGGCAGATTATACGTGTATAAGGTTGCAATTTTCAATCGGTATAAAATACCAACCCCCTAGATCAAAGTTAGCCCATTGCGGCTTAATATTAAAAGATTCACATCGCAATTTAAGTTAATATTAATATTTCTAGTTGAATAATAAAATATATTTTCCATGTATAGGCAGGTATAGATATAAGGTTAAGATTGTTAATCGATATGAAATACAAATCCCCTAGATCTGTTAGCCCATTGCGGATTAATATTAAAAAATTCACATCGCAATTTAAGTCAATATTAAGATTTCTAGTTGAATAAAATAATATTTTTATCCATTTATAGGCAGGCATAGATATAAGGTTAAGATATCTTAATATAAATACGAACCCCCTCCGTCAACAGAGAGGGTTGGTATTCAAACAAAGCGGAAGCTTTTTTATTTTTGTTAGTTTCTGTAGCACAATGACGAAGAGATTGTTCTGGACCATTGAAGCTAAGATTGGGTTAGTTCCACCTTCATAACGATTCTCTTTGACATTGCTGGTATTTTCGTATTTTGGCGAAAATAGAAAATGCCTTTGCTACCCTCAATTTCGTAATTACTTCCGTTTTGTTTTTTAATTGGCCTTTAATATATTATTTCCATGTCTAAATATAAGCAGGTATACGTTATAAGGCTAAGATTTTCAATCGGTATAAAATACCAACCCCATAGATCTAAGTTAGTCCGCTGCGTATTAATGTTAAGAGATTCTCATCGCAATTAAAGCTAATATTGAGATTTATAGTTGACTTACTATAATATTGCTATCCAGATATAGGCAGCTATAGATATAAGGTTACGATATCTTAATATAAATACGAACCCCCTCTGTCAACAGAGAGGGTTGGTATTCAAACAAAGCGGAAGCTTTTTTATTTTTGTTAGTTTCTGTAGCACAATGACGAAGAGATTGTTCTGGACCATTGAAGCTAAGATTGGGTTAGTTCCACCTTCATAACGATTCTCTTTGACATTGCTGGTATTTTCGTATTTTGGCGAAAATAGAAAATGCCTTTGCTACCCTCAATTTCGTAATTACTTCCGTTTTGTTTTTTAATTGGCCTCAGGCTTTTAGGTAAGCAGGGTGGACTTAGGCCAATATGGGATACCACTTGAAAAAAAACACGCCCGTATTTTGTAGTTGACGTGGTTTAATATATTATTTCCATGTCTAAATATAAGCAGGTATACGTTATAAGGCTAAGATTTTCAATCGGTATAAAATACCAACCCCATAGATCTAAGTTAGTCCGCTGCGTATTAATGTTAAGAGATTCTCACCGCAATTTAAGCTAATATTGAGATTTATAGTTGACTTACTATAATATTGCTATCCAGATATAGGCAGGTATAGATATAAGGTTACGATATCTTAATATAAATACGAACCCCCTCTGTCAACAGAGAGGGTTGGTATTCAAACAAAGCGGAAGCTTTTTTATTTTTGTTAGTTTCTGTAGCACAATGACGAAGAGATTGTTCTGGACCATTGAAGCTAAGATTGGGTTAGTTCCACCTTCATAACGATTCTCTTTGACATTGCTGGTATTTTCGTATTTTGGCGAAAATAGAAAATGCCTTTGCTACCCTCAATTTCGTAATTACTTCCGTTTTGTTTTTTAATTGGCCTCAGGCTTTTAGGTAAGCAGGGTGGACTTAGGCCAATATGGGATACCACTTGAAAAAAAAACACGCCCGTATTTTGTAGTTGACGTGGTTTAATATATTATTTCCATGTCTAAATATAAGCAGGTATACGTTATAAGGCTAAGATTTTCAATCGGTATAAAATACCAACCCCATAGATCTAAGTTAGTCCGCTGCGTATTAATGTTAAGAGATTCTCATCGCAATTAAAGCTAATATTGAGATTTATAGTTGACTTACTATAATATTGCTATCCAGATATAGGCAGCTATAGATATAAGGTTACGATATCTTAATATAAATACGAACCCCCTCTGTCAACAGAGAGGGTTGGTATTCAAACAAAGCGGAAGCTTTTTTATTTTTGTTAGTTTCTGTAGCACAATGACGAAGAGATTGTTCTGGACCATTGAAGCTAAGATTGGGTTAGTTCCACCTTCATAACGATTCTCTTTGACATTGCTGGTATTTTCGTATTTTGGCGAAAATAGAAAATGCCTTTGCTACCCTCAATTTCGTAATTACTTCCGTTTTGTTTTTTAATTGGCCTCAGGCTTTTAGGTAAGCAGGGTGGACTTAGGCCAATATGGGATACCACTTGAAAAAAAACACGCCCGTATTTTGTAGTTGACGTGGTTTAATATATTATTTCCATGTCTAAATATAAGCAGGTATACGTTATAAGGCTAAGATTTTCAATCGGTATAAAATACCAACCCCATAGATTTAAGTTAGTCCGCTGCGTATTAATGTTAAGAGATTCTCATCGCAATTAAAGCTAATATTGAGATTTATAGTTGACTTACTATAATATTGCTATCCAGATATAGGCAGCTATAGATATAAGGTTACGATATCTTAATATAAATACGAACCCCCTCTGTCAACAGAGAGGGTTGGTATTCAAACAAAGCGGAAGCTTTTTTATTTTTGTTAGTTTCTGTAGCACAATGACGAAGAGATTGTTCTGGACCATTGAAGCTAAGATTGGGTTAGTTCCACCTTCATAACGATTCTCTTTGACATTGCTGGTATTTTCGTATTTTGGCGAAAATAGAAAATGCCTTTGCTACCCTCAATTTCGTAATTACTTCCGTTTTGTTTTTTAATTGGCCTCAGGCTTTTAGGTAAGCAGGGTGGACTTAGGCCAATATGGGATACCACTTGAAAAAAAACACGCCCGTATTTTGTAGTTGACGTGGTTTAATATATTATTTCCATGTCTAAATATAAGCAGGTATACGTTATAAGGCTAAGATTTTCAATCGGTATAAAATACCAACCCCATAGATCTAAGTTAGTCCGCTGCGTATTAATGTTAAGAGATTCTCATCGCAATTAAAGCTAATATCGAGATTTATAGTTGACTTACTATAATATTGCTATCCAGATATAGGCAGCTATAGATATAAGGTTACGATATCTTAATATAAATACGAACCCCCTCTGTCAACAGAGAGGGTTGGTATTCAAACAAAGCGGAAGCTTTTTTATTTTTGTTAGTTTCTGTAGCACAATGACGAAGAGATTGTTCTGGACCATTGAAGCTAAGATTGGGTTAGTTCCACCTTCATAACGATTCTCTTTGACATTGCTGGTATTTTCGTATTTTGGCGAAAATAGAAAATGCCTTTGCTACCCTCAATTTCGTAATTACTTCCGTTTTGTTTTTTAATTGGCCTCAGGCTTTTAGGTAAGCAGGGTGGACTTAGGCCAATATGGGATACCACTTGAAAAAAAACACGCCCGTATTTTGTAGTTGACGTGGTTTAATATATTATTTCCATGTCTAAATATAAGCAGGTATACGTTATAAGGCTAAGATTTTCAATCGGTATAAAATACCAACCCCATAGATCTAAGTTAGTCCGCTGCGTATTAATGTTAAGAGATTCTCATCGCAATTTAAGCTAATATTGAGATTTATAGTTGACTTACTATAATATTGCTATCCAGATATAGGCAGGTATAGATATAAGGTTACGATATCTTAATATAAATACGAACCCCCTCTGTCAACAGAGAGGGTTGGTATTCAAACAAAGCGGAAGCTTTTTTATTTTTGTTAGTTTCTGTAGCACAATGACGAAGAGATTGTTCTGGACCATTGAAGCTAAGATTGGGTTAGTTCCACCTTCATAACGATTCTCTTTGACATTGCTGGTATTTTCGTATTTTGGCGAAAATAGAAAATGCCATTGCTACCCTCAATTTCGTAATTACTTCCGTTTTGTTTTTTAATTGGCCTCAGGCTTTTAGGTAAGCAGGGTGGACTTAGGCCAATATGGGATACCACTTGAAAAAAAACACGCCCGTATTTTGTAGTTGACGTGGTTTAATATATTATTTCCATGTCTAAATATAAGCAGGTATACGTTATAAGGCTAAGATTTTCAATCGGTATAAAATACCAACCCCATAGATCTAAGTTAGTCCGCTGCGTATTAATGTTAAGAGATTCTCATCGCAATTTAAGCTAATATTGAGATTTATAGTTGACTTACTATAATATTGCTATCCAGATATAGGCAGGTATAGATATAAGGTTACGATATCTTAATATAAATACGAACCCCCTCTGTCAACAGAGAGGGTTGGTATTCAAACAAAGCGGAAGCTTTTTTATTTTTGTTAGTTTCTGTAGCACAATGACGAAGAGATTGTTCTGGACCATTGAAGCTAAGATTGGGTTAGTTCCACCTTCATAACGATTCTCTTTGACATTGCTGGTATTTTCGTATTTTGGCGAAAATAGAAAATGCCTTTGCTACCCTCAATTTCGTAATTACTTCCGTTTTGTTTTTTAATTGGCCTCAGGCTTTTAGGTAAGCAGGGTGGACTTAGGCCAATATGGGATACCACTTGAAAAAAAACACGCCCTTATTTTGTAGTGACGTGGTTTAATATTGCAATGATAATCTCTTAAGAGATTATCATTGCAATTTAAGCTAATATTAAGATTTTTAGTTGACTTACTATAATATTTCTATAAAGATATAGGCAGGTATAGATATAAGGTTAAGATATATCCTAATATAAATAAGAATCCCCTCTGTCGACAGAGGGGGTCGGTATTCAAACAAAGCGGAAGATTTTTGTTAGTTTCCATGGCACAATGACGAAGAGATTGTTCTGGACACTTGATCCTCGACTCTTTTGTTGGGGCGCAGCTCTATAACGAGACTCTTTGTCGTTGTCGGTATTTTACATTTCTCGAAAATATAAAATGCCTTTGCTATCCTCAATTCCGTAATTACTTCCGCTTTGTTTTCTTTTTATCCCGTTTAATTATAGTTTTCAAAATTAGGCAGATATAGGTAGAGACCGCGTTTCCATTGATGGAGTTGGTCTGTGCTTTAGCATGAATGTGACAGTTCGATGATGGAGGAGTACGTGTTCTGTAGCAATCATGCTAATGCTGCAACCCCATCGGTGTAAAGGTAGTCAGAGTGGAGTAGGCCTACAGGGGATACCACTTAAAAAAAAACGCGCCCAGATTTGCTCTACCTCATGGTGGGTGTGGAAATGAGCGTTTCGCAATTTTCATTTTAGCTCTACGGGTGTTTTGCATTACGATGCATGAGATATGAATTTATCTTATAAGAACGTAAAAAAACTATTAATAAAATATGTATAACAATATAAGGTTCTTCTACTACAAGATCGTGTGAAATTTTTTTTTTGTCAATTACATATGGTTATATGTAACTTGCTGTATATTTATTTAAACAAATTTACATTTTTCAGCATTTTATTGTCAAAATTCAATACTCGATAATAAAGAACTTGCATGTAAACGATTTTCTCCTTTTTTTTTCATTATCATTCTGTTACAGTTAAATGTTTTTTTGAAGTTAATAAACATTGCATCAACTTCTTCAAGCAGGTAAATTATTATTTCTTAAGGTGTAAAAATTGCAAGAAATTTACGGGCTCTCTGCGGGCCGAGTGACGTCGCAACACCCCTCTGTACTATAGGGCAAAAGGTTATGCTCGGATTTTTCACCTAGGGTTATCTTCTGGATAGATGAGTTATCAGATAGATAATCCATGTTAAAAGCATACGATATTCATCAGATAACTTTATCCGTCGGTTAAAAAATTGGGGAAAATAAATCATTGGTGTGTGTAATATAAATTACAGCATATATGCAGAGATGCATATATGCTCATTTCTGGTGAACAGTGAACATACAGCGCTACGAGCGCCCTCATCAACTGGGGGACCCGAACTACAGTGGGGGACTGGCTTCACGCCAAGCATAGGGCTTCTTATGTAAGTCTGACTTCGTTGCCTCCGCGCACGCTAAACAGAAAAGCTAGGGATATTGCTGAATTAAAAGGATTACATTTTATGAGAACATATGTTACACATAATTTCTAGCCATTGCTCATAATTTAAAAATTCAAATTGAAAAAAAAATTGTCATTGAAAAATAAAATTCGAACGAAGTACTTGGCGAGTTATGTAAAATAACCGTACAGTACTTGACAGTCATAATTGGGAATAAAAAGTGGCTAATCACAGCAAACCTTAGACAACCCGTACCAATCAAAAGGCTGTATTTCTCATTTCGTCCCATTGTGTCACGGGCTTTTTTATACGTTCAAACTTTGTATTATTCGTACAGGAAAATTGTTAGCATAAAATTAAAACAAAAGTCTCTTTCGAAGCTTTGTCATTCGCTCGAATATTGCATTATTTAAATTGTATCCGGGTTATCAGTTAAATTCATCGTATCATTAGCACCATGAACACAGCCGCAAGTAGATAGAAGAGAGAGAGAGAGAGAGTGCGAGAGAGCGGCTGTAAAAAGTTTCCAAAAAGCGTCACCGAATAAGGGAGAGGGCGTATATGCGCCGAGGGGACGAAATAAAGAAAGAAAAAAAAAGTCCGCACCACCGAGAATCGCCTGTCGGTGACACGAGCATATTTGCCGAAGGAAAAAAAAAAAACAAAGCAAAGAAAAAAAGATAACCGTACGTACCTTCACCACGATTTTAATAATTGCAATATTTTTCCATTGTTTCGTTCTTTTCCACGAGTTTTCACGAGTTTCTCATTATTAACGCGACAAAAAAAAAAAAAAAAAAAAAAAAAAAAACGTTCTTTGTTTACGGCACTTGTCCTCTTCGTGTTTTAACACACGGGTATTCCTCCTTCGCAACCCCCTTACGACAGACTTATATTAAGCCGAAAAAAAAGAGGTTGGCCCGGAACATTGCGCATAACCAGCTTGCTCAAACTTTATTCCATAGCGCTTCGATCTTTAAGAATCCCGTGGCTCGTAACGATTGTAATTCCTGCCCGATGTATATCTATTTTTTTCACAAATTATTTCGCAATAAAATCCCCGAGTCCGTTAGCCTCGAATAATTTTTCTTCTCGAGTCTCTGCATTAGCTTTTTTCCTGACTTATCGATAATTTTCAAAAGATTCGTTATTATTGTTATTTTTCAATAACAACGCATTATCGAGACTGACGTACGATGAATCAAGCTATCCATCGGATGATTATCTCGAGAAGAGCGAAAAGATTTTTTTACTAGCGGAGTATCGATCTGTTCGCTTGTCGTTTCATATTTTTCCTCGATCCTATAGTTGATCGGAAGAAATCGGCCCTTTTGGTATTATTGGACCTCTATCGACGTGTAATTTTTTTTTTTTTTACTGCCCGAAGCAACGGCATTGCCGATATTGACAATTGAGTCGTAATACGATAGTTTCGGTCACCTTTCTCCGCAAAAAGACTGAAATTGGGGAATTTTTTAATTCGACGGATTCGAATAATTTCCAATTTTCGACTCGGTGGTTCGCCGATTACTCGTTTATCGTGCCTTTCTTTCCCCAAGCAGCATTCCTCCAAGATCCAATTTTTCAAATTATAAAACTAGAAAAATTAATTATTCTTACAGAACTAGTTAAAAAAAAAAAAAAAAAAAAAAAAAAAAAAATGGCTGCGTTGCCAAGACGAATCATCAAGGAAACGCAGAGACTGATGCAAGAGCCGGTACCCGGCATAAGCGCCGTACCAGATGACACTAACGCTAGGTATTTTCATGTAATTGTAACGGGACCCGAGGATTCGCCGTTCGAAGGAGGATTATTTAAACTCGAGCTCTTTTTGCCCGAGGATTATCCAATGTCCGCGCCCAAAGTCAGATTTATCACGAAAATCTATCATCCAAATATCGACAGGTAATAAAAATATATATATATATTTTTTTTAAGATTTTACGAATCGTCGATGCGCCGTTCTTGCTCCGATTTATACAAATTTTTATGAAAAAAAAAAAAATTGACCCCTCCGGAGTTTGAATTCTGGCAAATGAGCCGAAATATATTTTGAAAAAAGGCAAAAAAACCCAAACGAATGATAATATTTCAATGAATCAACGATATTTCGAAATATATTTCGAAAAAAAGAAAAAAAAAACCCAAACGAATGATAATATTTCAATGAATATTTCACAATATATTTCGAAAAAGGACAAAAAAAACCCAAACGAATGATAATATTTCAATGAATATTTCACAATATATTTCGAAAAAGGGCAAAAAAAACCCAAACGAATGATAATATTTCAATGAATCAACGATATTTCGAAATATATTTCGAAAAAAGTCAAAAAAAACCTAAACGAATGATAATATTTCAATGAATCAACGACATTTCGAAAAAAGGGAATAAAAACCCAAACAAATGATAATATTTCAATGAATATTTCAAAATATATTTCGAAAAAAGGCAAAAAAACTTAAACGAATGATAATATTTCAATGAATCAACGATATTTTGAAAAAAGGCAAAAAAACCCAAACGAATGATAATATTTCAATGAATCAACGATATTTCGAAATATATTTCGAAAAAAGGAAAAAAAACCCAAACGAATGATAATATTTCAATGAATCAACGATATTTCGAAATATATTTCGAAAAAGGACAAAAAAAACCCAAATGAATGATAATATTTCAATGAATATTTCACAATATATTTCGAAAAAGGGCAAAAAAAACCCAAACGAATGATAATATTTCAATGAATCAACGATATTTCGAAATATATTTCGAAAAAAGTCAAAAAACCCAAACGAATGATAATATTTCAATGAATCAACGACATTTCGAAAAAAGGGAATAAAAACCCAAACAAATGATAATATTTCAATGAATATTTCAAAATATATTTCGAAAAAAGGCAAAAAAACTTAAACGAATGATAATGTTTCAATGAATCAACGATATTTCGAAAAAAGTCAAAAAAACTCAAACGAATGATAATATTTCAATGAATCAACGATATTTCGAAATATATATTTCGAAAAAAGGGGAAAAAAAACCCAAACGAATGATAATATTTTAATCGAAAAAAGTAAAAAAAAAAAACCCAAACGAATAATAATATTTCAATGAATCAACGATATTGCATTGAAATCTATCATAAGCGAGGCTATATTTTAATGAAACTCTCATCGCTGTTGAAGAATATGAAAGGACTAATTTTTAATTCTTCGTAAAAACCAATTAGATTCCCAATAATAGAAACGAATAATTTTCAAAGTGAAAAAAAAACGTCGAAAATCAATTAACCAGATATTTATTAACAAATTGACAGTCGATTGTTACAAAATTACAGTTATTCGCATACAGCGTACTAACATGTCGATGAAAATATTTTTAAGCATCAAATTTTTCGTAGATATTGTTTAGCGAAGTGACAAAAAATTATTACTCATTTCCCCATGACTACGCGAAATCCTGAATTTGCAAAGATCAAAATTTTTTCCTTTCTCACCGAAAGATAAAAAAAAACAAAACAAAAAAACACATTTTTCCATAATATTGCGTTCCTCAAAGATATCCCAAACAGTCGAAAAATCACATTAACGCAAAGCATATATTCGATGCTTGCAGAAAAAAAAAAAAAAAAATTTTCCCCGCGAAGAAACCAAAATTGAGAAATTCTCGTGACGAAAGATTCGTGTCGAAGGGATGAATGTTTTAGAAAAATCATACAATCGAATACAATTTTTCGTTAAATTTCTCAATCTACCGAGACCGCTCGTCCAACCGTTTTGTAAACGCTTTCTGTCCCCCCCCCCCCTCCCCCTCCCCCTTTTCTCTCTTTGGAAACTCCCAAAGGCTCGGCAGGATTTGCCTGGACATCCTGAAGGACAAATGGAGTCCGGCGCTTCAGATAAGAACGGTACTGCTGTCCATACAGGCGCTCCTCAGCGCTCCGAATCCCGATGATCCGCTGGCAAACGACGTTGCCGAATTATGGAAGGTAAACGAGAGCGAGGCGATACGCAATGCCAAAGAATGGACTCGCAGATACGCCATGGAAAACTGATCTCAGTTCCGTGTCGGAGATTATTTTTTTTTTTTTTTTTTTTTTTTCATCATTCACCGTGCACGGAGATACGTCGTCGCGTTGTCGTTGTTTGAAAAACAAAAACAAAAAAAAATTAACGAAAAAGAATCCTCACGACGCTTACACTTCTCTGGCACCGGATGCGTAAAGTAAAAACAAACGAAAAACACAAAAAAAAAAAAAGAAAAAAATAACTAAAATTAATAAACACCCCAATTTTGCTATGCAAACGAATAAAAGAGTTTTGTAAGAGTGAAAATGAAGAAGAAGAAGAAGAAGAAGAAGAAGAAGAAGAAGAAGAAAAAAAAATATCACAACGGTACTGTATTTTCTATAATAATGGCTTTTTCGGCGAGTTCTTGACGACTCTTTGATTCTCGTTGCAATGCTGAATGAACAAAAATTAAAAAAAAAAAAAAAAAAAAAAAAAGAAACTATCGTTGTTTTAAGGAAAAGTGCACCTTGCCCGAGTCTCAGAACGAGTTTTTAGTCCACTCAAACGTCGGAGTTGTATAAAAGCAAGAAAAAAAAAAACGAAAAAAAAAAGCCATTCGCTCGTGCAGAACTAAGAATAACGATGAATTCCGGAAATGAATACGTCTCGCTAGTCTGAAATTCCATCCTAATTGTATTTATTTGTCTCGTTTTTTATTTTTTTATTTTTTTATTTTTTGCCAAAATGAAAACGATTTTTGAGAATGCTTCGACGAATATATTCAGATCTGAATCGAAAAAAAAAAAAAAATTGTACAATTTTGTTAGTTTTTTTTTTAATGAAAAATATAAAAAAAAAAAAAACTAGCAATTTTTTACCCACCGATTTGAATGTTTCACATTAATCGAGAAGCATTTCCGAAAAATTCTCTCGTTGGAGGGAAGTTTTTTTTTTTTTTTCTTTGGACAATCAAAGTTTGAAGAAGAAAAAATTTCTCGACTTTTCACGATGCCCTTTTGAGATTTTTTTTTTTTTTTTTTTCATTGACTAAACCTCCCAGACCTCGTTATTTTTGCGAAAATAATTCTTCATTTTTTTTTTTTTTTCCTACAATTTTGTTTTCCATCGTGTTTTACACGAGTGACTCAAATTATTTTTTATCGGATATGTTGTACTCGGTACTCTCCATAATATTGATGTTTTTTTTTTTTTTTACTGAAATACGAAAGAAAAAAAAATCATTTACATTTTATGGAGCAAAGTGGTGAACGCACGGACTTATCAATCACTGGCATAAAATAATTGAAAAATAAATTGCAGGATGAAAAAAAAAAAACGAAGAATTCATATTTTTTTTTTTTTTTTTTTTTTTTTTTCAAAATAGCAAGTCTCGTAAATAATTTTCGTTTTTTCTCGATTCTTTCGAGGTAACTTGCTTCTCTTAATTTTTTTTTTCTTTATTGCACGTAATTTTGTGGAAAAATCTGTTTTTTTTTTTTTTAATTTACTTTGCCAAAAAAAATAAAAAAATAATCGATCAAACGGTGGGACAAATAAATCGGATATTTCGGAGTAACGAAAGGATATTCAGCTCCGATAAATTACACACACACACACACACACACACAAACACATAGGCTATTTTTAATTAATTTCCAAGATACTAAAATCGAATTGTGTATCTTCAAACTTGTATTCGTAATTCCAGCTCGACAGTCTATACACACACACATATATATATATATATATATATATATATATATATATATATATATATATATATATATATATATTTTAGTGCCTCGGTTCGTTCCAATCGTAATCGATGTATATCAGGGAAAATTTTTAATCCTAAAAAAAATGCCGTTCCTACGAACGATCGCATTTGATTTTTGCCCCCCTTCCTCCGCCACTATTTACCTATAAAAAAAAAAAATAATAATAACTGAATTCATTGAACGTTTTTTCGCGACTAATATAGCTTGTATAACTATTTAGGTAAATTTTAAAACTCGTCCGAAACCGTTATCGGCAATTGTGCTACGGAACGGTGAAATTCTCTCATATCGTTATTACCATAATTTTATTATTAAAATTATTATCTCTGTGGTCGCATAGTAAAATTATATGCATTCGAGATTTTTTTTTTCTTTTTCCTTTTTCCCATCTATCGATCTCTGCAAACGGAAAAAAAAAAAAAAAAAAAAAAAAAAAGAACCCAAGACCCGAAAGTATAGCCAGAGAAATTATAAATGATTATGAAATCGGAATGCCCTCGGACGAGACTCAATGATTCCAATTTCATCGAGGTCTTGGAGAAAAAATTGTAAAAAAGCGAAAAAAAAATTTAAAAAAAGTAATAAAGAAACAAAAACGAAAATTCGTCGCGGTTTATACAATTCGTTGAATTCCATTATCCTTATTTTTTAATTCCGAAATTATATCAATATATTTTAGAGTGTTTCAAAAAAAAAAAATCAATTTTCCAATGGGCCACACCTGAAATTGTTTAGGTAGAAAAAAAATTTATGTCGAAAGATGAGAATTTTAGTTCGAGTGTGTAAGATCCGTCATTTTTGATTTTTCATTTCCCCCCTCCCCCCCTTTTTTTTTATCGAATTCATGACGAACAATTGCTGGTAAAAAAATTTTTTTTGCCCTCACAGCTGCCAGACGATCGGTTTGTGTCTTGAATGAGATGCTCTTAGAATTTTATGAATCCAATTCATGTTTAAATTGGCCCCCAAACGGATTTTCACTCTATTATTTCATACTATTTTTCAAAACTATTTTGTCTCATGATTAGTGGGGGAAAAAAAAAACCATTTATCACTTAAAAAATTGAATAGAATCTTGAAATAAACTCACGTTAAAAAATGAACTTGATAGGTGAAGTTCCTTCGCTCCGATTTGTTCCGAGTGGCCGTCCCCATCGTAGCGCAGTTGACTGCCGTTACGTAGCCAACTCGTCGACTGTTGCGACAATGAAATTAAATTTAAAAAATGGTTCATGCCATGGAAGAACGCGGAAGGATCCAAACGCGAGTTGCAGTCGAAGTGGCTGTTCGTGAGAGATAGAGATTCGAGTGTTTTTATCATTAAAAAAAAAATCACTGTTTTCGTTTAATCAGTATTAATTTGCCTTGGGATTTTCTTGACGCGAGTCCGGAGTCATGAAAAACAGAGGCATCTCATATCGAATGTATGAAAAATTTTCAGGATTCGAGAGTAGTTAACGATACTGCCGAAAGAGCAGTTGCTTTGGCCCATGATTTTAATTTGTTATTGAAAAAAGACGTAGATCAGAGGTAATGCATTTTGCATGTTGTCAAATTTCATCCTGAGCGGTATCCCACTTGTCAAAATAAAGAGCCTAGCATCGCTATTGCCAACAAACGCCGGTGAATAAAAAAAATTAATCAAATTCTAAAAATAAAATTTGAGTAATTCCATGTTTTTGTGTATTTTGATTGAATAATAATAGGAAAATTCGTTGAACGTCTCCATTAAATATCTATCGAACATCTTTTGACATACATTTTTTTTTCTACCTAAATTAAGAATTTTTCAGGTATGGCCCGTTGGAAAATCGAATTTTTTGTTTTTCGAACATCCTAATATGCACAATGATAAATAATAATCTTGAAAGAGAACCTGGCTCAGCGAGATTGTGGATGATAAGCCGTTTTTTTTTTTTTTTTTTTTTGCATTTACAGATTCCATGTGGTGTACAATATTATGAAAAAAATATATATATAGAAAAACTGAAAATTGTATTTAAAAAAATGAATAATTCGATTTAACTTGTCCGTAAAAAAAAAAAAAGTGTTTTCCGGTTCAAGTAACTTCTTTTTCGATCCCTTTACTTTGGCATTGAATCTTGTGCTTGTCCTCGGTGTGCATTCTTTACCAGGGATAAAAAAAAAACAAAAAATATTGGAGATGATCGATGGATCCTCTTGGCTTTTTTTTTTTTTTATTTTTTCAGACTTTTACAGAAAAGTGCCTATATGGGATTATAAACGCCACGAATATCGGTTGGAAATAAGCTAGAACAAAAAAAATCCTAGAATTTCGTGAAAAATCGTTTCGCGCGACAGCTCAAGTATCGCGTGGACGTATTGTAATGAACGCAGATGAATTCGAGAGACAAAACTCGAATTATATTCCAAAGATGTCATCAAATATTTAATTTCTAATTTAAGTCCTTAATTAATATTCATGCTTACTCCGATTACTCGGCGTCATGAAGCTGCCCTGAATTTTCTCTGCGCGCGCGCGCGCGTGTGACTCCGTGCGCCAAGATCGACAGTCAGCGCTCGTAGCGGCGAACTTTGAGTCAACTTCCGTTTTAGGGTTATGCACGGCTTGCGATGAGTCACAGATGCATTTTTTTTCCCCCAAATGAATAATGCACTTTAGATTATCCATTTTAGGAATACATGAGCTGCATCAATTTATACATATATATATATATATAATAAATATATATATATATAAAAAAATGAATCAAACGATAATGAGATATGATATTCATGAATATTGAATTCAAAATTACAGTTTATTGTTATCTTTGTGTGGACTAGTATAATATTAACCATATACACATTCAATAGCTCACTTATATTATGTCTTACATTAACCACTCACAAACATTGATAAAGATTGAGTCATGATAATTTTTCTCCCCCCATTTCTTCTATTTTTTTTCATTTTTTTATTTTCTTCTCTTCATTTTTTTTTTTTCGTAGCGTGCCTCTCATGACTCTCGAAGCTACAGCGCGAAAGCTCTAGCATGTATAAGATTTTTTTTTTTTTTAAATTTATTTATTCGATTCGGTGTCATATATATATATAACGATTTCAACTGATAATTTTTCATAATTCATCGCACGGTCACGAACCCATCAACTGACTCTGCACGGACATTCCCGTTCAAATTACGTACAAATCCGGTTTATCGTTAAAGCTCAGATTTGAAAAAAAAAAAGATTCTCCCCCTCTTTTTTTTTGCTGAGATATTTTTTTTCTTTTCGAATGATTTATATCTTACAGAAAAAAAAAATCGTACTGACGAATGGCAATTAAAAGCGTGAAATTAAGAAAAAATCGTGATTAACAGTTTTTTTTTTTTTTTTTTACCGGAAGTGAAGCGTTACGATCGTCGTACGAGATTCGTTTTTACATATAATTTCCGTTCTCGTTGGACACAATTTGGAAAAATCACGCAGGTTCAGAATTAATCACATTCTTTATCTTTTCTCGTCTTTCATTGGGGGGTTTTTTTTTTTTTTTTTTTTTTTCTTTTTTGGATACAAGATGAAACGGTAAAAATGTGTGGCTAGACATGATCAGTCGGGGTGGCTAGAGCGATGGCTGAGTATTTCTCCTTTTATTATCTATAATAAACTTCTGTTTTTATTTTATTTTTATTTCTTCATTCTTATCTCCTCTTTCCTTAGCGCTAATGACTAGATACGTGTTTTGTTCTTTTTTTTTTTTTTTACTTTTCCCCCCTTTTTTCAGCCACCCAACTACATAACATCTTGTTTGATCCCATATTATATATATTCGTACCGTGACAATGCTCATCGAAGATATGGATGAAAATTTCTATGCCAAAATTTCATTTCTCTCTCTTTTTTTTTCTTCTTCTTCGCGCAAGCGATAAATTTGCCAAAATACTCGCATCTCTCCCGAATTCACTAAACGACCTCGTGCACGTTTCAATCGGTTGGAACATTTTTCTTTTTCAATCTCACACCATCACCCAATCTTTGATGTGAATATGTGTAATTAATTTTTTTGTTTTTCGCCATCGAATGACTGACATTCTTGAACGCGCGAAACTGCAAGGAAAAAACGAGAGAGAGAGGGGGGGGGGGGCATGGGGGAGAGATGACAAAAATGTGGGACACAATTTGTAAAAAATTAACAAAAAATAAATAAAAAAATAAATAAAAAAAAACCCTTCGAGCAACGTGAGACGGTGACAATTTTTTTTTTGTTTTTGTTTTTTTTTTTAGGACAAACGTGCATTAGATAGACGATTAGGGCCATAACATCGATTAGTGTACTTTGGCATTGAAATTTTATCGAATGTCAGGAATGTTTTTTTTTTTTTTAGTTTCTGCACCTTTTTTTTTTCTTTTACCCACGCGCACTTCCATATCATACTCGAAGCGGAATAACTTACGATCGATCAGTTTTTTTTTTTTTTTTTTTTTTTTTTTTCCCCAGCAAAAATAGATCAAACTTAGATTACAATGATGAGCGTTATTTTTGCGTAAAAGAGCATAGCACGATTTTTTTTTTTTTTTTTATTATTTACTATCAATAATCTATTATTCCCTATCTATATCATTCTTATATCTCGAATTTACGAAAACGCAAAACCTATGTACATTTTTTCTCAATTTCTCAATCAATCGGGGGGGAGGGGGATTAATTTTTTTTCGGCTCATTCCTATCGAATCTCAGTTAAAATCACCGACGTCATCTTTCTTTTGATTCGATTTGGTTACTTTTTTTTTTTTGTTTCCATACAAATAAATCAAAATTTTGTGTGCGTTTGTGTACGTCTCGGTCCAATTTTCAGCCTCGTCTAAGCCTAAAGTCAATCTGAGACTTTAAGATTGAGAGGGGGGGGGGGGGGGGGGGATTTAGGTCAAAAAAAATTTAGATCATCAAAAATTTCGATTCAAATGTATCCCTTTTTTACGATTTTTGTTTTTTTTTTGTTTCTTTAATCTTCGAATTGCCCCAAGCCCTTTGCTCTTTTACGCAAATAACGCGAGTTCTTTTATCGTCAGACGTATAAATGCAAAGTTACGGATTAGGGACATAATTATTATTATCGTTATCATTATCATTATTATTGATTATATATATATTTTTCTTTTTTTTTTTTCATTCTCTCTCGCTTTTTTTTAGTAAAAATGAATGAAATCGGGCACCGCGTTTTTTTTTTTTTTTTAAGCAATTGTGGAGCTTAAGTGTTAGAAGATTGAACGAAGGAATGTTTAGATTGCATCTCCGAAAATCCGGACATTTTTCTTTCTCGTTTTTTCGGTTTTTTTTCTCTTCTCTCTCTCTCTCTCTCTCTCTCTTATGGAAATATTGCTAGATCATTAGTTAGCGTATTATACAGTTTCAGCCATGCTCCGGACAATTTTTTTTCACAGAGCTTTGTGCTATTTATAATCAATGTGCATTATCGCATCGCAGTCCACGAGATATTTCGCGTTCTCGAAGAGTTTTGAGAAATTTTCGACAATCAGCCAAGAGTTCCTTGGGGCGCGAGGCTCGAGTCGAATTTTAATGAAAAAAAATTCTTTTTTTTTTTTTACTTTTGTCTCAATGTTATAAAAAACACAAAAAGAAAAAAAACCACAAAAAGGATACAAGATTCGTTCAATGTGACTCGTGGATGCTATTTTTTTTTTTTTTTTGTAGCCATTGAATTTCATTCGTAATTTTCGATCAAACGCCACTATCGAGAGTTAAAAATTATCCTCGATACCCCAATTTTTTGTTTTTTTTTTTTTTTTTTTTAACGAAAATCTTCAAAATTATATATCTTTTGACAATTTTTTTTCGCCGAGAATTCATTCTCACGTGTGACTGCCATGGAAAATCCTATCCGTTCGATGAAATTTATATATTTATATATACAGATGTGTGTTTGTGTGTATATATATTCATATAAATATATATATTTCATAATCATATATAAATTATGTTCGAGTAAATATTTAGTAACTATTTTTTTTTTCCTTTTCTCTCTCCCTCTCTCTCTCTCTCTTTCTCTCGATTTTTTTTTTCTCGACTCTCGAGATATAGCCATGGCTTGCTAAGTAGGAGCTGATGAATGTATAGGATGTTCCATAAAAATTGGAATACAAAGCCGATTCTCGCTTGAAACAAATGTTATACAATTTTTTTTTTTGTATTTCTTTGTTTTTTTTCGTTCGTTTTGTGTGTGTGTATGTGTGTGTTTGTGTTTGTGTATCGAATGCTGCGATAGTAGTGGATGGCGGATGTATTGTCTGTTCACTACGTAACGGCCAGGCAAAACTGAACGCTTATATATACACCGGCGACTCTTGGCCAGTCAACAGTCGAAACATCGACGTTGGCATCGTTTTCATTAATATCTGAAAGAAAAAAAAAAAAAAAATACATAAATTCGTATTATTCGGACGTTTGAAAAAAAAGCTGCCATTTTGAAATTTTTGGTTCTTCATCGATTGTATTATTTCGTTGAAAAAAAAAAAAAAAACGAAAAAAAAACGAAAATAAAAGTCATGCAAGCCGAAAAGCACGCGCGATAAAATTCTATTTTTCCGGTATCGATGACTGGAGCTAAGCAATTTTTTAAAAATTATGAAGATACGTTGGGAAAAACTCGATGCGCATGAAATTTTATCACTTTCTCATGGTTATAAAAAAAAAAAAAAAATTGCTCAACCCAAAAATCAAAATTTTCTGGGGGAAAAAAAAAATTTTGACACCTAGAAATAGTGCTCGTCGAGTAATTCGTTCGGTTTTTTTTTTTTTTTCTTTTTTTTTCATGGAAATTAATCCTGTTAAACATGTAGCTTGTATACGAATGATATTTATCATTGCCGGGAAACGAGAACGAATTTTTAATTTCGAAAATTCATTTTTTCTTTGCACTCTTCGGAAATTCGGAATATCAAAATTATCCAATCGTTATTTTTTTTTTTTCATTGGTTTTCACAAACACGCGTTCGGTTTTCGTACCTCTCGGATGTTCATTTAATTTTTGTATCAATTATATTCTATTTCATGAATATAATTGTCAAAATCAGGCGCCAAGAAAATTTCTCGAATAAATTTCATTTCTCATTTCTCATTTCTCATTTTTTTGTATTCGCAATTTTTGCACTTTTCGACAGGGTGTAAAACTAAAGGGGTGCGCAACTCTTTGCGTTCGCCGAATTTTTCATTATTAGATTCATCCTTCGTCTTCAAAATGCGACCTTAACGATATCCATATGTTCATTTTTCCGGAAGTTATGATTTTTCAAAGTGCTTGGGACGTATGTGTCCCACTAGCCGTTAAAGGGTTAAATAAAAATCGTTTCGAATTTAAAAAAATATATATATATATCAAAATTAAAAAAAAAAAAAACAGGATTAAGGTAGTACTGTCGATTACAGAATTACCGTTCAGAATTTAATAAAATTTGGTGTAGCGGTAGATTATGATGAGGAAAAGATTCAGTTAAATTTTTAAAAGTCCACAGAAAACCAGAAAAAAGATATTGGCATTTGTAATTTCATACATTTAGCATTGAGTCTTATGAGAAATCACAGTTTTCAGCGTATTTTTCAAAATGTACCGTTCAGATTTCAATAAAAATTGGTACAATAAGAGAAAATATTATAAGGAAAATTTTAAATCCTTACAAGTACAGGTTCAGAGCATGCGAGAGTAGTAATTAGGAAATAAATATCCAAAATGTACTTTTCTATCGGTTCATTATAGACGTGACGTTGCCTGTTCTAAATACTGCGTGAGATTACAAAAATTTAACTGAGTCATTTTTGGAAAGGTTTTGACATCTCTGCAAATTTTCGTAATTTTCTGTTTGTTAATTGATTTACCGAGGGTACTTCCTTAAAAGGCAAAAAATGATAATTCGCGTGTTTCGACTCACCTCGCCGACGGACGTGGCCAAAAGATTAACAATTTTTTCATGCGGCACGGCGACGACGCTCTGATTGTTGATCTCGATGATTCTATGCCCAACTCTGACGCCGCCTCTCTCGGCGATTCCGCCTCTAAGCAGGCTGCATATAACGCCATTCTGTACGCTAAAGCCCAACTGATACTTCGTATCGGGCCTCTTGATTTTAACCTCGACGACCGGCGCGCAAGGCACCACCGTCAGCTTAACGACGGTCTGATTTTTCGAATTTTTTATATAAGTCTGACACGTCGAGAGCGGCAGACCAACGAGGGAAACACCGTTTATCGCTATTATCTGATCGCCAATGTTTAGCTGACCGCAGCGAGCCGCTGCGCCAGCCGGTGCTAGATTGGCTATCACCACGGTCGGTAGCATCGAACCCCAGCCGGATTCCACTATCACGACACCCAATATTTCGCCCTTTGCCTTGGGCACGACAACCTGGAAAAAAAAAAAAAAAAACAAACAATATTGGGGAATGATTTCTTGTTTTTTGTTCTTTTTTTTTTTTTTTTTTAAATCAACGAATCTTTCATGCGCGAACTTTTGTCAATTTCTTTTTCGATTATTTTAAATTTTGGCTTTTTTTTTTTTTAATTAATTTATTTCATCATTGAATCGATCGTATCGGGACAATTTTGAGAGGGCTCCGACATTGAAATCTCGAAGAAAAAAAAAAAAAACTAAAAGGGGTCTTTCTTAAAAAAAATTATCCGTTACACTTTCCGCGCTCATACCTCTTTTTGCATCTCCTTTTTCGCAAACATCTGAAGCTCATCGCCGAATATCTCCTGGGAATTAAGAACCTCCTGATAATCCATTTCCTTCACGAAACTGTGATCCTCGATTCCGTTTGCCTTCAAAAATTCCATATAAGCGACCTGAAACGCCTGGCCTATGCTCTGCGCTATGAACTGCGCCTCCTCGCTCTCGAAAACGTGACATATCATTTTTGGCGTGCGATTTATCTTCGGTGGATCCTCCATCTCGTGGGGCACGAAACGTCGACGTGCCATTAAAACGACCAAATCGCCGATATCGGCGATGTACGATATTGTCCTTAGCGCGTGATCCATCATTATTTCTTTGAGATCGGTGTTCAGTACCATTATCTTTTCCGTCGATATGAAGAGATCCACCTCGGTGCTCGGCTGGGTCTCTCCATCGGGTGCCTGGAATATTCATGCGAGAAAAAAAAAGTAAAAAAAAAAAAAAACAAATAAAAAAAAATAAGAAAATTTATGCATTTATGATGAATGAAATTTTCGATATCGAGGAAGCCCCGAGTACTTGTAGTAACAATCGATCGAGTAAAAAACCTCATATTTTCCTTTTTTGGCTAAATTAAATTATTAAATCTCATAATTGCAATATTGCTCGGATTATGAGTGAAAAATCATTATTTTTTACTGAAAAAATAACTTTTAGCTAAATTAGCTTTTTTTTTTTTCTCTATTCGTCGATAATGGTTTTTTTTTTTTCAAATCCAAGTACACATTTGACAATCCATGGTTATCAGCGATTTTTTTGAGTCTCAGTGCCCAATTGACCTTACTGCAGTAGCACCGAAGCATCCATGAAGAAATAAAGAAAAAAAAAAAAATTATATATATATATATATCTCTCGTTAATCATCCCTCGTCCCATCATCCAAACCAAAATTTATAAAATATCAATGCACACATAAATTTATGTATATTTGATTTTTCTTATCTGTTGTACTCACCAATGCCTATCGCAAGAAAGCAGCATGTAAGCGAAAAAGTAAAGTATCGCTTTATGAGAAACAAGTCAATTATGCGATTCAATAACAACAACAACAACAATAATAATAATAATAATAATAATAACAATTCAATAAATCTAACAAAACGTATTATGCGAACGAAAAAAATAGTACCACATTCACAAAACTAATCGAATGACAGAATCGTAGTCAATTATTTGTTGATCTACGTTTCACATTTGCGAATCGGTATCGATCGATTATCACGATATTGTGCGATAATTCAATCGCGGTCCATCGATCTGTAATTATAATTGTATTTAAACGAGTAAGCACAGACAAAAATATACGTTTTTCTTTTTTCTCTCTTTTTCTTGCATATCTGCTGTTAATGCAATCGAAGACCGTTCGCCTCTGTGATTGAATTTGCAGACCCATGCTAAACGTAACCGCGGCTATCGTGGGGAAAAGAAGCCGAACAGACAGAGTTGACTCAAGAGGACGTTATCAGTGTCGTTTTTTTTTTTTTTTTTTTTTTTTTTTTTTACAAATCATTGAAGAGGCACCCACTGAATCGTTTTTTTTCTTTCTTTTTTTCGTTACGTTACCAGTGATCACACATAAATTGCAGTCTTGTTTTTGTTTTTTTTGTTTTGTTTTTTTTTTTTTTCAAGTGTATATGGGACATTGCCAATCCTATCGATCTTTTTCCCTGGCCACAACTCGCGTTTGAATTATTATTATTTATTCGCAATGTCATTTAACCTCGGGAAAAATAGTCTGGAGAAATAGTGCTCGCGTAGTAGTGTTTTGTTTTTATGCTAAAAATTTGTTTACACTCCGAAAAAGGAAGAAAGAAAGAAAAACAATGGAGTCAAACATTAATGAGACAGAGAGAGTGAGAGAGAGAGAGAGAGGGAGAGAGAGAGAATCCGATTAATGGATAAAAAGAGAAAGTTTATTAAGAAAAATATCTTGAAACACCCGATTTTTTTTTCTCATTCTCTCGAATCGAATCCTGGATTGTATTTTCGAGTACACCGGGAAATCTTCGAATACGTCATTGTACGAAAACTCAATTTTCATAGGGCTTATGAAAATACAAAAAAAAAAAAAAAAGTCTTCACGAAAAATTGGCAAAATTGGAAAAAAAATGGATGTCTCGCCGTTGTGATTTTCGTCAAATTAACCTTTTGGAGCAAAGAAAATATCGGGAAAAAAATCTTTTTTTTTCTCAATAAAATTCGTTCATTTTTCTTTTCTTTTTTAATTAAAAAAAAAAAAAAGACAGCAAAAATGATCGAATTTCGCTAGATTTTCTTTTTTCACGACAAAACCAACTGATTCTACGTTTCCAAATATAGGCGTACGAAAATAAATTTGCTTGCAGCATTGCAGTGGAGCTAAAAGTGGGGAAAAAAAAAAAAGAATCTCAGAGAAGGAAAATTTTAGTAAGGTAAACGGCCCGGATAGTGAACGCGTCCCAGTTGTTGAACCATCCGGTATACATTCAATGATAGTTTACACATTTTTTTATCGGCTTATTGATTAAATACCCGCAAATAAAGGCTCAGTTTTCAACTTTTCGGCAATAAAAAGTTCCGAGCAGTGACTATTCTCGATACGTTATGAATTTAGCATTGAAAATCAGCACTTTCGTCTATTCTGTCATTAATCGGGACAACGAATTCAGGACGCGTAGGATTTATTGATTGGTGTTCCATTCAGTTTTTTCCCAATCTCCTTCGAAATTCTGCGCAATTAAATGATTTTTTTTTTTTTCATTTATTCATCAAATAAAATGTTAATGGAACTGAATAAATGTGAAATAAAAGTATAATAACTATTTTTACGGATTTATTTCCGACTGTTCATTAACTTGGACTCTGTCGTGTCATTATCTGGGCCAGCAAGTTGGCGGGTTGTCAGTAACTCGGACATCGAACGCGCATTTTTAATACGCTTGTTTGTCCTGATTTTTCAAAGTTTTACCAAAAAAAAAAATTCAATACCATTACATTCAGCATGAACGAAATTGTTGATATGAAACCAAAAGTTTTTCGATATCGTACTCGGATGTGATTGAAAAATGTAAAAAGAACGCGAATCCTCCGTTCTGATGTTCACTAACTCGGACATCGAACACGCATTTTTAATACGCTTGTTTATCCTGATATTTCAAAGTTTTACCAAAAAAAAAAATTCAATACCATTACATTCAGCATGAACGAAATTGTTGATATGAAACCAAAAGTTTTTGGATATCGTACTCGGATGTGATTGAAAAATGTAAAAAGAACGCGAATCCTCCGTTTTGATGTTCACTAACTGGGACATTTATCCTACTCCAGATTGCAATGGCACAGGATAAACAAATAAAAAAATAAATAATAAATCATCGCTCGAGCTTCAACGCTTCGGGAATAAAAATTCGATCGAATTGGCATAAAATGTTTCCCCATTAATCTTTTTTTGTTTTTTTTTTTTTTTTTTTTTCGTTTTTGTTTTGTTCTCGTTTCGTGTGTAGGACTAAGGGCAAGGCGGACCTTTATCTTAGTGACAGCCTCCTCGACCATGTGCTTCTTGAGGCGTTTACGCCTTTTTCGTCCCCCTTCCTCTTCCACCTCGACCGAACCGAGAAAATGTAGCCTGAAACAGGTTGTCGGACCCAACGTTCCGACGCTCGGTAATATCTTTGTTTGTCCAACGAATGCATGCTGTGACTCGGTGTGTTTTCCAACACCAGCGATATTTCCTATGAGCTCCTCGCTCGAGTCGCAATCATCGTCATCATCATCATCATCATCATCATCATCATCATCATCATCATCATCATCATCATCATCATCGCCATCATCGTCGAGGCTTCCCTGCGACGCGACGCTGCAACGACCATAACCGTGCTGCTGGCTCCCGTAGTTTAATAGCGTAGCAGCCTGCACTGGCGCGTCATCCTTCGATGGTGTTGGTTGTTTTTTTTTTTTGTCGCGGGGGAGTGTCGCGGGTACGCGCGTTCAAACAAACAAACAAACAGAGGCCTTCCGCTAGTTTCACATTGCCACAGAGCACCAAACCCAAAATACAAAAAGAAAAGAAAAGAAAAGAAAAAGGAGAGAGAAAATGAAAAAAAAAAAAAGAAAGAAAAACGAAAAAAAAAAACAACAACAAAATTGAACAAGGCAGTGTCACCATTGAATCGTGGGAAAACCTGAGTCGAATTATTCAATTTTTCATACATTTTGATATTTTTTAGTAAAAAAAAAAAAAAAAAAAAATACAAAACTAATTTTTATTTCGTCATTTTTGTTCGTTTTTTTTTTCGTAACTCAGGTCTCCGAAGATCATGGGATTCGTTTAATGCCAATGCGATCCGCTAATGTTTTTATCCCCTTTTTTGTATCCAATACCAATCGGAAGGAAGTGTCGTTTTTTTTTTTTCATTTTTAGAGATCTCGATCGTACTGTCGAGACTTTTGTTTTTAATTGAGAATTTGATGTGTAAAGAAAAAAAAAAAAACGACTCTTTCGAAATGGCAGACTGATGATTGCAAAACAGGAAGCGAAAGCTTGCACTCGAAACCGACAATTTTTGTTCTTCGTACGCGCTTTGATTCGAAGTAAAAATTCGACGATAAATTTGAGAGAATTAAAAATTGTAATAAAAAGAAAATCTCGCGTAATCGGGGATTAACGTTGGTAGTAAGATAAATAAATATAAATATATATATATATATATATATATATATATATATATCTATGTATGTACAGACAGATATCGTCGTATTTGTCAAACGATCGACGAACAAGCGAAAAATCGTACCCAATTATTAAATTTTTTAAAAAATAAAAAAAAAAATTCTACGTTGTAACTACAGCATTATCAGATCAAAATTTACGAGTGAGCTATGAAAAAAAAAATCATGAATACAATCGAATCGGTTATTATCATTGACAATTTTTTCAGCAAACAATTTTCCGTTTTGAAATAATAATGAAAAATGAACAAATAGACAAATAAAAAACGAAAATTGCATTAACATTTTTTTTTTTTTACGAAAGAAATGCATCGAAATGTCCCAGTCCCGACGAGTGAGGATTTTCAATTTTTATTCGAATATTCAATTGACAACAGCCGAATGCTGTGCCATGGACCAAGAAAAAAAAAACAAAACAAAAATGGTACAATAGTACGAAATTTTTTATGGATATTTTTTTGTTTACAATTCTTTATAAATTTAACGATTGTAATTGAAGACTAACGACACTCACTATGATTTTTTTTTATCGGTGGCTAGTTATTTCGACGAAACTCGAACGAAAAAAAATCACAATTTTTTTTTTTAACTCTTTTTCACAACTCGTCTCTGACTACCGTCCATTCGATGAGCATTATTATGGAATCATAATCGAGGTATTAACAATCGAATTGGTCAAGCAGACAGGCGGGACAAGCCACTTTTTTTTTTCTTTTGATTTTTCAACTATTCGTTAATTTTATCATACAATCGGATTTTTTTGTTTGTCAATCAAAATTCCAATGAATTAATAAATTCACAGAAGCACTTGAATCAAACCGAAAAAAAAAGCTTTAAATTCGTTGTAATCGCGATTTTCCAAATTTACAAGTTTTTTTTTTTTGTGCAATCAGCATACAAATATAACGTGATAAATAAAAATGTATATGTACAATTAGAGTGTTTCAAAAAATTCTTTTATCGAATTCATCATAAATTCGATAAAAAAGGGGGGGAAAAAAAAAAAAAAGAAAAATCAAATGCGGCGGATCTTGGACTCGACCTAAAATTCTCATCTCTTGACATAAATTTTTTTTTTCTTCCCCAAACTATTTCAGGTGTGGTCCGTTGGAAAATCGATTTTTTGCTGTTGTTTGAAACACCCTGATACATGTAAAAAGTCTACCGAAAAACAGCGGGATACATATTTGTATAGGCAAGCATATAAAAAAAAAAAAAAAAGGCAGACGCAGACAGACCGACAGACAGACACATTAAAAGTTTACACCGAGAGAAGATGACAGTGTGTTTCGGTGGTCGGGTGGAAGTGTTCTTTTTTTTTTTGGTTTTTTTTTTTTCGTGATGCGAGGAAGGGGGTCGCTACACTGAAAAACATTCAGAGGCCTCTTTGCACAACGGGCCAAGTAACAATTAATTCATATGATCCGTTTAACATTTTATCAACAATATAATCAGCCAGCGTTTAGACTGCTTAACGCGTCGGTTTATTTTATTTTTTTTAATTCCGTTAAAGAAAAAAAAAAAAAAAAAAAAACAATCCATCACATATCAGAGCATCGATACCTCGTCTCTGGCTCGGAACGATCGTAATTTCACTGTCTCATCGAGACGAATAAAAAAAAAAAAACTTTGTCTCGTATTTTATAAAATTATGACTTGTCGAGAAATGTTTTTTTTTTTTTTTTTTTTTTTTCACTTCAAACGATCGGAATCGACAAAAAAAAACGATTTCCATCTTCTGTGCCCTCGTCGATGATGCAAAAAAAAAAAAAAAATCTACGAAAAATTTGGAATTAAAAAGAATAGAGGTTCCCTTGTTCTATTCGTACAGAGAAAAGCACTCTCTAAACACTGTCTTTTCGTATAATATTTATACAGATAAATTCCGAGATTAACCCAAGAGTCTGAGGTCGCAATCAGTATGGAAGATCTGCAGATAATAAAATACATACACACAGATATATATATATATATATATATATATATATATATATATATATATATATATATATTCATGTGTGTATGTATGGAGATTTATATATATCGAATTCATATTTCGCATTGTACGAGTATGATTTTTTTTCTGTTCTTAATTCATCGCCAAGATTTATCATTCCTTTCCCTAAACCCTTAGGCTCAACTCAAATTATAATAATCCTATGAATACTCGTTTATTTCGACCGTTTGAGGTGAATTTTCGTTTATTTTATTTTTCACGATAAAAATTCAGGGGACTGCGATTCAAGAATTTATTTTTATTTTTTTTCCCGGTTATTCGCTTCTCAAAGAGTCGAAATTTAATATTACACCGACGTATAAAATCTTTACAATTCAAGATAGTATTGCATTATTTCAGATACCAAATTATATGTATACGTGTAAAATTATAAACGGCAAATGAAATAATGTGAAAGCATCCAAAGCATGCCACTATGCTTCATCTTTTCTTTTTTTTTTTTACATCGCCTCAAATTTTGGTCTCCTTTCACCAATTTTTCTTGCCAAAGGCAAGATCTTATGCCATATTTCGGAAAAAAAAAAATTTTTTTAAACGTCCGAATTTTTCTCATTTTGCTTGAGTAGCGCGTTAAACTTGGCCAATTGGAGTTAAAAAAAAAAAAAAAAAAAATTATCCGGAACAAGGGGGGGTCACAGGATCGATTGAACCTGGGGTTGTATTCGAGAAACTCTTTTTCGTGTATAAAAAATAATTATTTTTTTTTTTAACTTTCGGACCGATGGAACGATTCGACTGTAATTTTTTGCAAAATGGGCTAAACTTTTTTCGAAATACTATACTCTCGATTGTGAATAACGATTCATCGATAAAATATAATTATATAAATACACGAAAAAAAAAAAAAAAAAATCTCAATAACCCCTGTACAGTCTCATCCCTTGTAACCCTCCGCAAAGTTTCGTTTCTCGTATACATTCTCAGCTAAAATTTTCGCTCGAATAATAATAATATTAAAAAGTTATCGACGAATCGTTTTGAATGAATTCATTGATTTTCCTCAAGTCGTATGAGTTGAAAAAAAAAAAAATCCATCACTCACGAAAAATCTGTTGATTTTGGCCAAAGGGAATTAAAAAAAAAAAAAAACTAACGAAAATTCAAAACAAACGAAAATCGTATGCATTTAGAAGCATCAGCGAATTCATTTTATATCGAAAATTAAGGTTTACCAATTATTGGTCGATCAAACTTTTTTTTTTGTTTTAAACCAATTTATCAATAAAATTTGGCATTATTATTATTGAGAATCGATATTAGCATCGAGATATACTCGAAATTCTCATCGTATCATCATTATCGCTAGGAACGAGCATCATTGAATGAGCTTCGTTGGTACAAAGAAATAAAAATTAACGAAACCGAAAAATTACTAAAAAAAAAAAATCGTTTTTTCGTTGAAAATTGTGAATTTTTAGTTTTCTTTATCTTTTTTTTTTTTTTTTGCCAACATACCTTTATCCTGGATACGGCTTCCTCGGCCTGGCACATTCTCGTCGATTTCGTCGGTTGACCCTCGCATACCAGTTGCGTCGAGCCGAGATAACGCGCGCGAAATAAAACACCCTCGATCAGCACTGACGGATCGTCGAGTAATCCTGAAAAATTGATTGTCACGAATACTTTAGAATTTCGATTCTCGTCAGTCGCGTTTGTCAATACACCGTGCATCGACAAATATTCCGGGCAACGGTTGACTAATCTTATCGTCGAAACGTCATTGATGGGCAAAATATTTTTACGACTAATTTCATTCATCGTTAATTCAAATGCAAATTTAAAAAAAAAAAAAAAAAAAAAAAAAGAGTATTCAATGTATCGATTTTTGTTCAATGATAAGCGAATTGAAGTCAGTCTCGAAAGAAGGTTCAACAAACTTAAGACGAGAAGCTTCGATGCTCAGTCATGGCTCTATCCCACCACTGTTACCGTGAAAGCACGCTCGTGAAGAGATAAACTTCAAATGCTATTAATTTTGGTTACCGTTGCGAGCAAATACTTTTTTTTTTTTTTTTTTTTTTCTTCATTCTTTTCCTCATCACATTTGGCGAAACATATGACAAGGAGGAAATAAATTTTTTTTTTTTTTAACGATCTACGAGTACACAAATATACGCGATATGGGGATATGAAAAGTGTTCGTGAAAAAAGAATTTTTAGTCGCGTGTATAAAAAAAAAAAATAATCAAGTGTCTTTAAGGTGGCTCATCGGTGAATTAAAAAATCGGCCATACGAATGAAACTTCGGAAGATGAATGAAGGAGATGCAATGAACGCTCTCTCAAAATTTCAGGCTATGTTGCCAGGCAAATTATTGCGAACGAGTAATTTAAAATTACCTATTTTAGCATGGGTCTTATGGCAGTTGATTCCATTTTCACCGGAAGTGACATGATACCTTTTGACAAAGACGAAGAGTTCTCATTTCAAATTTTGAGTATTGAAAGATGAAATCGTGAACTTTCCAATGGTATTTAAAAAATTGTGTCTTGTCAGGGATTTTACCGAGAAATTTAATCGCTCAAGTCATCGTGTTTGCAAATCTCGGATACAATATATATGTCTGTCATTCTGCGCGCGAGGAAACGTATGAATATCATAGCTACCGTTTTTGACTCGATCGCTCTCTGACAGCGTTAAATACTTTTGTCAGTTGTGACTTTATTTATAATATTATTTATAATAAATTATGAATAAAATATCACGGGAAACGTCATAGAAATTCATGAATTTTATTTAGACAGAGTATTTAGAAAATATTATGATAGGTTTATGATTTTTTTTTCACGTCACGACTTTTGACTAGCGTCGTCACTGATGGGCCGCCTTAAAAAAATGTCTATTGCTTCTTCATGAAGAAAGAGCTTTGTAATGGTGATTTTTTTTCATCGATATTATCGTGTCCAAGGTATATGAGAATATAAAATGGAGTCAATAACGTCAATTTTGTTTTTCACAGAGAATCTACGTTATTAGACTTGAAAAAATTCAAGCTTATCGACTGACCTCGACTGATTATCGAAAAATCTGGCGTTTCATTTGCATAATTTATGAAGATACAAAAAGTATTCAAAATTTTGCGTGTGTGTGTGTGTGTGTGTAGGTGTGCGTTCAGATTTTATGAAATTTTGAATTTTTTCGATAATTTTGTAAACTAAAAAAAAAAACAAAAAGCATGCATATATCACAGTACGATTTTTAATATGCGTTAAAAATAGATTAAAATTTTATATTATACATACGAAATACAAATAGTATAAAAATATCTGCTGGACAAATTATTTTTACGTATCTATATTTTTTTTTTGCCATGAATCAATCAGAGATAAATAGACGAATGGATTTTTTTTATTTACAATATGATACTCACCGGGTAAAAAAGCGTTTTAGATTGCAAAGAGCACGTCAAATATCCCCGAGAGCGGCATTGAAAAAAAGGATCAAGAAGAAGTCGATTAGTATTGGACATGTTACTGAAATGTAACGTGAATGAAAAGAAAAAAAAACAAACAAACAAAAACCTACGAGTTTGTGCTGCGCATAACCCCCACCATCCCATGCGAAAGAACAATTTTTTTTTTTTTTCGTAAAAATATAAAATTTAAATTTTATATTTATTTATTTGCTCGAGTGACGAACGGAAAGACAAATTCTTCGGTAATTAGAAAATGAGTGAAAACTCGTTAAATTCTTCAAGCTGACGAATAATGAGGGACAAAATTCTCGAAATTCTATTCTCAAATGTTTTCACAAATTCCTCGCGCATGTATCACGGCGTTTGAACAAAAAAATTTCCAAATTACTTTTTCCGAATTTCTTTCTACGATCAAATTGACTTTTTTTTTCTCTCATTTTATTGGAAAAACAGCTGCGAGCAATTTTTAATCTGAAAAAATGAGGTTTCTTATAGAGTTATTAAAGTCTACATTGGGTCATATAAGTCGTGATCAGATAGCAAGAGAGAAATAGAGAGAGAGAGAGATAGAGAGAGGAGAGAGGAAAAAAATTGCCAAATCACGTTTTTCTCATAAGTTCGAAACGACATTTTAAGTTTTACATTAATTAAATACCGTTTTGACGCAGCAACGTTGCGACAATTTTTTTTCCCTCTGCCGTTTCGATTCACCAAAAAAAAATTCCCAATCGAGTTAGTCTCATGCACACTGCACGCGAAACTCGACAGTCCTATTTATTTTTTTCCATATCTTTTTTGTCGCATGAAGATTTAATGAAAAAAAAAAAAAAAAATTTGAAAAACAAATCAATTATAACGAAATCTGCAAAAGAATAATTATTTCATAATATTCTTCATGAATTAAACTCGATTTTTTTTTTTCTCCTTTCTTTCTTTCTATTCTCACGCGATAATGATTATATTTTGTCGTAAAGATAATTTCCTGAATTTTCTTTGTGAAAAAGAAAGAAAAAGAAAGAAAGAAAGAAAGAAAAGTCTACCGCTCGTTTCGTCGATGATAAAATTTCGGGCAAGCCTAAACAAACCACACACACGCACACACACAAAAGCAGCTTGAACCGAGCTATCTCGTACGTATATTGTTTCGTCATTACCTTCCTTATTTCTCGACTTTTTTTTGCCCTCCTTGTCCTGCAAAATAGGAAGAAGAAAAAAATGTTGGTTTTTTTTTTCAGTTTTTATCCTACTTTACGTTTTTTTTTTTTTTTTTTAACCAACGAAAAATTGCACAACGACGAGAAATCTACACACTTTAGCGCCGAGCAATTAAGAGCAAAAAAAAAAATATAACTCGTCATGCGTTATTTATTTATTTTTTTTTTTCTACATTAAATTAACCGTGCTTTATATCCGGAAAATCATTGCGATTGGCAAATGCACAAGAGCCTTTTTTTTTTTTTTTTAATCGGATGGAAGCGTTGATAACGAGAACACACGAGGATTGAGGAAAAATATACGAAATTGCCGGGAAGTGAATCGCATGAGATTTTGGGTGAGACGGACCGTGGACAACCGCGAGGATGAGAATCCGGGAGAACATGCGGAAAATTTACGAAAAATCATGCACGATTGAGGATTTGAGCCTTTCTTTCTTTTTTTTTTTTTTTTTTTTTTCCCCTCAATTTTTTCGTCTCTTCGAGTATGACTGATCGAGCATAGGCATTCGAAGGAAACAAAAACAAAAACGAAAAATACAGAAAACTCGTGATAAATACGACAATGGCTAATTCAAAAATTCTATTATCAGAATGCAGCAAGCCTCGCGCGATGAAAAAAAAAATGATATATATTGCTCGATTATTAACGAGCAACGAAAATGCGATTGGCAAACACGAATTATGGCCATTTTAACCCAAAAAGTGTTAATTTACGTGCAAGTGTTAATTTAAGGGTAAAATTTTGACAACCCAAAAAGTGTCAAGTTAATTATCGATATCCCAATGGATAAGGGTAATTAAATTCGTACGTTTTTTTTTTAACCTTGTAATTCGTGTCCCCCAATAATTGTCATTCCATACACCGTTTCATTGGTTTTTAGCTCGAAAAAAAAAAAAAAAAAAAAAAAAAAAACGATTTCACCTATCGTTGCTTTCACTAGAAAAAAAAAATTGTTAAAAAGAAATAAGCTATGAGAAGCTAAATGAATAACTGCGACGAAAAAGATTTTCTTTTTTTTTTTTTCGTCATTAGCGCAAAAACGAAAAAAAAAAAAAAAAAAAAAAAAGTAAGAAAGAAGAGGACTTTTTATATTACGGGCACCTTTTTCCCTTTGCCGCTGGATTCCTTGAGGCTCTGAGTGGGCGAGGGAGAATTTTTAACCGGGCTCTTCTGGGGACTCGCTGTTACTTTCGTGGGTGTTGTTACGTCGTTTTCGGGAGACGAGGCGATTCTTACGTTCGTTAAAACGGGAGGCGGTGACATGGACGCTGATGTCGAGGGTAAGGTTTCCGTTGGGCTCGCAAGCGTTTCTAATGGAGCGACACTCAGGGTTTTCGGTGGGGTTTGCTTTGGCGTTACGACTTTTGTACTCATTGGCGGTAGCATTGTCCTAGTTTTGGGCTTCCGCCACCCCTGCTTCATCAAAACACCAAAGACCAAGTTTTTTTTTTCTTTTCTTTTATTAGTAAAAAAAAAAAAAAATTGTAAAAAAAAAAAAAAAACAACAACACACCCATGGATCGATTAGCAAAACTACGTTGGGCTATTATACAGGCGAGTGTGAAGAAAAAAAAAAAACAAAAACAATATAGATAGAGAGAAAGAGAAAGGGACAGAACGATGGGAAGGAGATTGAGGAATTTCAACGACAAAAATCGAATTTTTTTTTTTCCGCAAGGGCCTTGGCTAATGAACGAACGAACGGATCGAGATGGAAATTCGGTCATCCATTTTTACGTTTTTTTCTTTTTCTTTTTCTTACCGCATGTATGCGAAATATTACTGATTCGTTGAAAAAAGAATCTTTCCAATACGAAATTTTGAGAATATATTCAAAACATATCTCCCGGGCTCGTCGAGGCAAGGAAAAAATTTATATCTTAGTTCTCTCTTTCGCAACGATTGTAACGAAAAAACAAAATTCACGAAATCGTTTTCCTTTTGTTTCGTGATACGTGAAATTTGTTTTCGAGATTTTATTTTCAAAAAATCTACGATCTTCGAGCTATTTTTCAATGATATTCGGCAAACATACAGCTTGAGAGATTTAATTACAAAAATTATGACCAATTTTTCGTACGTTCGTTAATTTAATTGCGATCCCTTGAGGGGGGGAAAAAAACAAAAAAAAAATTGATTTTCCCCAAAATTTCGGACTCTCGCGTATTGAACGTAAAATTGATAAACGGACAAAATTCGTTATGCAGTATTCCCCGCAGCTAGAAAATGTAATTATTGCATATAGCTAAGAGAGAAAGAGAGAGAGAGAGAGAGAATGAAAAATATTTGCCGCTTTAGTCCCATTTAACGTACTTGAATGAAAAAAAAAAAAAAAAATGTTAAGTGTTCCATAAATTTTTCAAATTTAATCTTCAAACAAACGAATTCATTTCAACAATTTATCAATAAATTTCCGGCATTATCGTTATTCTTGTCAATTCTCATTTTTTTTTTTTTTTTTTTTTTCTTCATCTCTCTTCGTGCACGAAAATTCATTAAACTCACGCTATCGTCGTAAAATCCCTGATCGTCGGTTCTCTGCTGTCCGAGCAATCGATCCGTTTCGAGATCGGTGTCGGCCTCCTCATCGTCGATCGGCTCCTCGATATCCGGCTCCGCCGTCTCCTCGTCGATTCGCCTGGCTTCCGAATCCTCGCTATTGCTCTCGTTGCAGACGCGCCGCCTGCCATCCAACATACTGCAACTTAGTTAGATGCAATTGCGACTCACCGGATTCCCAGTATATATTTTTTTTCTCTTTTTTTTTTACATTATACTCGAAAATAAACAATGAAATTGATCATCGTTCGGAGATTATGTGCTCGAACTGATTTTTTTGTATTAAAAAAAAAAAAAAAATTCATAATTAATATTTTCTTTGTCGTTTCTTTTTTTTTTTCAATTTTTACTCCGAGAAGCGTACTCGTGATTCAATTTTAAAATTCAAAATACAGATTGTAGTACGCTACGCCGCGGCCGCGACGATGCGCAGCGCGGTGAATCGTTGCGAAACGTTGCGAAGGGCTCGAAAGTTTTTGAATTGTGCGGATTTTTTTTTTTTTTTTTTAAATCTCACGCGTCGATACGAAATAAGTACATGAAGGAAAAAAAAAAAACCGCCGAATAGAATTAATGAAAATTTGTGCACGGATGGCTCCCGATCGAGATGCTGCGAGAGCGGCTAGACATGAAGCAAAATTGTACAGGACCAAACTTGCGGGGCAAAACATTTTTTTTTTTTTAATTAAAAAAAAAAAAAATGAAAAATAGCAGTGAAAAAATTTGGCTCTGGCTCATTTTTGAACCTCCGTTCATTCGGAGTGACATCTCCACGTTTTGAGGCGTATCCGGAGAATCAATGAAGATTGCGATTGAGTCAAAGTTTTTTTTTCTGCGATCAGCGTCACAATTATCGATGCGGTACATAAAAATTTACGGATAACCAGATTTTTCATTCGATCGAGCTTGAATGGATATTTTTTTCTTAAATGCTTATTCGCACATTGACGAAAATTATCATCATATTTCTGTAAAATCGTTGAAAAATAATTTTCCAATACGTCAATCGGTCTGCGACCATCGTCGCAGAATAATTCCAAACTCCAGCTATCGTTGAAATATTCACGCGAATGATTTTTTTTATCAAATCATTGATATTCAGCCGGCTCCATCGCAAACAACTTCGGGACCGCAAAATCAAATAAATCGAAATGATTCATGTATCGTTCCTCATCTGACCAGCGCAGAATAAAAAAAAGGATTACTCGCAAGGCAACCCGGGAAAAAAAACCGGTTTGAATCTGCGCAGATCGAATTTCAACGGAGATTGAAATTTCGAACCGCGTAATGTAAATTTTGGAAAAAATCGTAGATCTATCTCGATAATGCCGTATATCAGTGCCCGCGAAATTCAAAAATTTCCGAGCGCTTCGTAACGGCTCGCCGCACTGCGGAGAGAACCGAAAATTGAATGAAAAAGTTGCAAAAAAAAAAAAACAAAAAATTGACAATGAGACATACCTCGGTATCCATATGGGACTGATGCTGGTTTCGGCAATATCGTCGGCGCTCGATTTAACGGGCAGAGTTTTCGTTTTTTGCAGGGCCATTCTTATGTCCTTGATAGCGGCTTCGACCTCGCCGCCGGTCTCGAGATTGGCGCATCGTCGACCCTGAGGAGCCGGAGGCGGCGGTGTACCGAGCGGATCCAGACCGTCGAGATTGATCTCATTCGTATCGTACGTCGTATTGTCCTTTTGCGGGATGAAAAAATCGGGCGACGTTTCCTTGAGCATTCGCAGTATGTCCTTCGTGATATCGACAACGCCATCCTTCGCCGTTTGCTCGCAATCGATCGAATTCAACGATATATCGTCCCTCGTGCGCGGTATTATTTCAACCTCGATCTCGCACTTCTGCTGTCTCTCCATCAGCATTACCGTTGGATTATTGTTGTCCGTGTCGCTCGCATGACCGCTCGAAAGTCCATCCTCGAGTACCGGCATACTGCTCGTGTGTATTCTCAGCGAATCGGAATTATTGCCAAGATCGCCCACCGAACCCAGCAAACCCGAAGCCGGCAACAATTCATTGTCCATCATCATCAGCGACATGTCACTGTCCAGATCGCCGCAATTACTGTCGCAATCGGTTGTCTCCGGGCTGAGCGTGAAATTACGCGAATGACCAACCTGAAGACCGACCTCCGTCTCGCCGAGATCCTCGCTGCTTCCCGTACCAACCGACAAATCGAGAAAGTTATTCTCGTGCTCGACCGTCTAAAAATAACAAATTTTCCCACAATTTTATTCGTATACGTCTTCATATACGCGCGCTCAGCACCGAAGGGAAAAATAAAATATGTTAAAATCGTGAAAATTCGCCGAGGATACGCGCGGATTATTCGCGAGAAGTCATGAATTTTTGTAAATCTGAATTATTTTTCATTTATACTGTTATTTTTATATCTTGTGCAGAAAAAAAAAAAAATATATATATATATATATATATATATCTGTGCCATATATTTGAGATATATATTATAATTATCGTAATATAATGATAATACGATTGCGTGTGCAATGGGATAAGGTCGTGAGCGCCAAAAAGGCGATTTTAGTGACACAAGGTGGTATAATTTTCTTTTTTTTTTCCCGTCATTTGTTGTAAAAATGATTAAAACGCACGAATAATCGAAAATTAGGAATTTGAATTTGTTGGCGGATATGCGACCTTCTGGTTTGAAATTTTCCTTTTTTTTTTTTTTAAAGATTTTTGAGCGTTTACGATCTTCCGGTTTTAAGTTTTCTTATTTCTTTTTTAATTTTCAGGTGATTGTGTTCTTTTTTGAGTTAGGTTTTAAGTTCTTTTTCTTAATTCTCGTTTTCCCTGGTAAAAATCGTTCATACGTATCATCATAAGTTGCTGATAAGAAATTTCATTTTTTTCATATCTCTATAGTTTAAATTATGTACTTATTTGGGGGTTTCTGAAAAAAAAAAAAAATAAAAATTAACCATTTTATGATTCGTATAAAAGATTTTTCAAATCCATTGTTTTGAGAAACATCGCGTGCACCGCTGAAAATTTTCAAACGGAAACAATAAGAATAATAAATTTAAAAAATGGTTATGCAGCGCATACGACCTTGTGAAATTAATTATTTTGATTTTTTTCTCATCTCAAATTGGAATCTACAAGGTCGTATCTGCCAATGACTCATTTCGAATGTTTTTCCAAAAGTTTCTTCGTTTTTACTTTTACCAATGCCAGAGAGTCGTATGTAATGTCGCTTACGACCTTCTGCAATTAGTTTGCGTGATTATTCCTCCTTCGATTGGGTCCGAAAGATCGTGTACCCCAGGACTTACGACGTTCCGGTTTTAAGTCGCCAAATTTCAATTTTAACGTTTTTTCAACATATTTTTACGCGATTCGCGTAAATAAATGTCAAAAAAATATAAAAAAAACTTCTGATTTTAGCAATGGAAAGAAGTCGTATAATGGCACTTACGACCTTATTCCATTAGAAATTCATTGATCAAAATACTCTCTTCGTTCGTATGATGGAAAATTTTAATAAATAAAATTAAAAAAAAAACCATCAAAACCATGTCTTACCGTTTGAGGAAAGTCCGATCTTTGTTTTTTCGGTGACTCGTGTACCATAACTTCCTCGACACCCGGCAAACCACTCGCGAGTCTCTGACCGACGTACGAACTGCCTCCCTGCCTTCGTAATTCATAATCTAGATCCTGTGTCGATGAAAAAAAAAAAAAAACAGAGGAAAAACAAATTGTCAGAATTCTCGATCGAGTGAAATACTATAATTTTATTGGTTTGGAAAAAAAAAAGAGTGTTTACCTGAAACGGAAAGGATTCACCGTTGTTTTCCTTCTCCTCGGTCGGCGGTGGACATTTGAAAAATTCCTCCAATACCTTGCGCGTTTCCGAAAATTCGTACAAATAATCGAAAGTACTGCCGCCGGATGCCACGAGACTCGTGAGATTTTCACCGTCGATTACCGAAGGTTTTAGGGAATCATCGTCCTCCTCGTCCTCGTCCTCTTCCTCCTCCTCCTCCTCCTCCTCTTCCTCTTCCTCCTCCTCTTCTTCTTCCTCTTCCTCCTCTTCTTCATCGTTCTCGCGTTCAAGCGACGGTGGCACAGGATCAGGCGACGGTTCCACCGTGTTTATCGTATTATTCTCCAATTGAGCATTGTCGACGGCAACTTCCGTCGAATTTTCATCCTTCTGAGAATCAACGAATAATGAGAAAAAAATGAAATTGAAAAATCCATATTCTTTAATAATTTTTTTTTTCTTCTTTCTTTCATATGTCGCTGTAAAAAGGGGGGGGGGGGGGGGAAGATTTTCCCCGATTTGCCAAATTCGCGTTGTACGATTGATATATATATATATATATATATATATTTTTTTTCATATTACCTCTTTTTGGTTCGGCGTAGCGGGCAATATTCTTTGGGGAAAGCCCGGCCTCGGTGTCAGATATACGGACGGCGATGATAGAAGAGTCGGCAATCTTGGATTTTCACGAACTCCGTATCTTCGCGGACTTCCGGAATACTGTGCTATCGGTAATTCACCGATTACCCTGGCTACCTGATTATTTCGCTCGGGGGACGGTGAATCCGCCTCGCAATCGCTCGTCCCTGCTACGACCTGAGAAAAAGACAAAAAAAAAAATATTTTAAAAATCTTACCGAGACGCGAATTTACGTAGATAAGAGCAGATAAGACACGTATATATAATTATCAATAGTATATATATAAGTATATATAAGTATTAAATATATAAGGCACGTGTAGTCTTATATATTTATATATTTTTATATTTATATATATATATTTTTTATACTAAATTTTTCTATATTAAATTTTTTTATATTAAAAATATATTTGTATATTCATATATATATATATATATAGAGTAGATAGATAAAAAAAATAAATAAATAACGCACTTCTGAGCGTTGAACGATTTGAATTTATTCGACAACTTTTTTGCGCACTGTTTACGGTGGTTTTCTTTTTTTTTTTTTTCGTTTTTTCTTGCTCCGTAGCGTATCGCATCAAAATTTTCTCTTATCCACTCGCCGTATTACGTTTCCAGGAAAATTCTCCGGCAAATATATATTTTTTTTTGTTCCTTGCGATCAATTTTTTTTTTTTTTTCATACAATCCGAATGACAAATCGCTTGAGAAAAAAAAAAAAAAAAAAAAAAATCACGCGCCAGGGGCCATTTTTGCGTGTTTCATTCGTTTTATCGTCGAATATTTTTATTCCCGTTACCTTGAAAAATTCCGAGCCTTTGCGCGTATAAGTAGGCGTCGGACTCGGCGTACTACCGACGCTCGAGCTCGGACGTTCCGGCTGGACGATGCGATTTCGCTGTCTCTCGTCGTCGCGCTCGACGTCGTTGCGCAACGTCGAGCCCTGACTCGCGTTCGTATTGCCAATATCGAGACGCAGGCCCTGCCAATTATCGTCGATATCGTCGAAAACGACGACCTCGCCGTCGCTAACGATCGCCATACTGCGAGCCGGCGTAGTATTGTTCGACTGATAATCTAAGCAATTCTTTGGCAATCCATAATCCAAATCCGTGATACTCTTCGACGCGCTGTAATCTACATTATTGCTGTTCAACACGGAATCGTAATTTATAATACGATTTCCATGATGATTGGCCCTCGGCGAATCGTAATCCAGTATGGACTTTGATGGATTACGACGCACCGAGTGTACCTCGGACGAGAATACGGTCTCGGTTACTTCGCGATTCGCTCGCTGGCGTCTCGCCTCGCCGCATCTAAAATTTTAATTAATTAATTAATCAATTAATTAATTAATAATAAAAAAACATTTGTGCAAAGTGATTTGATGAAAAAAAATGTGTATCGCGACAAAGGACTCGAAAATAATTGAAATTTGTTAATTTTAATTTTAAGGGCTCGAATAAAATTAAAATTTTTTTAATTTTAATTTTCAAGAACTCGAATGTAATTAAAATTTTTTAATTTTAATTCTCAAGGAGTCGGATATCATTAAAATTTTTTAAATTTCAATTCTTAAGGACTCGAATATAAATTTTGCGTCGTAGCGGCGAAACTTCGACGAAGGCGCTAAAAGTTTTATTTCATCGAAATTAAACGACGCAAAGTTAAATTTGAATTTGTCTTTTTGTTTTTTTTTTTTCTGGTAATCACCTGCCACGTAACTCCCAGACGCTCTGCCCGTTGGGCGATTTGTTATTTTTCTTGGCGTTCGGTTTGTTGTCGACGGGCGAATCGTCGTTCGTCTGGGGCTTCGAAGTAGCGAGAAATCGTGATTTTCTAGCGGCTACCTTGCCTCGGCTCTGGGAGAAAACTTCTCTGCCGCCGGCAATTTCGATGATCCTGATACATTTTAGTTTCCGAGTTAGACAATTTTTGTGAATTTTTTTTTTTTTTTCTTTTAATTGCATGTACGCGACGAAGAAATTATATGACTCGTCGGGTCAATCGTTTTTTTTTTTTTCATAATTCAAGTTATTTCGATATTTTTTATGTCAATGATAATGGAAAAAAAAGTTGATTTTTTAACGAACGATTGAATTGTAAGGAAATATTTGTCGCAAGTTACGAAGGCAGCACCGTACAAAGACGCTCGTAATGTCGTAATTCGATCTCTGTTCGGTTTTTTTTTTTTTTTAATTTTTTATAACAGAGTATCGAATCGACGTGTGGTGACCACTTGTTCCTAATGAATAATGGATAAGCCGTATGGTCATATGCGTTTATACTGCTAAATTACACCTGCATCGGATAATTCACAGATCACAACGAACCATCCGACTGCACGATCGCGCGTTCCAAATCTATACGTTACTCATACGAAAAATATTCTTTCGATTCAGCCGTCGAAATTTTGTTTCGGTTTTGACTATTGATTATACGAATACAAAAGAAAAAATGACAACAGTCACATCTTGTGTTGTTGGTTTTTTTTTTTTTCATTTGTCAACAGTTTCGATAGATCGATACATAATCGATTTAATCTCGATTTGTTTGAAAAATTAACTTCCGGTTTGCCGTTTACGCATATACCGGTTTTTTAAAATCGAATCACATTTTCTTCGCGCCCATATGCGCTGAGATTATCACGAAAAATTTCATTTAAAATCGTGATTCGCTATTGTAATTTATACTCTCTTTATTTAATTAGAGCCAAAAGCTAAAAATTATGGGCTCTACGATCTATCCGACTTAGCGATTGTTCTCTACTCGCTAACGTAACCTCAATTTTTTTTTTTTTTTTTTTTTTTTAATACCCACATAGATCCAATATGAATTGCGAGAATCATTTTAAAAAAGTCAACAATACGTAAACAAATAAAAAATAATTAGTCGTGAAATAATATTGAGAGTCCGACCAAATGCGATAATTTGTCGGGGCGGAAGAAGCAGAGCGCACTTCGGGACACGGGGGCATAATGGGACGGTAGCAATTTTTTTTTTTTTTTTTTTTTTTTTTTTTTTGCGAAATTCGTCTTCGGTAAATGATAAAATTTTGTCACTTGCAACGAAATTTGGGCCTTATTGAAACCAGAAGAAAAAATAATTAAGAAAACTGTAAATATATAATCGGAAAGTATATTATCTGTCCCACTGTCCCACAGGACAATTCACCCAACTCTCATAGAGGTAATTCTTGATTCTTCGCAAACGACCATTTTTAAAATATATTCCTTACTCAACAATTACATCCCGCTTTACAATTCACAAAATTTCGTCACTAAATTCTCAAAGACCATGGTCCAAAGTATTTCTAAAGTCATCTTTTATTCAAGCTATTCTTCAAATTTCTCCGTCTTCTTTCAGGAAGAGTAAGCTTCCTGAGCCGCACACAGGACATTGGCAGATTTTTCAAATTTTCCTTTCAAATAAAATTACGAGCCGGTTGAAAAGAGCGTACCGCGCGCTTCGTCCCGCTCCTCTGAACTATCTTCATAGAGTCGGAGAATGAAGTCGGCAAAAAAATAATGTTCTATGCGTGAAATATCCCCTTTAAAATGAGGGTTAAAAAAAAATGAAGAAAAAAAAAACACTATATATAATAATAAATTTGTCTCGATTATATGCGAAAATCTCATCATCGTTGCTAGCAAAGAATTTTTTTTTAATGACCCTCCAAGCTCTATTGCATATATACATATATAATAGGGTGAATCGAAAAATTAAAAAACTTTTGGCTACCCTCAAAAATCAAAGATATCATTGAAATAAAGGTCTCCGTGCAATGATTCGATTTTTTGACAATATATAGGGGGCGCGCGGGACGTTTAAAAACGCCATTTTTAGCGTTAAATTCTCTTTATCACTGATAACCGGAAACAGTTCATTCCAAAAATTCTGATTTTTTTATATAAGGTGCCCAGATATGTACCCTTTCAAACCCACATTCACGGAACATCAACAGATGGTTCATATCTTCGAAAAAAATCTCTGAAAATCAATATTTTAACTATTTTTCAATTATACCTATCGTTAAATGTTGATTTTTTTTCTTCTGAAACGTTTTTGTATTTGTTCCATCTTTTTTTTCTTGTGAAACTCGGTATCAGTATTGCTTACAATGCGAAAATTGCTGAATAATAAATCTTTATTTTGGAAATTTTCATATTCACGAAAAAATGGTGTGAATCAATAAAATATAAAAATTTCCAAAATAAAGATTTATTATTCAGCAATTTTCGCATTGTAAGCAATAACTGATACCGAGTTTTACAAGAAAAAAAAAGACGGAACAAATACAAAAACGTTTTAGAAGAAAAAAATCAACATTTAACGATAGGTATAATTGAAAAATAGTTAAAATATTGATTTTTAGAAATTTTTTTCGAAGATATGAACCATCCGTTAATGTTCCGTGAATGTGGGTTTGAAAGGGTACATATCTGAGCACCTTATATAAAAAAATCAGAATTTTTGGAATGAACTGTTTCCGGTTATCAGTGATAAAGTGAATTTAACGCTAAAAATGGCGTTTTTAAACGTCCCGCGCGCCCCCTATATATTGTCAAAAAATCGAATCATTGCACTTTATTTCAATGATATCTTTGATTTTTGAGGGTAGCCAAAAGTTTTTTAATTTTTCGATACACCCTAATATATAATATGGCATATATCATCCCCACGCAGAGAGACCCTCCTCGCTGTATATCCAACAGAGAGCTTTGGCGAAAACGCATACTATGAAAAAAAAAAAGAAAAAAAATTCCTTGCCAGAACAAATGCTACGATAGTGATACTTTTCTTGCAATTACTTTAATCCAACTTTGCATGTTTACGCAATGTTGAAAACTCCGCGTTTTCCATGTATAAAGCGTTAAGAGTTTCGTTTCACAGCCTCGGTTTTCCAGCAGTACTCCTTTGAAACTCTCTAAGCTCTCTCTCTCTCTCTCTCTCTCTCTCTCCTTTGCGGAGTCTTTCGTGTACCACGACCTCAATCTTTGTACCAGCGTCCAACAATCGGACAAACATATTTCGAGCTTTTCTCAACTCTCCAAGAATTTTTTCGAGTGTTCTCAGTTTCACAATGAATTTCATACTCGCTTTAACGAGGAAAAAAAAAACAGAATATTCTAAAGCTGTTTACACCATGAAAATTCAAAGTACTTCCTTGTTCTCATATTTTTTTAAGCTGGTCAGCAATTTTTAATTTTTTTTTTTTTCACAAAGCTCTTCTCAAATTTGACGATATTGCATATTTCTTGCTCAATTTTCTCAACTCAATATATTCATCATTCAATTTTGTGATGAATATTGGCAAGTCTAGCGTTGATCTTATAGAACGGATTGAGTCGGTGGGGGGGCACAGCGAGTCTTTTTGTTATACATTTTTTTTTTGCTTTTGATCCTATCAAGTTTTGACAAAATGACGATTCGCTGACCCCCTTCACTTTTGGGTCTATTTTCATTCTTCGAAGCTCATTACCCTCAAAATCTTGCTCGGGAGATAGTCTTTGCTGTGCAATGCGGGTAAAATTTTATCACAATCCTCTCAAAGAGATATTTTCCAATCGACAGTACCCACAATTTTTTTTTCAAAAGCCCCCCTCCGTCTCGGTGACAAAAAAAAAATAATTTTTTTTTATTGTTCCGCTCTACCCAAACACGACTCGGCTTCGATGGGGGCCCTTCGTCGATGGCTCATATGGGAATCATGCGATTGATCAGCGATAATTTAAAATTACATGTTATCTTCGAACTATTTATTCGAGTAAGGGAATAATAAAGCTCACCTTGAGTCGCGCAGCTTGTAGCTACGATCGCCTTTGGCCGAGGTCAGAATGTAAACGGGCCCCTCGTCGGGTCCGCTGTCGTCCTGCTGGGATTGTCCCTGATGATCGCTACCGCCGAGGCTACCATAATTCGGCGGATCCTCGCTACGTCCGGAAGCCGACGACGAGCTGGAAGACGTTGGCTTTGGATTTGACGCAATCTGCTGATTACCATCGCCACCGAATCCCGGCATAACGCTTGTCGTCCTACGGGACAGCGAACCTGATTTTTTCCTGCGACTCGTTCGCTTTCTACACCTACGAAACGTAACTTGGAAATCTTAAAGAAAGATTTATATATATATATATATATATATATATATATATATATATATATATATATATATGCATCGTGCTCGTTCACGCGGGGCTCATCATCGTATGAGGATTCGCAACATCACGGCAAGACTTCGCGATCGGTTGAGAGCATCGCGGCGAAAATATGAATTTTGCGTAAGATTTTGCCAAAGTTTTAATGGCATCGGGACTGTAAACGAGTATTATCGAAAAACTATAGCAATTTTTTTTTTTTTTGGGTAAAAATTGAAATTTCAATCGAGCCTCGTCATTTGAGTTGAAAAAAAAAAAATCGATAATCAAACGCGGGGGTCTGGATTCAACGTCAGAGGGACACGTTCAAATTTTAATCTTTATCAGAACTTTTTTTTTCAACAATCTCGAATCTTTATTTTCTAGAATTAAAAAAATCTTTCAATTTATTCCAAAAATTAATGCACCCCAGGGCCAGACTTGCAATTTCCCGAAAACTCCGCTATCGTTCTCGCCCTCGTATTTTTTTTTTTTTCCCCCAAATTCCATAAAACATGCTACAAAATTTTTCATTACGTTTTCCGTAAAATCTCAAAGATGGAAAAACAAAGTTACAGACAAAGTCACATATATTTCAAGCCAACCGACGCATTCTCTAGGACACAATGGAGAAATTGGAGTGAGGAAAAAAAAAAAATTGTTGCAAGCCGGGCGCTGTGGGGCGATATGATTTGCATGACAAAAAAAAAGCATGGGATTTGGGCGGAAACGTGCTCGACTCCGGTTTGCTTAATTCGGACCGAGACCGAGAGTTTCGAAAGTGAAAAAAGAGAAGGAAAGAAATAAAGAAAGAAAAAAAAAAAAACGGAAAATCGTTGAGAGAGTCGCCGCGATGTCGACAAACGAAAACGCCTGTGCTCTGTTTTTCATCGCTCGAATCTCCCTCTTTTACGTTTTATACGATATAGTATATATATATATATATATATAGTAATGTGCACGTATAGAGCGGACGAGCTCGTGGAACGGTGTGAAAGGAAGGTGGGGAACTTATTTTCCAACGTAGAAAATGGAACGATCGATGATACTGCTCCAATTTTGAAGGTTTACCCGAATATACGTATATGTACTTCACGTGTTGCAAACACGCCACCGATAGAAACAAAGTACACTATACATATATATATGCTTTGTTTGTGTGCTTTTCATTCAATCCTGATCTCGTAATTTCCTCCCGCATATAGACATTAAACATTTTTTTTTTTTCATTAAATGGGATACGACTATCACTTTAGTTAACAGACATTTTTGTCCAGATCTTTCAGTCTCCGCAGAATGATTTTTTTTTTTTGTTCCGGGACTGTACAGTGACGAAAAAAGAAATAAAAAAATTTATGAGAGACAGTGAGAGATCGAAATTTTGATTCAAATGAGTATTTACGAAATTTCATATCATTTCATTACAAAAAAAAAAAATATCTTCCAACATTTATTTGAGAACGAAAAACCACGTAAATTTGCTCGAATGTTCCAAAGTTTCCTAGATTCTCTCGAGAAATTTTGGCAAACGGTCCCTAAGGGGCTTTACTCGATTCAAATACAATTCTCGTTTAATGCTTTTAGCCAATGTGTCTGTGTATGTGTGTGCTGTGTATAACGCCCATAAGCACGTTAACAACGAGCGTTTATAATTACAAACTTCTCGCCCCATTCTCACTTCGCATTTTCTGCATTATTGTCTACGAGGGCAAAAGTTTCCAACGAATATTTCGCGCTATAATGCATCACAACGCGACGATGAGAAAATTTTTCCCCCCGAGTGGTTAAAAGGATTTGTACATATATATGGTATAACCAAGTTGTTGTTTTCGATTGAGAGTGCCAGATGTTGCGAAAAGGAGTTTTAACAATTTTGTTGTTTTGTTTTAAAGAAAAAGTGCTTTTTAGGGTGGAAATAAAAAGTACATTGCTACTTTTTTTTTTTCTTTGACCATAAAACTTGGGGATAAGATCGTGAAATTCGGTCGAGTCAAACGAGAGAGTCTCGAGAAAAGAGATTTTTATCCATTAATTAATGTATTTATTTTTATCCGTGAATTAATTGTGTTAAGGGGGGGGGGGGGGGGGGGCAGCGAAAGGGAATTTCGGGATTTCAAAGAGTTACTCCAAATTTTTTTGAAATTTCGACATACTTTTATTTCATGATTTTACGACTATTGAAGATAATTTTTTTTTCTTTTCTCCAAAAACATGGCGGATGTACGCGTTTTTATCAAAATTTCATTCTCAAGATTTTGGTGGTAACTCAAAAACGAATCGACCGATCTTAATGAAACTTTGTAAAAAATTTTCTCAACACTTTCCCCCAGAAATTCAACTGAAATAATCTTCAAAATGTTAATGAATTAGGATAGATTTTGGAATATTTCACGTGGAAAAAAAGAAAAATTACTAGGATAATTTATGATGTCATAAATTGCGGCAGGGTCGATGACCTTTTTCCAACTATAATCAACGATATATCCTCGAACGGACAGTGAAAAGTTTACGAACAATTATTAACGCGAGGCTCAAAGTATAACCTTTGGCATCATATGCCATGACATATTTCGCTATTCACGATGTGAAAAGCCCTTTCAAACTTTGCTACATCATGTTCTTCATGATGATGTCATAAATTTACTCTCCGGACTTGATAAATTTACGTGCAACTCGGGGGTTGTGCGACGAACAGTTCAGGTTAATCCGAGAGCTTTGCCCATCCTCGGATTTTCCATGAACGAAAAAATTGTGAAATTCGTTTTTTTTTTTTTTTTTTATAAACCCTAATTTGACGAATAGAGAATTCTTTTTTTTAGGTTGGTATATTTCCTCTCGATAATCGATAAGCGGGATATTAAAGTTGTTTTTTTTTTTTTTGGCATTTCCGCGTCTAAATAAGCAAAATGAGGGAGAAAAAAAAACAAAACAAAAAAACAGAGCCTGGTACAGTAGTCTCGCGACGATCTCTAGACACGCCATTGTTTTATGCTCCGAGGCTTGGAAGGAAGTATATATAGGGACGTATTTTTTACATTTTTTTTTTTCTTTACTATCGACAGCTAAAAAATTTGCAAGCGTTTGGGAGACAAGTTGAATGAAAATACGCGCCAAATACGAAAAATGATTTACCAGACGATTTTAAAAATAATAAATTACGAAAAACATGACCTCAAGCATCCTCAAGGGGGTTTGGGAGTCCAAAATTCTAAAAAAAAAAAAAAAAAAAAAAAAAAAAAATTTACTCCAATCTGAATGTTATAGTTACAACAATCGTTTGGTGAAGAAAAATGAATTTATTAAAAATACTACCTATAAAATAATTATTAAGAAATATAAAATACTTATCTATAAATATGTTGATGATAATAAGTTAAAAATAAAAAATACTGTCAATTTTGATAAAAGGGCCTCAAATAAGTGGTATTTTTTTTTTTTAATATTTGCTTTATTTTGGTCCTAAATTTTTTTTTTTTTACTCGAATCTGAATATATTTGCAACAATCGTTTGATGAAGAAGAACAAAATTAAATCTTTGTCGCGATGGATTTTGAAACAAATTGAGTGGAAAAACTCGACTCGGAGAGTGAAAAAAAAAAAAAAAATCGTATCTCCATGATTTTTGAGTATTTTTCTATAATATTTAGCGCAAAGCTGGATCAAAATATTTCAAAATTATTCATCAATTGCTTTTTTTTTGTTTCAACTCCCTTCCCTTCCCACAGTTCATTCCGACAAAATATTAGATTTATCCAAAATTTCGGACTCCTAAAATCTTCTCAAGTGGCTCTTCCACTTGCCGCAATCGGAAATATGCAATACGTAAAAAAAAAAAAAAAAAAAAAAAAAATGATAAAAATTTGTATTTGTATCGTGCATGTGTTTTTTTTTTTTTTTTTTTTTTTAATACATTACACACTCGACCCGGATTGACTTGCCTGTCGGTAGTATCACGCTCGAGGTCTATCATATCGTTCGATATTGTGATTTTTTCCGTCGTCAAATTGTTCGCCACGTTTCCGGTCGTAATTGTTGATTTTTCGTTGCGACGATAATGGCTGTCATGCGGCTGGCTTCCGGTATGCGCTGTGGCCCCCGTTTTCGGGGGTTGACCGCCCCTAGGCCGGCATTTTGGAAAAAGTCGGTTCAAGTCTGCGTTCTCTAATATCAGACTTGTCATCGCCACGTCACGTTCAGGTCATCCAGCAGGGTGTCCATACTGAAAAAAAAATTAAGGAAAATAAAAAAAAAAATTCCAATGAGGCGTTGATCAAAATTACAATGGACATTGTCCATTTTATTTTAGTCAATCAAATTGAAATAAGTAAAAAAAAAAAAAAAATGATTATTTTTATTATTTTGTTGAAGCTTTTGGAGTTGACTCAAATCTTTGGAGCTGAATTAAACGAAACTGGTCAAACTCTTAAGACGATAACTTCCTCCTTCCTGGCCAAACAATTTTCGTTTATCCAAGCGAGAGTCTCCGAAATTCTCGTTCTTACACGTACGAGAAGACCCGAATCGCGTCATGTGCACGCAACCCCAACACACACACAAATGTATTTGTGGACCTCGAGGAAAACTTCGATTCCGGGTCGGTTTGAGATTGAATCCAGGCATTACTTGTTCCTGCCCAACTAGCTCGGTCCATCGTAACTTTTTTTTCTTCTCTACGACTATGTTACGCCAAAGAAAAAAAAAAAAAAAAAAAAAAAACGCCCCACACTCCAGGCCGCTTTTCATCGAATTCCGTATCGTCGACCTTTTCGAAAATTCGTGAATTCAATCAGGCTAGACGAGTCCACGGAGTCTCGAAGTGCGAGGACTCTCAATTTCGTGTGGATTTAGCTTGGGTAAGCGAAGCAGACACGGAGGGAACGGAAGACAGTGACAAAATTTTCGAAAATTCATGACCATTTGGGATAGACCGAGAACTTTTTTGGTCGGCTTTTATGAGGGGATTGGAGAATTCTGAGTGACAAATTTTCACGTTGAAAAAATAGTACGCTGAAGGATCAGAATCAACTTTAAGCTCGTGAAACGGACGGTTTGAACTAAAAAGTTGGTAGGCTTACTTTTTTTCCTTTCTCCAAGCATCGTGTAGGCTTCTTGAGTCAAATTTCCGTACGTGTACACGACGCGACGAGTCATGGGTCAGAGGGGGAAAAAGGGATCCTGTGTAGAGCCCGTTGGATTCGTGAAAAGATGACCCCGTTGGATCGTTATAAACGAAGTTATAACGAGAATGAAAGACATCGATCGGTGATGACCATTTTTTTTTTAATTTGAATGATTTGAATGCATCACGTATGATCTTGGATCGAAATAGCTTTTGGCTTTTCCTCAATTTTATATTCCCCCCCCCCGAGACCCGGAAATAGATGCGGAACGAGGCATATGAACCTACTCTGGATTAGGGAATCATGATAAAATGGCCAATGAAGGAGGCAAGATTAGCCATGATTCGTTGAGTCAAGGATTCCGTTGGATATTTCAATATGCTTGATGTAGCCAATATCAAGAAACGATGGAGTCTTGCTGCCACGAAGAATCCATGGACATCAGTCATTATAATTCGTGAATGGCAACCATAATAATCTTTGCAACGATAATCCAAAGATTGATTCACGATCGAGTCTTTCGTTAGCAATGTTTTCAACGAGATCAATTCAGATTACTCCTTGAAGTATTACTTTCGTGTGGTCTTTTCATTGGATCTTTGTGACGTTATATTGGAAAGGTAGGATTTACTGCGAATAGTCCTTTGACATCTGTCACTGACACTGCACTACAGAGTAACGATCAAGCAATAATTTTCCCCTTGAGGACCTTCGAACAGTTGACTTTCATCGGAGAAATTCTTTCCGGATCCCTAATCTCGTTGTACACATACCTGGTCATTACTTTCCTCGAAGTGTTACTTCGACATGGGCCACCTTTTGTTGCGTATCGGCCTGTTCAAAAAACGGATCCAGCGACCGAAATTATACCGGGCGCTAGTATATCGCAAACCAGCCAGGGCAACGGTATGAATCCTGGCTATTCCAGACGAAGAACGTTCGAGGTCGGTCTACAATGTCCGTATACGTAACCGCAACCGCTTTAGTAGAAAGTTGGAGAATAGGGAATCCTGCACTATAGTCTACAATGAGGGTTGTGAGTCATAGTACAGGTTTCCCTATCTTCCAACTTTCTGCTGAAGCGATTGCGAATACGTAGACGGATATCGTGGACCGTCCATTACAATGGTAAATCTGTGGTGATTGGCAAAGTCCGTTCCTTGTTCGAAACATCAATAATGGGAAGCCTTGGCTGATTCTCGTGCCTCATTCGGTTTTAGGAACTGGGATCACTGGACACATTGGGTTGGGGAAAAGAAGAAGAAGAAAAAGAAAAGAAATAAGATGATTAAAAAAGTGAGGGATAAAAGGGAGAGACTCAGCGAAGAGTATAGAGAAGAACAGACGAAGAGGAGCCAGAAAAGAAGGTATGCCAGGAAGTGCTCGTCAAGGCGACGAGACGTGCCATATGACGTATCCCACATATACATAAATATAGTGTTGGGGAGTGTTGAGCGTCGGGAATCCTCGCACCGTGCCACTCAAAACGCCCGGTAATCCACTTCATCCACGCCACTCGCGTTGTCTTGGTCGTCATATAGTCCCCAGCTCTATGGTACTTTCGCACTCTTGCCGCTTCTTCACTATCTTTAGCACGATTCTCGCATCGTCGCCCCTACCTTATAACGCCGCAACGGTGCGAGGGTGCGCGCCACGAGTTCAAACAGCCCAGCATCAGGAAAGAGTGGATGAAAAAGAGCTAAGGAAGGCGAAGAAAAAGGTGACTGGGAAGGGGCATTATATGATACAAGTTTTTCGTACACATATACATGGTGCACATATGAACGTCCCAGATGCTATTAGCGACATTGTGGATCCTCGGAGATGTTTGGGTTCAAGATTTATCCAATTTACGTGTCAGACGTTTGAATATACCGATCTTTTGTATCGTTGACATGGCTTGATCGATATTGTAATTGAAACGCGATAAACGTTGATATTCGCCAGGGTTAACATTGGTAATAGAAAGGTAAACGCGGAATTCAGATTTTAATGGGTTTATAGAACTGGCCGTGTTTGCGGTGATGTTGAATGTTACAGCCCCATACTAGGTTAAGAGCACCCGATTTTCAAACTATTTTACTGTTATTCACGATCTAAAGGTAGGAAAGATGATGAGACAAGAGGCTACCGATGGGCACTTATATCTTTCCTATTTGTTTTGGGTCTTCGGAGCATTAAGAATCGTATCAACGAAGCTACGAAAGCTATGCAAACGTTGCCGAATACATGCAAGAAGCTATATATACCGTGAAAGCCATTTAGACTTCCCGGGTACAAAGTATACGAACTATTTGTTCGTTGTTCCTCCGAAATTGCATCCTCTCAATTCGATGAATATAAAAGTAGGATCAACACAGATGTGCCAACGGAATCCCTGCATATTTTATCGATGTCAGGTACGAATGAATATCATTTAGATTGTTTCTTGCTCCCTCACCAGAATCATAAGTTATCATCAAGTTGAGAGAAACCAAAATGAAAACAATATACGTTGTTGCCATGCACTTATGTTTTGCTCCATGAGAGCACATACACTACGCAGCCTTTTCTTTCGATACCGCTGGTTGTATACGACACCAAACTCACTCGCAATTTATTGTATCTCAAATTCAGGAGACCTGTGGCACTAGGGCTTTCCAGATAAACCGGGTGTGCAAGGCTCATAGGTATAATAATGTGCACCGTGATACGGACCAAGCAACCAAAGAGAGCGGCAGGGGGAGAAAACTTTGGCTCAGACGAATTTCAGACGACCGGACGGCTGACCTGGTTCAACCCCTTTAGCTCGCAGCATCGGTTAAACTACCCTTTCACGAATATGGACTTTACCGTACGTTTAAGCGAGTCTCGTGAATCCCTTGGACCACATACAAGACGGGAATAAACGCTCGAACGATGCAGTATAGGATTTTGGAATTTTCCCGCTAGGGTGGCTGAACCAGTGAATGAACGCATAAGCCTTTTTTCTATTTCGATAAAGCCGTATAATTTAACTTATTACGAATTTCTTTATGAGCTAATTAGATCTTATAGAACAATGTTCACGGAATATAAAAAAAATATTCGAAGTGCCCTGTTCGCAAGGATTTTGTAAAAAAAAAATCTATAATGAACGAAATTACCAATTTCCCGGTGAATGAACAAAAATTCCAATGAATGAACTCTTATCTTTCCAGTGAATGAACGTACAATGGAACCAGAGATGCGTACGCATACTCGTGCGTTTTGAGGTTATGAAAAGCCTTTTCAACGCTCGTTCAATCACTGGAAATAGGTTAAAAAGCTGGACCAGTGAATAAACGGCCATATATCGCAAACAATATTGGGTTTTTGACCAAAAATTCATTAATATAATCGAAGCTTAGCAATGTATAACGTTGAAAAAATTATTGCATATCTTTTAAAAAGATTTATCGAGGTGATATGGAATATTCTGGTATTCGATGCACAGTTAGATGGTTATAACAACATGGCTGTCTCTTATGAATATGCGCCCCAAGTACGAAAAAAAATCCATAGCATCGCAAATCTTTCACAGCGTCAAATAATATCACTGCTAGATGTTTTCTCAGAATTTTCACTTCATTATGAATACAAAATTCTTCATAATAATAGAATCATATCTCTGCCGTTTAATTAAAATACTAAGCCTGTTCATTCACTGGTTCAGTCACCCTAGTTGAGAACGAGGACTTAATCAGTATCTACGAACAAAGCTCGAGGAAAATTTAAAATTCGGATATATATGTATGGCAATTGTACAACGACTTGTTGAAGTAGACGATTGCATTATATTTCGTAAATTGGAGTTGGAGAAGAAGCAACGACGCGAATAATCATCATTATTTGTCCTCCCTGCATTCTCATTCGATGATACAATCGCAAAGAAGTGTATATTCCAGCTCATTCGATCGCGCTACAGTTAATCACAAAACTCTCCTTGATTCGATCAAATTCTGCTGCTGCAAACAGCATCATACGGGCAATGAAAGTCGACAAAAGCGTCTCTCGAAATAGATGAAGCGTTGCTAAGCGATTCATCGATTTCTCGATCTGCTTCACTGAATTCAGTCATCTATACCGACAGGCACACACACACACACACACACACACACACACATATATATATATATATATATTTATATATGCATATGACATACAACCACGCGAAGTATCATACATCGTGGGTTCTATATAGTATAAGAATATCTCATCCAATAAACTTTATTGCACTCCTTTCGCGCATCAGCCTCTTTTTATATTATATCCTACACGGACGGAATGGACTGGATACGGGGGATATGAAAACCGATGAAACTATAGTTCCAAGCTGCTACGTTATATATAGATTCAATTCACAATATTTCAGATAATGTGTGTGAATTCCGTAGGACGCAGAGGAGCTTCCAATCGAAATCCCGATGCAGCATTCGGTCGATCACAACTTTGACTACTTTAGTTATAGCCATAGTCGTCATGAACAATGATTCCGCGAATTATCGCTTTCAGGCATGAGAAAATTCAGTTTTTTTTTTTGTTTCAATTCATAGGAATACAAAAGCTCAGAAGAAGCAGAGAGGACAAAAAAATCCTCCCTCAAGCTGAAAATCCATATTGAAATTTGTGAACTTCGTCCCGCCAATCATCGAGTTTCCCAGACTTTACTAAACTTTGATTTTCCAATTGGCCAAACGTGCTTGTCGTTGGCCTTTGACTAAAGCGCGCTTGAACGCGCTATTTGCCAACTCTAACGAAATTCAGCCACTGTGCAAAAGTTGATTTTGACTATTTTCACACAACCCCGAGACAAGAGAGACCTCGCAATCTCCCTCTTTCTCATCGATCGATCGTCTTCCTTCCGCCCGAACATTTTTTTTATTCTGCCGCCCTCCCGTACTCGAACACGTATTAGTGCACACTCTCATTCGTGTTATCCCCAAAGGGATCGCGATAAAGAAGAAAAAAAACCACCATAGAGCGAGAGAGAGAGAGAGAGAGATAAGAAAACCCGGAGAAGCCTACGGAAAGGGGGATTTGGTTCTATAGCACGTCTCAAGTCCAGGTGAGCGAAATAACCTTCGTGAAATTGTTCAGAAGGGATGGAGAGAGTTCGGTATTCGATAGAAAACGTATACATGGTTAACAGATCCAGGTGTATGGTTACACACAAATCCCTTATGAAAAAGTAGGTGGTATCTACGCAAATATAGTCGAACAATTGCGTTGGAAGCTATAGTGTGTAACAGGAACGCTTCAGTCTGGCATGCGTTCCTGCTGTTCTTCCAGCATATATATATAAAGCGGTAGAAGTTGGTGCTGCGTTATGGAGGAAATAGAGATAGAGAGAGAGAGAGAGAGAGAGAGAGAGAGTTGGCCAAAGGCGACGAACGAGCGCTGTAGGATGCGCGTTGGGGTCACAAACACACGGAACGTGGACGAAAGCCCCGTGTATTACGTATAAGGGATGATGGAAGCAGAGGGTTGCCAGCGGAGTAGGAAGAAGGGGCTGTTTTCTGGTGATGGGGATGGTTGTGGTTGTGGTAGTGGGCGAAGAGTGAGGGTTGCCCCGAGGCCCGAGGTGGGAGAAGAGAAAAAGCGGGAGGATAGGGCGAGGAGGGTCTGGGGGTAGACTGTGCTTCGCTGAGCATGGAATCGATAGGGGGTCACTGGCACCAACAGATACAATCGGCATATTTCGAGTGCAACGCGACAGCGGGACAGCACCAACGGCAACAATACGGCATTCGCATAGACAGCACTCTAAGCCACTTGGGCGCATAAGGCATTCGGTGTCGAAACAGCTCAGCCCATAACTCGCCAGTAATTCCAATTTCTCTCATCAATGACTACGTGCTCCAAGATAAAACGTAATTGATGCGCGCAAGTCAGTTTTCCTTATGACTCGTACGAATTTGCAGGAAGTGTTTCAATGTTCATGAACATTGGATCGGAATTCAAGGATACGAAAGACCGAAGACTTGCGAAACATGGTTAAATGTCCCAATAACGGACCATCCAAGATGCCATAGAAATTTCAACTTATTTTTGACGTAAAAACACCAACGCTTTCTAAAGAAATACCTGTGGCAAATGCGAAACTGGTGGATTGTAGTTTCAAAAACTCACGCTATCGTTGGTTCTATTATTGATTGTTAATAATTGGATGGGTGGTCCGAAAGTGGGACATGGTTTGGGCCATTTGCCTGAGTCGTCATTTTTGTTTGTCTTCAATGGGGGATCAAACATGTGGACCCCAGGTCCAAATCTATATTTCTCAACGCCACCATTCATATACGGGGGTCAAGAATAGTTTGCAGTGTTCTCGGTAGAGAGGCGGAGACTGAACTTGGGGTGTAAAGGTTTGGTCAAAGAGAACCAGCCTCGAAGTTCATACAACCTGTTGTTAAAAGCCGAGAGCCGATGTTTAATCGGCTCTGAAGCAAATGACGGGACAAGGCCTTGGTTTCGTTGCATCAGAGTAACCCGATCCTTGATCAAACATTGACATTCGCCAACACACTTCGCTTCAATGTTTCGTTACACTTAGAGTTATCGCGGCAGGACGAAGGCCCGTTCCATTGTTTGCTTCGAACCTACTTCTAAAAGGTATTTGACGCGCGCGATCGTCGCTATCGCAATTGGGTATTTTCAAGGATCAAGGTAGACGGAGTGGCTGATTTTCAAAGCGCTTGGCATGTCCGGACATTTGAGGGAATCGAATGATGCTAATTTCTGTCGAATCGTGGTTGCTTGATCCGCCATGAAATGCCCCATACACATAATCAGGTGCGTGTGTATGTGGTTTTCTACGTACGAACGCAATGCACGCACGGATATTGCATTTCTATTTTGCGGAATGAGCATCAGCCTCTCTGTCCATGAACACACACACACAGGCGCATACAATTGTATGGCAGAGGCGTGTAAATCGTGCGTTTTATCATCCGAGGACTCCTTTGAAAACCTCGAAGCTTCGCGCTTTCGTCAAAGAGCCTCAAACGAGCCGGGTTTCAGGAGACGGTTTATATATACGTACCGGTGAGGGCATTTGAGATATAATAATGGGAACGGGAGGGTACAAAAAAAAAACCAAAGAGAAAGATAGAGAGAGAAGGATTTTACTGGCACTTTTATCGCGCTTGGAATTTTATCACTACTAACCGTGAAAAATATAACACGAGAGAGAAGCTTGAAAAGCAAAACTGCCGGCGAATATGCATTTTTATAAAAACCATAAAGTAGAATATGGCTTTGTTCAGGAATCTTTGGACTGAGAGATAAAAATGATAATAGATAAAATTTTGGTTGAAAAAGACCTCAGCTTTGTTTTATTGAATTGCCAGAAGAAATTGCATATGTAGTCAAAAGGCAACGGCGATAATAAAGTTTCAGCAATTTTATTATTTGTTCGTTCAACCGCGGTTGCTCTCGGTCGGTGTTAAGAAATTGTGAAAGGGACAATTGAGACCTGATTCGCGTGCGTGTGATGTTTCTTCATATTTTTCTCGTAGAGAAGCGGGAGGTATCAAAAATAGTTCTCGAATCTTCGTGATTATGTCAAAATTTTATTTTTGACCGAATTCATAGTAACGCAATCTCGGTTCGCTCGCTTGCTTACGTACTACCAGGCGTCGAGCTTTGCTTGCGAGAAGGATTTCGAGCGGATGCGCAACGTAGCGGCCGCTGCCGCAACTAAATTAAGCCAAAACGCATAATCGTGGTAACGATAAAGAGTTTAATATTTCATCATGGCTACAATTGCCAAAAAGGCAATAGGTTTACATCGACAAGATCACCATAACCAATTTATTTAGTTTCCGGGAACAATGAAAACGTTTGCTACGCAAATAAATATTTGACTGTAATGAATTTTTGGATAAAGCCTTGTACCGGAAAACAAAAAGCACAATCCAATAATTCACGCGATACGAGAATAAACATCTCTCGAATGATAAATCAATGTTCATTTTTAGACGAAGAATATTTCGAAAAGGAATCTTTTTGTTTCGATTCAATTGATCTTCATGCAGCCGATTGTGGCTCATAACAATGATTGGAAATAGTTTTATCAATAATTTTCCTCGAATAAAACCATATCCAGTCGTTTAACCGTATTAATCATCGTGGTAAAAGGGATCACTGATTTTTGATCGAGCTACCGATGGCACGATAATCGATTTATCAATAATTAAGGTTAATGAAACTCCACGCATATAACGTCTGCTAATTTCGTCATTACAGGCTGCCCATGCATGTAGTCACGAAATTTTCATCACAAAATTAATTCAATTCCCGTCGTTCGTTTAATTTTAATTACGTCATCAATTATACCCCGGGGAGTATGGGCGACTTTCGGGGAAAAGAGAAGCCTGAATTTTCGCAATAAAACATCAAGGGACATTTTGATTTACATGATTTTATTTCAATTTTGATATTTCGTGCCTCGTTAATCGGATCGTGAATGGAGTTTGGTCAAGGGAAATAAAAAAAAATTGGAAAATTCTCCTTCCGTTAATGGGGTCACTGGGGATTTTTTTTTCCTTCAATTTTGGTCCTTCTCAATGTTCCGGGTCTATTTCCCTCGCGGAATGAATATAACGGGGACTGGCTGACAATGAGCCGCGGTTCGTAAGAATGGGAATTACATAACTGGGGGAGGAAAAAAAAAGTAACACGGACAATTATACTCGACGAAAAAGCGCCGGTGAAAAGGGACTCCTCTAAAGATATTAAAAAACAAACAAAAAAAGTAATTCCCGCGTTTCCACGCACGACACACTGAAGTTGGTAAAAAAAAAAAAAGAAATCGCGAAAATGCAACTTTAACGTTCCTGGCATAATTATTTTTCTGCAATTTACGAATGTTTCGTCGTAATAACGCGAAAATAATTTTTAAATAATTCATTCTGACCGAGACGTCGTTTTAAAAAACATCTATTCACGACACATATTCGTTTTTTTTTTAATCCCATGTAAACAATTTTTCAAGCCTTATATACTATATACTCTTTAAAAATAATTACTTTTAAGCTTTGAAGCCCTCTGGTAACTGATACACTTTTTTGTTTTAATTGTGTGCACTGGGAGATCGAGAGTTTTTTTTTGTATCTTTGAGAAAAAAAAAACAAAAAAATCCTTTGATTTCTTTGGAGGCAGCAAAGTATTCCAAAGTACTATAATAATATGCTAAAGTACTATAATAGTCTTGCTAACACGCAAACTACATTTTTATCGAGCTCTTTCTTTCTTCTTCTTTTTTTAATCATTGTGTAACGTACACCCTTCGTGTGCGAGTTGAGACGAGAGGATATATATTACATTGTACGACGAACCGTTACGATAAATTGCAACGAGAGCAAGACGATCGATATCCTTAAAATTGTACACTTATACATGTTACATACAATATATATTGCCGTATATGCTAATATGATGAATTTATGAATTTAATTTTTCTTCCTCGAAAGAGAAGCTCTATTTTTGTGGTAATTTCATTTTTATTTTATATATCAATGCCAATATATTAAAAATGCGACTAAATAGAATTAAAAAAAAAAAAACAGGAAAAATTCACACTGATGTTCGTACGACGAAGCACCAAAAAAAGGCAAATTATCGAAAACTTCGAACTGTCTCAATTGAGAAAGCCTATAATTGTAACTATAGCAGCCTTCTTAGTCCGATATAATTTTCATAAAGATTCAACTCCTTCGAAATTTTTATTCGTCAATTTTGTTCCCTCAAAAATGTCTCTGCAGAGTAAGTATATAGCTCGTGAAATTTTTGTAAAAAAAAAATTTCCAAACGAACACTTTATTACCGAAGAATTCGTGGGTCGTAAAATAAAAAAAAAAAAAAAAAAGAAAAACATTTCAATTCCTCCGAAGCGAAACAAAATTATATGAGCAAGGTGCAAGGTATTATTTTCACAATTTTCTCCCTATTTCGTGCCATTTTTTTTTTCTTCCTTCATTTAATTAAAACACGTGCGTGCGTCTCTCGACGTGTGACCCGTTTTTTTCCCTCGAGGAGATTTTTCCTCAAGGAGAAAGCGGTTTAAGGCCCTCGTTTTAAGGCTCCCGTCAGCCGAGAGAGTATTTTGGAAAAAATGAAGAAACAAAAAAGAAAAGGATAAAAATCGAGCATAAAAAATTTCGAAAGGTCAGGTAGAAAGAAAAAAATAATAATTTTTTGTCCCAGAGTAAATTGTCTCGGTGTCGAGTACCGCGTCGAGTAGCGACGAGTTTTTTATTTTTCTTTTTTTTTCCTGGATCTTTTTTTTACGACGATGCACCGGGGGTCTTTCTAACGATTTCACCCAAATTTTCGTTTCTACCGCAGGGGGCATGGAGCCCTTGAGGATTTTAAGGGCTCTCTGAGAGTTTTTTTTTTTTTACTCTTTCAGAGTCCGACGGGACTATAAATACGATTTTAAAAGGATGACGTTGGGAGAAAAGTGGGGAAAAAAAAGATAAAAATAAAAAAAAATAGTGGAGTACGTGACCGTAAAAGTGTCCGCAGATAGGATCGTACTTCGTCTGCTCGGTCAAGGGCTCACCTCTCAGACTCTTATTGTTCCGGAAGGGATATTGGCCACGATTGATTCTCTCAACTCTCGAATGTTTTTACTACGGAGAATTTTTTTTTTTTTTTCTCTAAACTGCATTAAGACACAAAAAATTTTAATCATATATGTATTAATTATGATTTTAATTAATCATATATACATATATTTAGATATAATCGTACATCGAATTATCAAGTTGAAAATTTTAATACGAAAAATTTATCAATAAAAAAAAAGGTGTAAAATGTGTTCAATTTTTCGAATTGAAGAAAAAATTTCATTGAAAATTTATTCTGTCCACGATAATGTAAAAAAAAAATTATATATTTCAATCAATTATAAAAAATTGCAAGAGGAATTTCAGTGTGTATATATATATATATAGAATGACTTTTGGCAATTTTGTTCGACAAGGATGACTGCCTTGATCATTTTACGAAACTTATATATGCATGACTCATTGACGAGAAAAACCATTATATGGGTGTCCCCGTCGTATAACAATATACGGCAAGTGCGGTGCCAACGTGTGGCGATGGCCACCCTAACTTGATTAATTCTGCAGCAAGGGCAAAACCATATAAATGAGAGAGAAGAAACTACAAGCCTCGAGGAGTCACTGAATACATGAGTCATAAAAAAAGAAGAAAAAAAAAAAAGTGGCCATTCGTCGAGGACTTTGGTTTTATTTTTTATTTGAGTCGACGAAGTAGAGAAACACTCGAACTAATTGGGAGAAAAAAAAAAGGATTCGAAAAAAATATTTTTTATGTTTTTCTAAAAGAAATTGATCTTGATTCTTTGATCCTGTCGTTGTATAGCGGAAATTATCAAAATTATAGTCCTATAGGGACTATAGGGGTCTATAGGGGTAAAGTTACATGTTGAAATTGTAATTCGTAACTTGCGAGTAATGGTATAACCACAACTGTAATTTCGAATTCACAAAAATTAACGAAAATTAACATATTAAAATTGAAATTTTTCCCTCAAAAGGTCCCAATTGCTCGTACAAAATTCTCTTGTACATTATTCTCAAGGGATGAAAAAAAAAATGGTATCTCATATTCGTAAATTTGTGCAAAAAAACTAAAAAAAAGAAATAACGCTTGTTCTCTAGCTCTCTCGTTTCCGGGGATTCGTGCCGCAAGCACGGAGAACCCCTACCCGCTTCAAGCGTGCAAAAAAATCTCGTGTGGGGTGCACCGATGTGCTACAAACATTTATATATATATATATATATATATATATTTGTGTACGATATGCCGTGTTAACCGCAATGCTGAAGATTGCTTAGCGTTTAAAAAAAAGAAAGAAAATTCGAAAAAAAGCATTTCCCAAACTTACACACACACACACACACACGCAGGTCTTTACGGCTCGATTTCTCGCAACTATCTCACTCTCCCAACAAAGGTTATAGTTCCTCCATGCTCTTCGTAGAATTCAGACTAAGAAAAAAAACAACTGGAAATACACACAAATATCCGTAGCAAAGACCACGCGATTCTTTCTTTCTTTTTTTTTTGTCGTCGAACTCTCCCACCCCTTATTGTGTTTTTTTTTTCCTACGCTATTTCTTCTTCGATTGTGTATGCACAACGCCTCGGACCTCTAGTTTCGAGATTTTCGTCACTCCTAACTCGCCAATGTACGAATTCACGGGAGATCAACGTTTTCACGGGTTTCATATAGTAAACCCCCGAGTATTACGTCTCGCGCGGTTAGGCGAAGAACTAAAAGAGGGCGCTCATGGGGATCGGAGGGAAAGGAAAATGCAGGGGTGAGCGTAGAGCTATAGTATATTCGTATCGAAAAGCAAAGTATAATAGCGATGAGTCCGAGGGTTATATGGGCAAGAAAATCACTATGGGAAAACGAACGGAAAAAAAAACTCCGATATCCTCAATACGATCACCGAAGACGTAAAGTATGTGGAAAGAACTTGAAAAAAATAAAAACGAGCGAGGTAATAGTGTCTTATAACCGAAGGGGGGTGGAGGGATCATAGGCATGGTTCGTATAGGTGACCTGAGAACGGGGAAATCGATCCAACACGTTAATGTATCCCTTTCCTGAATCGAGCTAAAACCCGTAAGCAAATTTTTCAGCCGGAAAGACTTGATCTTTTAATAAAAAAAAAAAAAAAATGAATTTTCATGATTGTTTTCCCCAAAATGTACTATACATCTGTACACATAGATGTAAATGTGTGTGTGTATATGCGTGTGTGCGATATTTTTTTTAATTCATATTTTCCATTATTTTGTCGAAATTTACCTTTTTTTTTAGTAGTTATATATCTCTCGTGGGCACCGCTCTTTAAGTCACACTCTTTTCACGCACCACACGCACTCACACGCGCGCGCGGGCGCACACTTTTCACACTCTCTCTCTCTCTCTCTCTCTCTGGCCGAAGCACGAGAAAGCACTGGAGAATTAAATGTCCGCGAAGCCACAACGATTTATTCGAAGTGACGATAGCGGTGGTGGATTTCCTGCTGATGCTTTTCTCCCCTTCCTGCTTCCTGACATTCGTCCGAGTCCGAGAGACAAGTGTCCGATATTACAACTGCGCGACTGGAGTGTGTTTCGTGCGTGGGGTAGGGTAGCCAGAGTCAAAACGGAGAAAACAGATGGCGTTAGCGTACGACGTTATACCAGGGGGAGCTGGGTAATCCACCCCCGGAAACACGAACCACCACCCGAAAATCCAGCCCTGTCCAGTATATATATATATATATATACACAAATAGATCCCTCGTTATTTGCGAACTCGAGGAACCCTCAGCGCGATCCCTCATAAGATTTATCGGTTTTTCAAAAAAATGTATGGGCTACGCGACGAGGGGAGGCCACATAGCATTGGTTCTGATAATTTTTCAACCCAATCAAATCCCACGGTTACGTATGAGATATGACAACGGATTTTCACATCGCGCCACCTCTTACTCCAACTGCATGGAATCCATGAGGACTAGCTAGTCTCCATCTTGGAAACTTATTTGTAACCTGGCGGACAATATCGGAACTACAGATACTGAAAGCTTATTTATAAATGATCATCTTCAGAGATCCTACAAGCTCACGAATTAATCACACATCAATGAGGAGAGTATGCCTCAAGCTGTATACGTATAGAGAAACGAAAAAAATTGAAACTTGCACTACGAGGAAGTAATGCGGTAAATTTTAAATTTTCATCCTTGATTCGATGACGAAAGATAAACAATGCGACATCCGGCGGTCGAGGCCGGAAATAGAAATGGTAAAAACGTCATTGGCTCTGGCACAGATGGCGCCACATTCCGCTGTACCAGTTTGAGCCGTTTATATTCAAAATTGCATACAGCAATTTTTTTTCTCTAGCCTCAGGGAAGTGTTATTGATAGTCTAATCCTAAATCCAGATTTTCGGAAAATTCCAACCCTGTTGCGTTGGTCGCCATCTTGAATTTAACGGTGTCTTTGTTTTTATTCGATGACCGGCTTATTTTAAATTTTAGGCTCAAAATGATAATAACCAAACTCGCAGGAATTCAAATTTTCTACAAGTTTATTTATCATCATTTTTCCCCTAGGGTCGATATTTTTTTTACTCAGAGCTGAAAAAGGGCAGGGGGGGGGGGATTTAATTATTGCATTATCTCGTTTATTTTCAGCTTAAGCGTATAAACAATAATGAACAAATTTTTAGGGAATGAAACTTCTTTTCTTCTTTTTTTTTTTTTTAAATTGTAAACACGAATAATCTAAATACAAGGTATAAAATGAAAGCTTTCAAAGTGAGTCGTTATTATATCGTTCGAGCCTCCTCTCTTGCAGAAAAGAAAATCCTTTATTTTCTTTTCTACAATCGTGCTCACGCTTGGTGGTTTTATTTCTGGCATAGTGGATCGCCAAAACAGAAATGTTTTTTTTTTCTCTTTTCTCTTTATATATATATATTTTTTTTTTTCACCCTCTTTTTCGAAAAAAAATTTACACAAGTATAAACTTATCTAGCATTACTTCAAACTTGCTTTTCGAATGAATCAGGATAACAGCATTTTCGAGCTATCCGATTTACAATTATACTTAAACGAGGAAAAAAAAAAAAAAATTAACTTACACAAATTTACCAAGAGAGAAAGAATGAAAAGAAAAATTAAGTCTAGCTGTACCGTGTGTGTGTGTGTGTGTTATATATAATCATGGGTGGTGAAGACACGAGTAATATTTGTTTCGATTGAACGTCTTCGCGGCATTTACCAATTAATTAAAGGAATCAACTATATATATATATATATATATATATATATATATATAGCTCACACGGTGATGATCCCAAATAGTTAAAAAAATAATTATCGATTATCTAACAGTTACATTATCAATTAGCGTATATCTGAAATATTCTTAAACTAGTATCACAATGTCTTGAGGACAATTCAAGACTTCGAATAGTCGTGGACATACAATTGTTTAAAAAAAAAAAAAAAACACTACGGTATTTGGATCACGTACTTGCTCGCGAGCGAACGTTCTTAAGATCGACGATTAGGAATATTCAATTTATCCAAAATCAACTCATTGATAAAGAAAAAAAAAAAAAAAATTCGAATATTCGCTGTGATTGCCAAACTTTTCTCTGTCGCGTTGTATTGTTCGAGCTTTGCTGTTTGCTTTACGACGAAAAAAAAGGTAACATGTTTCTCCGATGAAATAATTCACAATAAAAAAAAAAAAAAAAAAAAAAAAAAGAAAAAACGAACTTAAGGTACTATAAACATTGTCTTTTTTTTACGTTAGCGTTTAGCCAGAAATTAAATGTTTAACACCACGGGCTCTCCAAGGCACTGCCTCATCTTGTTTTTTACTCGCAGTTGTTTGCGAATTTCTCTCGCGACGCTCAAATAAAGTAGCCCATTCACTTTTCACTCGCGGACATTATCGTGAACGAAAAAAAAAAAAAAAACACGCGCAATGACTTTGCGAGATTGACGCGAGAAAAAAAAAGAGAAAAGAACGAAACAAAAGAAAAATCGAGATTTCGCATTGTATTGAAGAATAAATCACTGGGGGAATGAATTATCCGGATATTCAAAAGAGAAATGAAGAAAAAAAAAAATGGATCTCCCCAATACGAGACTCCGACCGTCTCGATGAATTTTCCTTAAAATAATTGCTGGATCTACGATATTGGATTGGTTGAATTAAGTCTCTTTTGATTTTAAGAGATTTCAGGCCTGCGGTATCTTCGATGTAATTTACGAAGCAAAGAACGAATTGAATTGAAGCCTTTGGGATTTCGAAAAAAAAAAAAAAAAAAAATTACGTAATTGACCACCAATTAAAAGCTTGGCGCAGGCTTAAACATTTTTTTTTACAAATTTCATCCGATACTGGGCAGTGTTGTTTTTTTTGCTCGTTTTTTTTAAATCTACGACAGCAGCGAAGAGTGAAAAAAAAGATCGTAATTTTGCTCAATCAAAATTTATCAGAAATCGACTTTTTTTTTCGCTCAATCTGTTTCTCGAACGAAGAAATCAGAAAAATTCGTTGGAAGTTTATCCGGTTGCGTGATCCATTGCAGGAAAAAAAGTATCGTTCGTTAAATCGTGAAATTCGATTTTTTTTTTTACCGTATTTGTTTTTTTTTTTTTTTTTTGCAACGATTCTCAAAGTGGCGATTTGGCAAGAGTTTTAATTTTTGTCCAGAAAGATGAGATTTATCTTTTTCTAGAATATCATTCGGTTGTCCAGGCTCGTTGATTGTGGAAAAAAAAAGCATTCTTATTTTAGCTCATAAATTATTTAAAAGAGAAACGACCAACAATATTTTCAACTGCAAATATCGCGGATAATTTTTGTAAAGTAATTGATATTCAAAAAATTCGAGATTGAAATAAGAAATACCTTCTTCTCGGATGTCGAGCTGAATGAAAAAAAAAAAAAAAAAAATCTCTGGCGGCAATCAGAGCTAATCCCTGAGGAAATTTTGAAAACAGGCAAAGATATTTTTTCCCCGTTATTCTTTCTTTTATTGATTTTTTTTTTTAATTCACTGTCCACCCTTAAATTGCCAAAGAATCAACAGTCGGATTTTTTAGATGGCGAGAAATCTCGAAAATCCATTATCCTCGACTCGATTCTCTAATTTTTTTTGTTTTCTTTTCTTTCAGAGCAAAATTACGTTTTTTTTCAATACCACGAAACAATTTATCGAGTTATTATTAATGATAAAAGAAAAAAAAAACTCATCATTAATAACATCGAACTAATTAATTCGCCGAATTAATTCGCCCCCAAAACTTGATGGATTATAACGCGAAAATTTACGAATTTTCTCGAGCCATTATTGAAAGTGTACGACTCAAAGAAAAATGGCCCAATTTCATTATCTTTTCCCAAATATAACGCCCCCCCCCTCTCAATACACGGATATTCAAATTTTTTGTTAATAAAGTATTGGAAAATGGCGAAGGCACAGGCAGAAGGGATGATTTCACCTCAAAAAACAAAAAAAACTTTCCCCAATCGTCTCGTTTGCGGCATAACTCGATTTCCATTCAACAAATCGACCTTAAATTTTCACTTGACAAATATCATTATCTCCCCCCCGAGGATTATTTCGAAAATATCGGGGGAAAAAAAATCGCAGTAATTTGAGTTTTCGAAAAAAAAAGAAATGATCAATAATCTATTTTTTTTTTTTTTCGACAAAGAAGTCTACGATATCGATAAAAATTTCAGATCGAATCAATCGAATAGAAATTGAGCAGATTTTTTTTTTACCCCAAGGCGCCTCTGTACCGCCGCCATTTTATACAATTTTTCAACAAAAAAAAAAAAAAATCTTCAGAACTTGTAAAAAAAAAAGAGTAAGTAATTTTTTCGTTTGACTAAAACTTCCATCAGCTTGAAAAAAAAAAAAAAAAAAAAAAAACAAGAAACCAGGCCTCGATTTTTGTCGGTGTCTCGAATCCAAGATCGTAAAACTAGTGCGAAATTTTCGAAACAATATATATATATATATATATATTAGGGTGTTTCACGTTTAAAAAATTTTCGATTTTTTTACGGGCAGACGCAAAAAATGCTTGCTCCTGGTCTAAAAAGAAGCCTCCAAAAGAGTGAGCACTGTAGCGCTAGTTTTAGGGTCTCCGAAAACGATTTTTCTAAAAAAAATAAGTGAAAAATCGATATTAGCACCCCTTTAATATTTACTGTTTCTTTCATGTTTTACAAACAATGAATTATGACCAAAAAAGAACATCCAAAGTGAATTATAGAGGAATGCTGACATGGAATTTCCAAAACCAGTGTCATAGGGTGTTAGGCGCACGGTTGGTCCAATTCAACCTTTCGAAGTCTCACCCCGTTCGGGCAGCGCTTCCGCATCTTTTGAACGTGGGGATCTGAAAAAAAAAAGTAATTATGCGAAAAGTTACAGTCAATTATACGAAATTTTTCAAATTTGAGGCACTATTTTGCAAAAAATTTGGTAAAAAAAAATGAAAAAATTCCCTCCATCCCATAATGAGGATTTTGATTCCAAACAAAATGAATTGTACTATCGGTGCTTCCAAAACCTTACGACACAGCGCCAAAAATATAGTTTCAAGAAAAACTAATTTGATATTTTTTACCCAACAGTTAAACAGATATTCAAGGTTTTCCAATAAAAAATTTCAACTGTTTGATAAAAAAAAATATCAAATTAGAATCAAAATCCTCATTATGCGATGGAGGGAATTTTTTCATTTCTTTTTTAACCAAGTTTTTTGCAAAATAGTGCCTCAAATTTGGAAAATTTCGTATAAATGACTGTAACTTTTCACATAATTATTATTTTTTTTTCAGATCCCCGCGTTCAAAAGATGTGGAAGCGCTGACCGAACGGGGTGAGACTTCGAAAGGTTGAATTGGACCAGCCGTGCGCCCAACGCCTTGCGACACTGGTTTTAGAAATTCCATGTCAGTATTTCTCTATAATGCACTTTAGATGTTCTTTTTTTGGTCATAATTCATTGTTTTTAAAACATAAAAGAAACAGTAAATATTAAAGGGGTGCTAGTATCGATTTTTCACTTACTTTTTTTTAGAAAAATCGTTTTCGGAGACCCTAAAACTAGCGCTACGGTGCTCACTCTTTTGGAGGCTTTTTTTTTTTAGACCAGGAGCAAACATTTTTTGCGTCTGCCCGTAAATAATCGAAAATTTTTTAAATGTGAAACACCCTAATACATATATATATATATATATATATATATATATATAAATTTAATTTCTAGTAGCACGAGGAAGGACGTTAGGGTGCTTCGCGCAGATAAGCACGAGCTCGAGCAGTCATTTTTCTAACGCGTCCCCTGCTGCTTATGCTAATTCCAGGCTCGGGTACGCTCTCGTCGTCGCTCTCCTCGGCGTAATAACGCCTCTTGACGCTACGACGATTTCTCACAGGCGCGTTATCGCTGCTCAAGTCGTCGTCGCTTTCGTCGCTATCGTCGACATTGTAACGTGGCCTTTTTCCAAGTCTTCGTGAATTTTCACAATCCACATTATCCTTTTCGTCATCTTCGTCGTCGTCGTCGTCGTCGTCGTCTTCATAATTGTTTTCGGATTTTTTCGGTGAACGATTGTTTCTCTGTGATCTTGATTTTTCAATTTTAATCTCGGATTCGTTGCTTTCGCTATTTTCCGAAATTTGCTCTTTGTCATCGTCGCTTGGTCGCTCATCATCGTCATTATCGTCGTCGCTCTCGGAATTTTCGCTCGATTTACTCGCTTGTGGCGCTATTCGCTGCTGCTGCTGCTGCTGCTCGATCACGATTACCTTTCGCGATCTCGTTGTATTACGCGTCACGGCAACCTCGTCGCTCTCATCCCCGGAACTCTTGCCCTCGTTATACCGATCATCCTCATTCTCCTCAATTTCCTCATTTTCCACATTTTCCTCAATTTCCTCATTTTCCTCATTTTCCTCATCCTCCTCATCCTCCTCCTCCTCCTCTCGTACCAACAATCTTCTCGGTTTTGGCTTTTTTCGAGCCACGTTTTTGCTATTCTTCGCACGATTCTTGCGCGTCTGTTTGCCCCGAGCCCCCGGCTTGTAACTGTCACCCGAATCCGTATCCTCATTAGCGCTACTCACCGGCTTTCGCGTTATCGCCCGACGACGCCTCGACGAAGCGTTCCCGTAGCTGCTATCGCTCCCCATCGTCATTTCGCTCTCGCTTGGCTCGCTCTCGCTGTTCCGCGTTCTCTTCGACAATTTTACGCGAGAATTTCTCAGCCGACGCGACGAATTGCCCGAGGATTTGCTGTGACCGTTCGTCATACGAGACGTCGAAGGTCCTGGTCGTGGAGAGACAAAAAAGAAAAATTGTAAAAGTTGCGTTCGAGTGAACACGCGGCAGGTCTTTTTTTTTTGCCCCCCCCCCCCCCCCCTTTTTTTTTAGTACAAGAGAATAAGATGACGTTTTTTTTTTCTTCTGAAATTACAAATTATTATTTTAGGATCTACAGGCTCAATTTGATGGTAACTTTTTGCGGAATTAGTTGCAAAATATTGAGCTATGAATGTGCGCAAATTGCAATTCTTCCATGTCCCGCCTTTTTTTTTTTTTTTTTTTGGTATGCAAAAAATAAAAGGAAATAAAAATAAGGCGAGTTTATGAAAAATTTGTCAAATTAGTCGAGAATTTCGCAGCTCACCCGGGGTATCATGATTCGGTGGCTTTCTTCTCTGTCTCGTCGATTCCATCGCCTCGTCATCCGGTTCTTCGGGCTCTTCCTCCTCGTCATCGTCGTCGTCGTCGTCGTCGTCGTTCTCAACGTTAACGTTGTCATCCTCGTCCGAGGAATCGGCGCTTTTGGCCCTCGATGGTCCTGAGCACACCAAAATTTGGAAAAATTAAATTAAAAAAAAAAAAAAAAAACAATAATAATAACGAACGAAACGATATTGGAATTTTTTGAAATTAAAATAGAGCAGTTGTAGATCTGAAAAATCTACGATAAAAAAAAAAAAAGCATAAAAGAGGGGCTAGGAAACTTGGAAATGGAAATTCTGAGGAAGGAAGAGGGGAAAAATAAGAAAATCGTTGTATAAATGTCATGTAAAAAATACATTATTGAGAAATAATGGTCCGAAGAGGGGCTGGAACGGAAGGGACAAAAAAAATGTGGGCAAAGTTGAGGATATGGCAGGTGGGAAGGGGCGGAAAGGAAAGGAGAGGATTGGAAGTGCGGGATATGTTAACGACATGATTGGACGACGAAGCATTCGTTGATATGTAAAAAAAAAAAAAGGTAGAGAGCTAGTAACGGAGAGAGCAAGAAAGAATGCGAAGGAGCGGATGGAAGGGAAATTAAAGAAATAATCAAAACATGATTTTGAAACCTTTTTTTTCTTCTTTTTAAAATATTTTTCCAATGAAATTTTCTTTAATGGAGAAAACAAATTAAAAAAAAAAAAAAAAAAAAAAATAACTCACCGGCTCCGTTCGTCAGGCGCGCGTTGACCTTTTTTTTTGAATTCTTCGCTTTTTCCTTTGCCTTGGCATTCTCGGTTCGTCGTCTCGCCGTTTTCCAAGTCGATATTATCCTTCGCATGTGCTCCTCGAACATTGCTGACAATCTTATCGTCATCAGATATATCTGTTCAACGGAGAAAAACGGGGAAAAAAAAAAATAAAATCGTTATTCCAATACTCGCTCGCTCTCGTATAAAATTTTCAATATCCGAGTTTTTTTTTTTTTAATTCCATGTCGATACCTGCGATCGTTTGTTCGTATTGTAATTTCTGCTATTCGTAAATATCAATTTCATGTCTTTGGCAAATTCTGCGGGGCTCTCGTAATTTCCACCTATCAGATCTTCCTTGACGGTTCTGAGATCCATCGGTGTATCGACGATGTGATGATAATCCGGATTTTCCAATCGATCCACCGGTTCCCTGGCAAATGAGAACCGGAAATTTTTTTTTTTTTTTCGCAAATTCTCACGAGTTACAATTTTTTGAAAAATTAGATTTTTTTTTTTTTTCACGAATCTTTCGAATTCAATTTTAATAAAATTTTATTCGTAAAATTTTTCAAATCGAATTTTGAAAACAAAAAAATTCCTTGAATCAACGATTTGTTCGTTGTTTCGCGAGGGTGCTTCGTTTTAAATGAAAAAATTATACTGGTATTTGCGCGAGGTTTTTTTTTTTTTTTTTTTTTTGTGACAACGAATAATTGCAAAAGTACGAAAATCAAATATTTTCGAAAAAAACGAAAAAATGAAAAAAACATTTTCACACACCTGAATGGTATGGAATCCTCGCACTGCCAGAGACTCTCCAATAATTGTCGACAGGCAACTTTCCAATCTTGCGAAACTTGCTGGGAACGCAACTTACGACCGGTGGTCGGTCTCTGACGACTCGTCGAGGGTCTTGCCCTCTGATGTTGTACCTCGATCTCGGAATCCGACGAGTGATAAGTGTCGACAAGCTGATGATATACCGCCGGAATATCGATCTCGGTATTTTCTCTGCGGGATAATGAAATTTAATACAAGAAAAAGAAACAAAGAGGACGCCAAGGATGTATTTGTAAGAAAAAAAAAAAAAACAATCCGTAAATCATGAATTACGTTTCGGTAGCGATATTTCACACATTGGCACTCGAAATAATTTCCTCCGCTGACCAATTTTAGCCTTATACATCCTTGAAATTTTAAATTTGTGAAAATAACGTTCGACCATGCGAGATCAATTCAATGAATTTTTTTAGTTAAAAAAAAAAGTTTCAAAAATTCAATCCGCACGATAAAAAAGATTTTTTTTCTTTTTTCCCCGAACAAAATTTCTTTTCCTCAATTTTACCATCACCGCGATCCACCAAAAACGATGTAACAAAATAATAAAAAAAATAAAATAAAATAAAATAAAAATTGTCCGGCGTTATTTCAATTTTAACGATAAATTTCGTCCGAGATCCACCGCAGATATAATTTAAAATTATAAATTTTCAATTTATATGAAAAAATCATTAGAAATTGATCGATGAAACTGATGATCGAAGAAAAAAAATTGCCAAATTTCGATGTTCATGGATAATTCTATCGAAACGAAACAATTTTGAATTGACTTAGCTAATTGTTAAAAAAAAAAAAAAAAAAAAAAACAACAAAATGTATTATAAAAATTGTTCTCACTTGATGATACGCAGGCACAGATCGGTGATGATTCTCGCGTGTTTGACGATCTGGCTGTGGGGCTCGTTGAATTGTTCGGCATTCGTCGCGAGATATCTCACGTCGAATTGCGACGATGTTATGCGACGATAAAAATGATTCTCGAGTCTCGCTTTGATGGTCGACAGATCCATGGGATATTCGACGACGTACGAATATATGGGATAGAGATTGAGATCGACCGGAGCTGTGAAAGGTTCGGCAATGGCGAAGGACATTACTTGATCGAGGCCGCGCGATATTCTACGACAGGCTGCCTCGCGATCGCCCATCGGCCATTCCTCCGTCTGAGGCTGATACAATACGGTGTGCAATTCCTCTGGCAAAACGGGAACGGCGCCACCGATTACCGAGGGAAGCCCTGTCGAGAAACCATCAAAAATTTTCCTCCGTCATTTTCTTTTCTTTCCAAAGGTATTGCCAATTTTTTTATAATTTCTAAATAATTTTTTTTTTTTTTAAATTTCTATGGAATTTTAACCCTTTGACCGGCTGGGTGGGACACATACGTCCCCCGTCTACTTTGAAAAATCGTAACTTCCAGAAAAATTAACGTATCGACATCTTTAAGGTCGAATTTTGAAGATGAAGGATGCATCGAATCATGCAAAATTCGTCGAACGCAAGGGTTGCACCCCTTCGGTTTTACACCTTGTCGAAAAGTGCGAAAATTGCGAAAAAATGACAAATGAGCATAACTTTCAGGCAACATTTTTTTTGCAGAGTCGCGATCTCAAGTACGGCGCTTTGTAATAAAATCGAAAATTTTTAGATAAAAAGATCCGGACCAAAAACCACCCCTGGCGGTAATAAAATATCGATAACCACCCCTAGCAACGATGATACGACCAAAAATGCACTTTCATTGATGTTCAGTTCATAAATATTTTTGAAAATATATGAAAAATTTGTAGCAAGAATATCCAAATGGAAAACTACCCCTAACAGTAACGAAACATCGAAAATCACCCCTAGAAATGGTGATACGACCAAAAATTCACATACATTGATGTTCAGTTCATATATATTTTCGAAAACGCATGGAAAATGTTTATCAAGAACATCCCAATCAAAAACTACCCCTGACAGTAACAAAAAATTTAAAAAAACCGCCCCTAGCGGTGGTGATTCGCCTGAAAATCCACTTTTATTGACGTTCAGTTCATATAATTTTTCTGAAAACACATGAAAAATTTGTAGCAAGAATATCCAAATGGAAAACTACCCCTAACAGTAACGAAACATCGAAAATCACCCCTAGAAATGGTGATACGACCAAAAATTCACTTCCATTGATGTTAAGTTCATATACATTTTCGAAAACGCATGGAAAATGTTTATCAAGAACATCCGAATCAAAAACTACCCCTGACAGTAACAAAACATTTTAAAAAACCGCCCCTAGCGGTGGTGATTCGCCTGAAAATCCACTTTTATTGACGTTCAGTTCATATAAACTTTCCGAAAACACATGAAAAATTTGTAGCAAGAATATCAAAATGGAAAACTACCCCTAACAGTAACGAAACATCGAAAATCACCCCTAGAAATGGTGATACGACCAAAAATTCACTTCCATTGATGTTAAGTTCATATATATTTTCGAAAACGCATGGAAAATGTGCATCAAGAACATCCCAATCAAAAACTACCCCTAACAGTAACAAAACATCAAAAAACCCCCCCCTGGAAGTTGGTGATGCGCCTGAAAATGCACTTTTATTGACGTTCAGTTCGTATAAATTTTCTGAAAACACATGAAAAATTTGTAGCAAAAAAATCTGAATCGAAAAAACTACCCCCAACAGTAAAAAAAAAAAACATCGAAAACTACCCCTAGAAGTTGAGATGCACCTAAAAATAAATTGTCATTAGAGATGGTGCCCCGTCCAATGTGTATCGACTCTTCAATTATTTCAGGGGCCAGTTCTCGCATCGAGGGTGATATTTTCTCAATTGAGGGACAGTTCATAAGGGTTGAAATGATTCGAAAGTTCCTCGGAATATATTTACGTGTTTCGGGATACTCATATCCCGATTTGGATTAGAATGAATGAATAGGAAATGAGTAATAACGTTTTAGGCGTTGCGGGTGAATTTTTCCCAACCGAAGGTTTGTTCATAAGGATTAGAATTATCCGTAAGTCCTTCGGAATATGCTCATGTGTTCTGGGAACACTTATATTTCGATTCAGATCAGGATAAAATAATGGAAAATGAAATGATAACATTTTATCCATCGGGGGGAGTGAATTTTCCTCAATTGAGGAATAATTCATAAGGGTTGATTGATCCGTAAGTTCTTCAGAATCCCGCTACGGGTTCCGGAATGACTTTTTTCCAATTTCTGGCAGAAATGAACGATGGGAAATAAAATTAAGATGTTTTCAAGCGATCGGAGTAGCTTTTTCATTTGGGGGGTAATTTCTGAGGGTAGGAAATGTCTGGAATAATTTTTTTTTTTCTCACATTGGGTACTCGTGAATTCAGATTCACCGTGTACCAACTTTGCCAAACTCAAAAAAAAAAAAACTCAGCTGTTAAAGGATTAAGAGACAAAAATTTGATGATGCTTCATTCGGTATATTGGTAAGTATAAAAAAAAAAAATTAATAAATAACGTACTTTCATTATCGACTGCCTCGAGATCCCAGGCGCTGACTCTCTCGTGCTCGCCGTTGTCCCATTTTACGCCGAAGCAGAGGAAATATGATTCGGGAAAAGCCTCGTCGAACGGCCCGATCGTCTCGATCTTGCCCATCCACCAGCTGTCGTCGATTATACAACGAAAACGATCGCCCTCCGACCAGCTACGGCCAAGCGCCGTGTCGAATGTCTGTCGCAGTACCAAAAAATCCACGACATCCGGTATATCGTGATATTTTATCGTAAAATTTTCACCGGTCAAACGGCCATCCTCGTCCATGAGAGCTAATTTCAGGCAGCACAAGCGCGGAGGACGAATCTCATATTTTATTCCCACGACTTTCACGAATTCGTGAGCCTGATCGTGAGAAAAAAAAAGCAAAAATTCAAATTCAACGACAAAAGTCAAATTTTTCGTAACGAATGTTTTTTTTTTCCCCACGATGCCAAAAGATTATAGGTAAATGAGAATAATTGATGGAAAACGAAATAATTAACATGAAAAAAAAAAAGAATAAAAATTTCCAAACTTATTTGCCGTTATTGATGCTCGGATTAAAAAAAAAAAAAAAAATATTTCCGATGTACTTGCCCTCAGATTGATTTTCGACCAAGGCTCGGAACGTGGTCCGAGATCGTAAACTTTTTTCTTACGAATTGCATTTATGTAGCCCTGATGGCCCTGACGAAAATATACAATTTCGTCGCCCATTTGCGGATAGTAAGGCGTTTTGTGAGGTACGACCTCGGTGAGCCATTCGGAGGGACGAAGCAGATCCGGAACTTCCGTCACCTCGGCCGTTACGATCGTCAACTTTAAAATGGAAAAATACGAGATATGCAGATGAGTTCTTCTTTTTTTTTTTTTTTTTTTTTTTTTAATATTTATTAAAAATATTTTCGTATTCAATCATGAAAAATTCAGGGCATAAACGTATAGTAAAAATAAATAAATAATTCAATTTATTAATTTATTCTACGAGTTTCGAATGGAAAAAAAAAAAAAAAAAAAACAGAAAATTGAATTGACTTTATTCCCGCGAAAATTTTCCATCAATCAAATATATTCGACAATTTAATTCTAAATTTGTCAATGCATCGGTTTTATTTACCTTCTTTTTTCGTGGCTCGTTTCTCTTTCGATCGACGGGATCGCCCGCAGGCGCGGGAGTCACTTTGCTGACGCGCTTTCTCTTGCTGCGTTTCGGTGGCTCGAGATTGAGACCGTGATCGGCAATCCAGTCGGAATATTCGCTGCTCGATTCGGAACTCGTAGTATCGGAGCTCATATCCTCGATCGTCGATTCGTTGCTGTTGTTGCTCACCGAACTTCCGGAACCCACGACATCGATGTTCTGAATTGGGGATGACGCGTGAAAAAAAAAAAAAAGAAAAACAATTGTTTTACGAATAAAATTTGATAATAGCCGAGCTGAAAAATTTAGAGAATTTTGAAAAAAAAAAAAAAAAAAAGAAAAGAAAGTACCAAAACATTATTATATTAATTTTCATTTACTTTCGATTTTTTCTTTTAATTTTTTAATTATCATTTTTTTTTCTTTAATTTGAAAAAGAAATACGTCGATTAGGGGCGTAAATTGGTTCGTGATTGCTGATAAAATTTGAAAAAAAAAAAAAAAAATGTGAAAAAAATTTGCCCGAGACTCACGTCGATGTCATCCTCATCCGGTTCCTCGTCCCTCGCAGCGCGAGTTCGATAACCGTGTCTTATGCCACGATTGCGTTTACGATTGGCCAAACGATTGCCAAGATTTCCCTGCGTGGCCAGCGTCGCTGCCGCTGTCTGGGGTCTTCGCTTCATCTCTCGTCGCCAATTTTCCAATTCCATTTCCGCCGTAGCATTTCTGTAAACGTACAAAAGTCGACGAACGATAATTCGATATTTTTTTTTTTTTTTTTTCCATCCCAACAACGAATTGTATCATCCGATCACGTCGACAATTAAACGAACAAGCAAAATAATTAATTCATACCTGTGATTAACGAAAAAAAAAAAAAACAGGCTGACAAACAAAAAGCCCGAAAAAAAAAAAAATTCAATCTGAAGTAGAAAAAGATTTTCCGATTTTTCAAACTGGACTCCGTTTAAATTTGATAAATTTGAGGGGGGGGATTCTCAAATGTCTCTCCTGTCGGACAAAAGAAAATTTAACTGCACCCCGGAGTGGCGCCAAGCGTTTGTTTATACGAACGAACGCTGGAATAATTTAAAAAATTTGTATACTTGCCGCAAGGATTTTTTGAATTTTGTTTTTTTGAAAATTTCACAAAACGTGCCTTTTGTTTGATGTAAAAAAAAGAAAATTTCAAAAAAATCGTATATATTAACCCTTTGAGTCGCAGTGGTAAGTATTCTTAACACCTATTTCGTATTCATTTTTTTGTATATTTAGAGAACTTTTCAATCTATTTCATTGCGGTTTTTTTTGTCCTTTCTGACGGTATACAAATTGGTTTTCAAAACTCAAGAGTAATCTATTGCGATATAATGTAAATTTGTATTATTAGAAACGAATTGATTGAAAAAAAATCGTGAAAATTAAAGGATTAATGTCGCGTGTCTAATGGAACAAGGTCGTAAGTGTCATTATACGACTTTTTCCCATTGCTAAAATTAGAAGGTCGAATATTGTTTTTTTAAATGTATTTACGCGAATCGGGTAAAAATATGTTCAAATGCGTTAAAATTTAAATTTGGCCACTTGATACGACAGAGGGTCGTAAGCGCCCGAAAATCTTAAAAAAAAAAAAGAAAAGGAAAACATAAAACCGGAAGGTCGTATCTTGGGCGGATAAGTCCTTTGAGCATTAATTATTCTCTAATAAGAACTTAAAACCAGAAGATCATATCCGCCAACAAAAGGACCTTCTGCTTCAAGGTTCTCAAATTCCTGAATTTTCAATTATTTGTGCGTTTTAATTATTTTTACAAAAAATAACGAAAAAAAAAGAAATTATGCGACCTTATCGCACTAAAATCGCCTTTTTTGGTGCATACGACCTTGTTCCATTAGACACGCGATGTGTGACTCGAGGAGTTGATCTAATTATCGAAAAAAAAAAAAAAAAAAAAAAAAAGGAAAACATAAAACCGGAAGGTCGTATCTTGGGCGGATAAGTCCTTTGAGCATTAATTCTTCTCTAATAAGAACTTAAAACCAGAAGATCATATCCGCTAACAAAAGGACCTTCTGCTTCAAGGTTCTCAAATTCCTGAATTTTCAATTAAAAAAAAAAAAAAAAAAAAAAAAAAAAAAAAAATGAAAAACAGAGAAATACTTACAAAAGTTTCGATTGAGTTTTGCGAATAGCGGGATTAACGGGCCTCGCGAGAATCGGCTTGTTCCAGGGTGTCGTATTGTCCCTCTGCCAATTGCCGCTTGTCTGACGAATTCCCTCGACATCGCCGGCCCGTCTCAGGCCCGGCCTATTGCCGCGGGGACTCGCGATCTGGCGCATCTGATACTCACCACCGCCGCCGCCGCCGTTCTCATCGCGCTCGTCGCCGATATCGACATCGACACCGTGAATATTTTGTCGCTGAGCCAATGCCTCGATGAGCCTGTCGATGTTCGAGCGAGGCTCGTGATTCGGCAGACCCTCTATCACCTCTTGCATTCCTATTCAACAAATATTTACTCAATTTTATTCATTTTTCAAGCAAATTTCACGTTTTTTTTTTTTTTTTTTTGCCTCTTTATGTTTAACAAAAATTTCGCTAAACACGATTTGGTCGCGCAACTATGGCGTCACTTATCTTCGTAATTCTGCAATATTGAAAAAGTAAAAAAAAAAAAAAGTGCACGCTTTTCAAGATTCGTTCGAGGTTCGGGAGGGTTTTTTTTGTTTTTTTTTTGTTTTTTTCAAACTTACCGCTTGCACCGACCGCAATGTTCGGTACGAGCTGCTCGCCACGGCAATTCTCACGTCCGGGAACGAGACGCTGTAGCGCCGGTGGATAAGGATTGCCATCGACGTCAACGAGAAACGGGGGCGGCATGAGATGCGGCGCCGTTTGCGTTTGCTCGTCCAAAACGTAATTATTCGTGTCGCGTATCAGGGGCCTGTAGTCCGTGTGAAAGAACAATTCTTTCGGTACCTTCGGTGTGAGAAACGTTGAAAAACGAATTTCGTATAATCACGATGAAATATCATAAAAATACGATAATTACTTTTAATACAATATTTTCGACGAATTTACTTTCGTTCGTTAAACTTTTTCGATGTCCAAAAACGTTTTTTTTTTCTAAATATTTTCCAACAATTCACGATCTTTAATCTTTAAAAATACGATAATTATTTTTAATACAATATTTTCGACGAATTTACTTTCGTTCGTTAAACTTTTTCGATGTCTGGAAACGTTTTTTTTTTTTTTTTTTTCTAAATATAATTTTAATATTTTGTTTATTCGGAATTTTTTTTCTAAATATAATTTTAATATTAAGAATAATATTTTGTTTATTCGGAATTTTTTTTTTTTTAAATATTTTCCAACGACTCACGATCTTTAATCTTTCGGGTCCGGAGCCAAAGCCGTACATCAAGAGATGACCGTGCGAATCGGTGGCAGCGAGCATCGTTCCATCGGGCGACCATTTCGCGTCGAAGATCGCCCCGTTGCCCTGTCCCTCGATGAAATTTTGAAAGGACGCAACGGGCTCGTTATTCAGTACGTCCCATATTATCAATTGACCGTCGTGACCGGCGCTCAGTATGACCCGAGGATCGATCGGATGAGACTCGAGAACGAAAACTTCGTCCTTGTGGCCCCTGAGAACCTTCGTCAATTCCCCATTTCTCGCGTTCCATACTCTCAGCGAGCTGTCGCTGACCGCCGTTATTACCCACTGGTCGCTCACGTCCCAGCTGACCATCGTTACTTTTGTCTTTTTGCTCGTATCGTCGTCGGGCTCGGGTTCTCTGTGGAAATTATTATTATTATATTTTTTTTTTTTTTTCAATCCTCAACGCGCTGATCCTGCTCGTGCTTAATTTTTCGTTCTTTTAAATTTTATTTCGCCTTCGGAGCGGGCGATCTCCCGTGTGGTAAAGTTTTTTTTTTTTTTTCTTTTTTTTTTCGAATAAAGCAAATATTTCCCCGATTCACTTTTTCGCCCAATTGGCTCAGGCGTAGCTTTGCGAGTATACGAAAATTTGATACAAAAATATAAAGGAAACGAAATTTTGTCGAAAAATTGCTAATTTTTGTTGAATTCTTCGATATTGTTTTGATATTTTTGTTTTTTTTCTTTTGGGAAAGTTGATCGAGCACTCTATTTGAAATTTTAGCCAAAAAATATCGAAAATCGCATCGTTAGTATTACTTTTGATTGCGCTTAGTTGAATTTCCGTCGCGCAATGAAAATTGTAGGTGTTTTATTTTTTATTTTTTTTTTTTTCGTTTTTTTTCTTTACCCCGGAAGTTTGGTCGTCATCAAGAGTCGTTTGTGCATCCACTGCTGTTGCTCGAAGTGCCACACATTTGCGGTGCCGTCTTTGGAGCCGGAAATGAATTTCAGGCCGTTGTGGGCCCATTGAATGCTGTCGACGGTGTCGGTGTGCGCCTCGACCTCGAGAACCCTGCGCGGACCCTCGTCGCCGAGCATCGCGTAAACGCGTACGTGATGATCGGCCGAGCCGGCTGCCATGAATGCCCCGCCGGGACTGAACGATGCGCATATCATTTGCGCCTGTCCGGGACGCATTTTCTCGTGATATTGTATCGGTTTTGATCTGAAAATTAAAAATGCCAAACCATCATCGAGGATTTTTTTTTCTATAAACCGGAAAAAAAAAAAAAAAAAAAAATGTATTCATGATATATTTGAGCATATATCGAATTATTGTTGATAATAATTGTAATATTTCGTTTGCTCTTTAACTCACTGGAATACCGCGCGTTGATTGTACTTTTTCGTGTGCGACCAGAACGCAACGGATCCGTCGGTGCTCGTCGATACCAAATAATTAACGCCGTTGCATACGATTGGACAAAAATTTACGGACGTTATCATGCCGGAATGGCCGGATAAAACGGCGACCTTTCGAGAAAACGAACGAATCAATTGCGAAAGAGTGAAAATTTGATAAATTGAAAATACGGATATAATAGAATTTTGAGGGAAAATGAGCTTGCGAAACGAACGAAAAAATCGTGGAATGAACTTTTTATGCAAAATTTTGAAACGACTTTTCGGACGCAATTTCCGTAGCTAAAGGGAACAAATTATTTTTTTTTTCCCCCCAATTTCTTCCGCGGTGCGATTCCAATCGAAAATTTGATAAATAAAATTATCGCTCAAGCAATTTCATCGAAGGTGCGTACAGTAGAAATTACGATTATCGTTGCATCGATTATTATCTAATTATAATGATTTTTTTTTAAGCATATATACCGATGTCATTGGATCTCTGCAAAGATTACAGAACGGAAAAAAAAAATTTGGAGCAAATTTGAGCCGCAGCGACCCGATTCGACACTTTCATCGCGAATATTTATCATATTAAACATTGTATATTCTGGCTTTAAATTAATGAATAAATAAAATTATTTCGGCGATTTATAATTTTTTTTTGCCCACGAATAATGGATTTTCATTCGTTCGAAATTGAAATATTTAAGCGTAGAATGAACTCACCGGTGACATTGTCTGAAAACACCATACTCTCAGTATGCGATCGAGGCTTCCCGCCGCGAGCAGCGTATTGTCGAAATTCACGGTAATGTCCATAATTTCGGCGGACGCACCGCGAAAAGTTGCCAACAAACGACCATCGAGTATGCTCCAGACTTTAACGAGTAAATCGTCGGCTCCCGTTATAACGTATCTGCCGGTACGATCGTACAGTACGCAATAAACGGCCGACAAATGGCCGAGCGTGTGACGATACATCTGTAGCTTTGAATAAAATTTCGTCGGTACGACCTGACGACGGCAGAGAGGTCCCGAATTTTCTCGTCCTTGAAGAGCGCGAACTGCGGCCGAGCAACGAAATTTCTCTCACGTACAATGCGAAATTCAATTCAATTGAGCTTACCGACTCGGCGATAAATAAATTTTTTATATCGATTTGGAAAAATTTTTTTAAATAAAATCAAGTTTGAATGCTTCGAATAAGATTTTTCATGAGCGACTGACCGATATTGTGGGTCGACAAAATAAGGGGTTGCTCGAGGAACGGTCTTCCTCCCAGTCTCCCCGAATAGCTGACGATGCCTCGAATTTGACGCAGCGCATCTGCGATCGAAGAAAGAAACGGAAAAAAAAAAAAAAAAAAAAACATCAGCAATCGGCAAAGACGAATTTTTTTTTTTCATCGTACGATCGAAAAAATTCTCCGTCTCACCTTCCTTCGTGCGTAGCATCGACTGCTTGCCTGCCCCGAGAAGCGATACCGCGCCCGGTATGCATGGCGGCACCTCTTTCTCCAATACCGGACCGATTCTCGCGCATATTTGCAACAAATGCTTGGCACCGATGTGAGGATACTTTTTTTCCTGACAAAGCGGCAATGAACGTTGTATTCGCACTCGCGAGATTATAATATATTATGTTTCAACAATGCGGATGAGACTACGAGTCTTTATCCTCGCGAGGCGCATCTACGGTCAATAAAATACTCCGCCATTTTGCGACAATTAGTTGATGAAAATTTTTTTTTTCATACTCTTCAAAATGTACGTTAAAGTAGAATAAAATTTTCAAGGTCCGTTGTTTCTTTCCTTATAAAAAAAAAAAAAAAAAAAAAATCACCAAAAATCACCTTTTTTTTAGGCAACGCTTTTTTTTTTTGAAGCAACGCAGCTCGCACATGTGATAAGTCTTTTTTTTTTAAGAATTTACTTTCTCGATGTAACGGTACGTATCGTGAATATTAATTACTATTTGGAGAATTTGGCTTTAAAACGCTTTCCCGCCACAATTCAAACGTTCGCAAAAGTAGTTCCCCACCGCGTCTCGAGGGCCAATAGCGCGAGGCGAATGAAAATTTCTAACCAATGAGAGGCCAGGGCTGGACGCGGAGTATGCGCGATTCTATAAATAAGCAGCGAGTATACGTGTGTTCATTGATCAGCTCTCTGGGAAAATAGCCGGGGATGAGCTCTCATTGGTCGAAAAGTGTATATTATAAGTAACGGCAGAAGGGAAGAAAGGGGGTCAAGAGAGACAAGGCAAAGGCCTGGGATCGTGACTCGTCTCTTGTGCAATGTACAGCGCGATGTATACGAGGTAAGGTTATCCCATGAGGGGGAGGGTTGGGGGGGGGGAAGCACGGAAGGGGATTAAACATTTCGATGTTTCATGCGTGAACAATTTGAAGATGCAACAATGTTGCATTCCTTGTCATCAACCCTCTCCCCTTCGACCCCGCAAAACTTCAGACGCGTTCCTTCGCAAACCGGAAGCGATCACGGCCATCGTCAGGAAAAAAAAAAATGTGACAAAATTTCCACGCACACGCAAACACACTCACCAATTCCTCGAAACTCTGATTATGCGAATTTCCCTCCCAATCGACTCTCTGTGGTAAAATCTGCGCAAAAAAATATTGATTTGAAGAGGAAAAAAAAAATAATTGGAATTTTTTTTTCTTTTTTTTTTCAATTAAAAAAAGTTCGATCGAGGTTCGTCGACCTTTGCAAATCTAATGTTTTGACAAGCAGAAACCACGTGCAAACCATGTGGAGCCACTAGTTATGTAGTACGAGCCCCGGCAAAACGTCAAGTAACCCATATACATGTCTATATATACCTATATATATATATATCAATATCGTTCTTACCTTGGCTCGTTCCAATTCCCGCTTCAGCGCCTGAAAATACAACCATACCGTTGTGTCTGTCCGTTTGAACGCAAAAATATGAAAAACCGTTAAAAAAAAAAAAAAAAAATGCAATCGATAAATGAGACTCACGTCAGCGACGTCCCGACACGGTCCAGTCTCAAGAAACTTTGCTATGAGAAAGTACAGTTCTGCCAAAGAAAAAAAAAAAAAAAAAAAAAAAAAAAGGTTTAAAAACCAACGGTCGGATTACATTTTTCTTACACGCTCGTGCGTTGCCCGAGCGTGAAGGTTCTCCTGGGCTCTCAAGTCCGATATACAGCGTATATGGGATACAGGGGGAAAAAAACCCTCCGCGTCGCAATATTATACACAAATTCTCGTCGCACTCACCTGGCTCTATGGCGATCTGGCTCCTCGACGTGCCGGCCTCCATTATTTTTATTTCGTAATCCGTGGATTTTTTTTTTTTTTTTTTAATTTAAAATATTCACTCACATGTTAACGAGATGTGTGTATATATATGTATGTTGTTTTTTTTTTTTCTACTTTCTTCGGATCCATAGCGCGCGGGGCATTAACATTTCACGGGTTATTTTCCAGTTTTCTCGCACGGGGAGGGCAGTCTCGGAGCCGCGTTACACACACGCATGCTCGACTACGCGATCAAAAGTAGTTCCCACTCTGAAACGATCTCTTCTAATATTTTCCCCCATCCCCGCACGAGGGGGGCATATACCCGTTTATACTATACAACACGCGCGACGCTAACGCCACGCTCGCGACGAGTAAGCGCGTTTCTCGGGGCTCCCCTCCATCCGCCCAAACCTGGTCGCGAAACCAGGAACGTAAGCGTGAACATTTGTCGCCCCGTTTAATTTTTTTTTTTTTTCTTTCCCGCTTCCATCATCCTGATTCTCTCGTTCTTTCGCAAAACTTTTGAGTTATCGCGCGTTTTTACGAGCTTATTTTCGTTTTTTTTTTTTTTTTTTTTTTACGTTTAACGATTGTTCTTGCGCACTCGTGAGATTTTACAATAATTTTCGTTAAATCTTTTTCTTTCGTATTTTATGAGTACAAATGGATATTCGTCGTGATGTAATTTTGACGTTTACGCGAATATAATTGTATCGATGTATGCATATATATATATATATGCTGACAAGCCTACCGGGCACTCACAATGCTTTACTATCGGCAATCGACGATCGCAACGCGTCTCTCGAGCCACCTGTTTTTTTCCGTAAGACACGGGACAATTCACGAGTAGCATTCAACCGCAGTCGTCGAGTCGTCTCGTGCCGTATGTATTGTAGAACATATCACACGTCAATGAGAAATAAACATATGTTTCATTCACTGGTATACTTTAGTTTTTTTTTTTAACGTAAACAATGGAGCGGCGAAAGTTTATGTAGCGCTTGGACGAATCGTCACGTGTACGACGATGAAAAAAAAAATTTGCTCTCCTCTCTCTCTCTCGCTCTCGTCGCTACCCAATAAAACGTGCAACACTGTAAAAATCAGTTTTTTTTTTTTTTTTTAAATACAGTACAATTTTCAAGATGGCTGAATTGATACAAATATTACGTCAGAATTTTGAACGAACATCGAAATTACATTTTTTTTTCTTTCTTTCGTAAATAAACGCCTGTGATGAGATCGTAAATTATAATTTTGGTGCGACGAATAATTCATACGCTTTCACGTCGTATGAAGACACGGTACGTTTGAGTTTTGACATGTACCGGGAAAAATACTTGGGCAAACTCAGCTAATTTTGTGGTTATTAATTTTTTTTTTTTTATTGCGCTTTAATTATGTTTATCGGAATCGGGGGTCACATTTTTTCTACCAAAATTCAGATATGATAATTTTAATTCGAAAATAAGCTGATCGTTCGAATTTTTTGTCGAGATCAAATTTTGTTTTTTAAGATTATTTTTGTCATTCATGAAACATTGTCAGCGATATATATGAATTTTCCCTTAGGTGAACCGCATTGCCCCAAATCTTTGAATAAAAAAATTAGAAAAATTCTTTAACCCTCCGTGCCAACAGTGCGGCGCCTTTGAGGTAACAGTTGAAATTTCAATTTTTCCTGTTTTTCCCACATTTTTGCACAAATTTCTATTTTTCATTGAAAAATCCGTTTGACATTTCACTCGACTGACTTTCGGATAATGTTCTGGACACCGCGAGAAGCGAACATAATTTTTTCCCAATTTTTTTAAAAGCCTGAAACAATTTGACAAATTGAAATGTTCCTTGAGGAGGTTCTTAACGGCATTTGTTTCACCAAGCCATTACTCGTGCTCAATTTACAAGTATATTTCACAATTGGAACGGTAAAAAACTTTCTTTATGGGCAAATTATATCTATGCAGGTCTGATCTGTCGTTTAAGCGGTTCTTCGGGGAAATTTTACCGTTTTTTCACTCCTAAAATAATCTTGGATCATAACTTCGAATACTTCTCCCATAAGAGCCCACGTATAAGCGGCATATGTAATGTTTTTTTTTTCTCTTCAACTACGCGATCAAAAAATCTGAAATAATTACGGTGTATTCCCAGTACCAGCGAAAACCTCCCCTCAAATTTTAGAATCATTCTTACCGTTTTTCTCTGGATTAAGAACCTCCTTAAGGCAGTCGTCTGGTGTAGAGGCCTAAAAAAAGGTGATTTTTTTTTTTCATAATGAAAGAAACATCGGACCTTCTTGAAAATTTTATTGTACTTTAACACACATTTGAAGAGTATGAAAAAAATTCTATATTAACCATTTGTCGCAAAATGGCGGATTATTGAACTGACCGTATAAGGGCCTTGCCGCTGGAGTCTCGAACTGGCGGGAAAGATGATGCGCTTCGCCCGCTGGTTCGAGACTCCGGCAGCGAGGCGCTTCTATGGTCAATTTAATACTCCGCCATTTTGGGACAATTAGTTGATGAAAATTGTTTTTATACTCTTCAAATGCGTGTTAAAGTACCATAAAATTTTCAAGAAGGTCCGTTGTTTCTTTCTTTATTAAAAAAAAAAAAAGTCACCAAAAATCACCTTTTTTCAAGGCCTCTACACCAGACGACTGCCTCAAAGCTCCGGTGTTCACGCCGAAGGTCTTAAAAACACGTGTTCGCACGGAGGGTCAAGGTTTACATCCCTTGTAAATTTTGCTCCGCCGAAAATTCTGAAAATATCCTAAAATTTTTCATCCGTTCGAGCAGTAAATATGTCTTGGATAAGGGAAAACACGCTGAGTATCATTCAGCAATTGGCGGTGAAAATTATAAAAAGCGGAATAGTTCCGAAGCACATAGCTTTTATCATGGATGGGAATAGGCGTTACGCCGACAAGTTGCGCGTTCAGGGTCTCGAAGGTCACAGCAAGGGGTAAAAAGATTTGAAATTCAAACCCTGTAAAATAGAAAATTCATGAAATAAATCAAATCCGTTGTCGCCTTTTACCCATTCCCTTCTTCAGATTTGACAAACTCGCCGAGACTTTGCAATGGTGTTTGGATCTCGGTATCAAGGAAGTCACCGTATACGCGTTTAGCATAGAAAATTTTCGACGTAGCAAGAAAGAGGTGGACGGTCTTATGGAACTGGCGAAAGAAAAATTTCAAAGACTCTTGGACGAGAGGTAAATTTTTTTTCAAAGAAAAAGTAAATGAATTGGAGGAAAAAAAAAAAAGAAAAAAAAAAAAAAAATGGTTTTTTTCTTTCAAGTAACGGAGAACTTTTCGTCTGCGCCGCTATGATTAATAATTCGATGAATTTTTCCAGGGACAAACTTATGGAGCGAGGCGTTCGTATACGCATAATAGGCAACGTATCGATGATACCGGAGGACGTTAGAAAACTTATGGCCGAAGCGGCGATCATAACGAGGGACAACGACAAGGCGCTGCTCAACATCGCATTCGCGTACACCTGTGAGCCATAATTTTTCATTTTTAATCCTACAAAACTCCCCGAGATTGCATGGTTTATCTTGATTTTTTTTTTCTTTTTTTTTCTTCTTTTTCTCGATTTCACGACGAATTTTTTATGCTCGATTCGTCAGCCAGAGACGAAGTTACCGAGGCGATAAAAGCGATCGTGAACGGTGTGAGAAATAATGAAATCACGCCGGAGGACATTAACGAGGATCTCATCACGAAAAGTCTCTATACCCACGATTCACCCGAGCCCGATCTTCTTATTCGCAGCTCGGGCGAGGTCAGATTTAGCGATTTTCTACTCTGGCAAGTGAGTTCGCAAATTGGCAAAATTCTTTCGTTTCTTTTATTTCCTCCGAGCGAAAAGTTGGAAAAAAAAAAAAAAATTTCGACATATTTACCATAATTATTTTATTCGTTAAGCATCAACTGTTGTTGTATTGATGAATTAATTATGTTAATTGAAATTATAATTAATTTCAGATAAGCTACACTTGCGTTTACTTCGCCGAAGCTCTCTGGCCGGAATTCAGTATATGGGATTTGCTCGGGGCGATATTTTATTATCAGAGAAATTATACGAGCTTGCAAATGTTCGCCGATGAGAATCGTTCGAAGCGCACTTTGTACAATAATCGCGTGGCTTCTTACGTCAATAGATTGCACGGAGATAGGCAAAGTATGTTTGGAAATATATATTCCGCCAGGATACAATCGTAGTGGATTTTAGTTTAATAATAATAATAATAATAAAAGTTGAGCGAATATATATATATATATATATATATAATATAATGTAATATATACTTGTTTTTTTCGACAAAAAGTTTTGTACATTCCTCATCGTTCTCAGGGTGCAGTGCTTACTTCGTTATTCAATCAATCAATGGAATTTTATTTGTACAACTTTTTGAAAGTTTTTATTACAAATCTTATAATTTCTCCCGATCTCGTCTACATTCCATTTTTCCCACCTTTTCTTTCTCCCGCATTCTTAAATCTCTCTTTTTTTCACTTTAAATTTTCTTCTCTCATTCCTCCATTTCCCATTTTTCATCCACAATATTCTACCCTTGCTCCCACTGCTCCTTCCAATCCCTCCATTTCATCCCTGCCTCGCATTATATTTCCGTCCTTCCAATCCTACCTTTCACATTCTTTTCATCCACTCGTTCCTCTCACACTTCTCTTATTTTACTTGTTACATTTCCGCTTCCTATCCATTACATTCCACATTAAATTTCCACCAAAACTTTTCGTTATTTCTCGCTCTCCTTTCTTCTCATCCTTATTCACATTCACCATCCGCTCCTTTTTTTCTACATTTCCTCCTACTCTCCTCTTTTTCATTCCTTTCGCACATACTTCATTCCCTATTCTTATACTGCTCTTACTTTATATCTCCCGCCTTTCAATACATAACTTCTTTTTGCCTCATCCTACCTCACAAATTTCCCCTCTCTCTCTCTTCCTCTTCCGCTTACTTCGTTATTATATTCTTCCAAAGTTGTCTCTCGTATTATTTAAATCCGTTTGCGGTTGATAAGATTCATCGTCAGGTACGAAAAGGCCACATTTTAGAGTTAATGAATTTTTCATGTCTCTTGCAGATGTAACGACCGCAGTTACGGTCGAATCACTTTTAAAAAATCTCAAAAAATTCATTAATACACTTGAATCCTTCCGAAACGTGAATCCACGATTTTTCAAGGGCTCGAATCAGGGCTGCAGCTTAAAATCCATGGATTTTTTTTTTTTTTTCTAACGCTCGGTTATCACTGAATTATATTGATAAATGTAATATTATGGTGGGGGGAAGATTTCCAGCACCATAAAAAAATATAAAGATTTTATTATGAACGAATTGAATGTAAGTTTGCACGCTGTGCGCGATTCGACCATTTTTATTCGTGAAGTACCGGAGCCATCGCGGGTCATTCGCAATTCGGTAACTCAGATTGGCAGCACAAAAAAAAATTGTAGAAATCGATGAAGTCAAGTTTGGTAAAAGAAAATATAATCGGGATCGTATTATCGATGGAGAGTGGTAATACCGCCTATATTACTTATTATTGTCGGTTTAAACATTTTATGGCGTTGGAAGTCTTTCCCCTCCTTAATATTACATGGGATATTATTTTTTAATGACAAAAAAATGTTAGAAACAAATTTGGAGCTTAAGTACAAAATTTATCGTATTGTTTGCTATGAATTGATTGTAAATTGTTATAAATTTTGCTTGGGGATGAAATCGAGCCAGTGTGACCGCGCATGGTTAATTATCTTCATATTACGTTTTTTTTTTTTCAATAATTCATTTATTCCGTCGGAACAATATACAATTTTCTAAATCTGTAAATTTGTAAATTTACTTTAGATTTTCGATATATTTAATAAACAACCATACTACAGGATATCCATATTTATTTAATAAAATTAGGATTTTATTCCATAGTTTAACGAGTTTTTTTTTTTCCTTTAACATTAGATAATTATTTTTCTTATAATTGTATATTATGCATAAATATTATTACTTTATCGTACGTAAAATCATAACCGATGATTCACGAACTATAAACGCGTCAACCGAAGCGACAAAAACTTGCAAAGAATAATTATACGCGGAAGATATCGACTAATTAATATTGCCATTGCACATATTCTAAAATTTTCGTCACAATAATGAAATTATCGAGTCATCGTATTTTCTTTGTTTTCTCATTGATTTCTGGCAAGTTCATTTGTCCATTCGTTATTTTATGACTAAAAAAAAAAACAATCGAATTAATCGTCGCAATTTTACTTCCCCCCCCCCCCCCGCTTTCCGCCTAATATCAAAATTACGTAAATAAATATTCGTAGCCAAATTCATCTGATTCTCAGATGAAGCAAAATATTTACAAATTTTTCATATTCTCAGGGAGAATAACATCAGCAACGAAACTATCAAAATCGAACTATTTGCAAAGCAATGCGGTGTATATTCTTAATCCTGCGATATAATGTGGTCGGAGGTAAAAATAAAAGAGTGTAAAAGCTCTGTCGTGATAAAAGGCGAAAAAACAAAAAAAATATTAATGATTAACAATTCGGAAAACAGAGATGGGCACCTCTGGTTACTTTGAAGAAAAAAAAAACGATTTTTTTTTCCATAATCCGTTGATTTTGTTAATTATACAGCTGGGCAAGTTAAGCGGGCGCCTTGTAAACTCAAAATTCGAAAAAAAAAAAATTCGATTAGAGTTATTTTAAAGTTTTTTGTTTTTTTTTTCATGGAATGCAAAATAAAAATAATTATTTTTGTCAGTCTCCCGAAGTATCATATTTTTTTTTTTTTTTTTCAATAATAACCAAAAGAAATTATGAATGTTTTTTTTTCGTTTTTTTTTTTTTTTCAGAGTAACAAGCGAAAAATTATTTTCTCATCAGCGTCATTGCACATATTCGAGATTGTAGGAAGGATTGATGGCTCTTCTGGCGGCGGGTTGCCGCTGTCTAGCCAAGAAAGAATGTCCCTGACCGGAGCTCAGAGCTGAGAGATGCCGATCGACGGCTTCTCGCTGGCAAGTAAATCCCAAATGATAAAAGGCGCTCGTCATCATTTTTTCTTCCATTTCGCGCAATATTTTCGCCTCTCTGAGTGAACGATCCATGTCCTCGATTATTTTACGTTTTTCCATCAATTGATTGCGCAACTGGGCGACATCGGCGGACGCCGAATTGCTCTGTTTCGGATCCAGGCTTCTTATGACGCTCTTTGCTTTCTCGATATACTTCCTGTAGCGCTCGTCAAGGGCACCGCACTCGAGCTCCTTGCGGCTCAGGCTCTCCTGCAGCCCGAAAATCTTTTGTTTCTGAGCTTGAAGTGAATTTTCGCGCTCCTCGATCTGCGAAACGAGCTGTTCCCTCTCCGCGTTTGATTTCATCAATTCACCCCGAAGATCGCTGATCCTCTGCTCCAGGCAAATCATATCCTCGCCTTTCGCCTCGTTTATTCTACCGTTTTCCGCGATTTCTTCCAATTTATTCTCAAGCTCGACGATGCGCTGATTGGCAAGACGATTTTGTCCTCTAAGCGTATTGAGCCGTTCCTCGGAATCCTCGAGCAGCGTCTGTACGATTGGCAATTTTTCATCGCCTCCCTCCCTACCGAGTCTCAACATTTTTATCTCGTGCTGGAGCAAAAGCATTTTTTCCTTGAACTCGTGCGGCACAAAGTCAACCACGGGTCTTGCGGCGTCGTCGTCGTCGTCTTCGTCGTCCTCGTCGCGTTCGCGATCGCTCGCGTTCAATGGACTTTTCACGCTGTCGCGTATCTGCGTGCATCTCAATTCTTCATTTGTCTCGCGCAACGCGTCTCTCTCCATCGCCAGTCGATCCCTCTCGCGCTGCAACGAGCCCAGTCTTGCCTCGCTTTTCCTCGCCTCGAATTCCAATCTGTCGCATTTGTTGCTGGAATCGTCGAGCCTACGATGGCACTCGGCCAATTGTTGCTTGCAAGCCTCGAGATGATTTTTCACGAGAACCGCTCTCTTGGCTTCCTCCTCCAGCGCTATCCTCGATTCCATGCACTCGATATTCTTATCCTCGAGTATCTTCACCTGACGCCTAAGATCGCTCATGTCCTCCATTTTCTTCTTGTACGACTCTATCGTCGATTCGTATTTTGCAGCTTTGTCCGCCGTTTCGCGCAACGCGTCTATCTCATCCTTGAGATTGTGCGACTCATCGGCGATTCTTTGCAATTCCTCGTTTCTCGACTGTAATTCGAGTATTTCCTTCTCCATTAGCTCAATTTTGAGCCTATAATCGTCGCGCGATGTCTCGATCTTGAATATCTCGTCCTTGAGATCTTCCACCTGTTTTCTCAGCGTCGAATAAACGACGCTCGAGCCGCCCGCCTCGTCGTTGCAATCCAACTCGTCCAGGCGTTGCTGTAATTTTTTGTTTTCCTGGATAAGCGCGACTTTTTCCTCCTGCAGCAGCGACAATTGCTGATCCAGCTCGTGACAGCGCTGGCCCAATTGATCCTTGAGATCCGCGACGCTCTGCAACTCGGCGAGCAATCTTCGCTGCGCCCCGTCCGTCGCGTCGCCCGTCTCGAGATTCAAACTGCCGCCCAGACTCAGTTTAGGTCCGTGCATACTGTCCTCGAGCTCCTGGATACTCTGCATTATCGCTCGCTGACAGGACTCCTCCATGCTCATTATCAGAGTTATGTAGCGCTGCTTGCGATCGCAATTTATAGCGCAGCCCAGAACCAGCTGTAGCAGACGACGCAGCTCGTCTCTGTCGCAATTTTCGCCGATTTTCGCCGCGTCAGGTCTCGCGTAACCGGACAAAGGCTGATTCAGGCACTCGACGTAATATTCCATCACGGCTTCGATGATTTTCTTCAGATTGCTCATTTTGAGACGCCAATTTGCGCCGGCGTCGAGCTTTATCTTGGAGCGCCAGGCCGCCGTGAACCATTCGGGCGCTATCTGAGCTAGCGCCTCGGCTATCGCGGCACCGTCGCTTATATCCTCGATCGTCGAGTGACGAGCCTCGAGCTCGAACGTATTCAGCCACTCGATCAAACTGTTCACTTGTTGGTCGTTCATTTTGTTTTTGTTTGTTTTGTTTTGTTTTTTTTTTTCGGAAATTTTATGGTTTAGTTTGTTTTTTTTTTTTTTTTACGCGTTACACACTTGTCGTGCGACAGTCGGGAAATTTCGAGGATTTATCGAAACACGAGAGTGACGCAACGTTTTGGAGTCGAGTGTGGGGTCTTTCTGTCGAAGATTTTTTTTTTTTTATGGTCGGAGACACTTGGGACGAATGTTTATGAATGAGGAATTATTGTTGTTAATAAATGTATAGGTTGATAGTTGTGTGTGAAAATTATAGTCGGGAGGTTTTGTCACTTTCGTTACGCGGGATGCTTATCGGAGTTGAGAACGTCCATTGCGAGAGGAGTGTTTTGACTCCGAGAATGGACGAGGTGGTACTAGAATCTAGAATCGAAGTTTTTTTTTTTTTTTTTTTTTTCAAGCTCCGGTCCCTAGGGGAATCATGCGGTGGGGTCTTCATTCCACGTACACAAAAAAACACCTTGAGATGAAATACCGACTAACGGTTATTGATAATTGATAAATTTCGAAGTTGTTCCTGTGTGAGAAAGTTTTTTGTAAAGTACTGTACTTGGTATACTTTGGTCAAGTACTGTGGTTAGCTTTGAAAAAGGTTTGATCTAAGATTAGGGATAGGGAATGGGCCTAAATGGGAACCGATTTGGGTCAACTTACAAAACAACACGCAAGTCCGCAAACAAATAATCGTTTTATTATATGCAACGCTCAAACTCCTGACCATTTCGATCGGCACTGACAATTCTAAACATAACTCACCGTTATATTAGATGTTAATTATTTCTTCGTAAAGTAATTTAAAAAAAAATCATTCGAATGATATTATATAACGATTAAATAGTTCGCGGTGTGCGCCTGAACTCATCCGGTACACGCCCAGCATAACATTCTGTGTATAGACGGGGACCCACAATCGTCAATATCTCTTTGGTGAATTCGCAGTTTCCATTAATGCAAATCTACAGAAATATTTATAGTTTGTTTCATGTAGATGATGCACCATTCGTTGTTTCCGTATTAATTACGCGTTACTCTGTTTTTTTTTTGCCAATAAAAACTTATCGATCGAGTCAAGACCGTGTACCTTGGACCTGCCGCATTTCGTCCCGTTCAGAGGGAGTCCAGCCGATTGCTCAAAAATTATTACAGTCTCATCGCCGATCATGGCGTCTTTAACGTGCACAGCGCATGTTATCGGCCAATGACATTTCACCTCTCTATATTTATGAAACCAGAGGGTTCCCTGGAATAAATGTAAAAGCGATTTAATAAAAAAAATAAAGCTATACCAGCACCAAATAATAAACTCACTGCACAAAGCCCATCAAATCCTCGATCTGTACACTGCTTATGAAGACTGTCCACCCTTAACGCCTGCAAAGATCACAAAAAGATTTTCCTCTAGCATCTCTTCCCGTGTGCAAGTAGTTTGGGAGGGCGGGAATCCCCTGACTCTTAAAAATGAAACCGATATGTGACGAGAGTTTAGAGATTTATCTTACATCGATAGACTGGACGCAGATTGCGGCAATGAGAATGTAGAAATTCATTTTAGAGACGAAATTTACGATCTAGAAACAAAAATATTAAGACAAATTAGGCAATTATGTTGCTTCAAGAGGTTTTCGTAGATGTTTCGTGGATATAAATTCTCACCAATATCTTTATTACGTTTTGCAATGTGAAAACTGCACAGTGTGTCACATAAATTTTTTTCTTACATATATATGCTTGCGAATACCTATCCGCTTGGCTGCGACGCCTTGATCGACTCTTACAAGCGTATTCACCTCAATGTGCGCGCAAGTAGAAAAATAAAGGTCATTAATATTCGTGTTCAAGCATGAATGCACCTATTGACATTTGCCAGCATCGTCATAATTTCGAGCTTGCATAATGTCAATGTGGATAGGAGTAGCGAAGTAGAATAATCGTAACTCTGGAACTTCGAGCATACACCTTTGACACTTGTATCGAAAAAAATGCTACAAAAGACTATTTTTTTTTGCTTTTGTACACTATCAGCGAGAGAGGAACGAATATAATCGTCATTTAGAATGATAATTATGAATTTGCGTCTGAATGCACGTCAGTTGTGTAAATAAAACCAATATGGTAGTGGAACGAAAGTCAAGAGTTCGATTGCAGCGTGAAATTGGGTCAGGTATGAATGTAACAAGGTCCTGCATCGCGTACGAGAGCGATCATGCCCGTTTGCCATCTAGCGGTTCTTTCGCGAACTACATCCAGATACAATGAAATCCTTTTTACTACCCTTAGGCCCGATTGCACCGCGTGCACTTAACTTTAAGTGCAGTGGTGCTATCGGGCGTTAACACGCAAATTAAAATTTTAAGTCTCGCTTAAAGCTTAAGTGCAAGTGGTGCAATCGGGCCATACCCTTTACACTATTTTAAGACCATAGATAATAAATACCCAATTCCCATTGGGATTAGTACCGAATGTCATTGACCATACGATGAAAGAAATTGCATAAAAATTTTAGATAATTCATTATCACTGGCATTTAATCAGTATGGAAAAAGTTGTAACTGGAGAATATGCCATATTGGATTTACATTCATGTTTATCCCTTAAATTTTTTATACTGAATTTTCCATTCGATTGAAAGTTCAATTCCAGGGAAATGGCTAGAGAGCGAGCGTCAATTATAAATTTAATTTGTTTATATGTACGATTATGCAGTGGGTGTGTTTTTGGTATACACACAAGTGCGTAATTTCTCGTCACAGTTTAGCCAACATGGTTGATATAGTGTTACCAATCTTTAGACGAAAAATTTCACCACATAACTAGTAACTAATTCGGTACAGTGTGTGGTGACCGTGGTGACAAGTGACACATAACTCTTTTGCGATTGTGTGTGTGTGTGTGTTGTGTGTTTCGATACGATACGATGCACAAATGTCATCTGTCCTACTCGGGTGGCTCCTGAAAATGTCAGTCAATCGATCTTATACCGGCGAAAAAATTGATTACACTGTTGTTGTTGTTTTTTTTTCGTGTACGTAAGATCGACACGTGATTGAGGAACTTTCATAAATACGTGTAATATTAAATTTATACTTCAGCCAGGTGAGCAACGCGCAACCAAGAAAATTTACGATTGTTGAGACGCAAAGCAAGTTTTTTTTTTCTTTCTTTATGTATTCGTATTCCATCTGATTTCTGTCAGAAAAAATTAAACTCCAGTGGGGCGTTTGTATTAAATGTAAAAATGCAGACTTGTACATTGTTGACGTTAAAATTTGCGTACAAATTCTTTGGCAACGTTACTTATGTTTACATTATGTCAAATGTATAGATTGGTTTGTTTTTTTTTTTGCGTGTGTAGACGTTGTTTTTGATCGATTAGTGTGACACACGAGTTGAATTGACAAAATCGGGGTTCATAAATTTTTCAATTGCAATCTTACCTGTAAATTTTTTTCGAATTTAAAAAAAATTTTAATCACGATTACCGCTCGCATCAAACCTGGAGAGTTGAAATTTTTATTTTTAAACAAGTTATTAGGAATAATTTTCGAACAATACCGCGAGAATATTCATATGAATGATATTTCCTTCGATCGGCGAAGATGTAATTTTTTTTTTTCCTCCGTCGCACGTCAAATGATATTCGTCAATTTTTCAGCTTTACAAAAATGAGCGACGTCAGGCTCTTGATACAGGAAGAAGGACGCACGGCCCGTAATTTAGTCGTCTTTAACGTTCCGGTCGGTACAAACAACGTCGAGAGAATAACTCGCAAACCGCCGAGCATACCGAGAGTAGCGAGAATCGCCTCGATCAAGAGATCCATGAAGAGCTCGTCGAGAGTGAGATCAGCTTCGACGGGACGCGACAAGAAGTCCGGTATGAAAATATCATATTTTTATCAACACGGATTATCTTTATTTCGTTATGGTTTCCTTTAATTTTATAAATCAACGGGATACAGCTGAAAAGTCATGATTTTCTTGATTATTGGTAATAACCGCGGATGGCGCGAATTAAAATGACAAATTATTTTTTTGTTAATTTTTTTGTGAGTAAAATTTTTTTAATTGGTGTGATTTTCTTGGTCACACGCCTGAATGTAACAAAGAAAAATAATACAAGTACAAGCGCTATTGTACAATTTATTGATAAATCAATGATGAAAAATCAAAGTAATATTAATATTAACATTATATTATCGGTATAATGAATTTTTGACTATAATTTACGTCCTACGAATTTTTTTCAAGCTTTCACGATCGATAAATCGACATCAGAGCTTTTTGGAAATAATGGCGGTGTAAATGAAAAAAAAAAAAAAAAAAAAAAAATCCGCCCCTTCGATCGAAATATCGATCGAAAATTTTTTCACAAATTCATTCGAAAATTGTACAAAAATTTTTTCCTTGAAAATTCATTCGGCGGAGCTTCAAGCTCGGCTACTGGGCCTTTCCGTTTGGCAATTTGAGTTTGAGTTTTCGGATCAATCGACGGTCAGAGTTTTTATGGAAAGTGCGGTGATGAAAAAAAGAACAAAAAAAAAAAAAAATACGCTCCCTCGATCGAAATATGAAGCGAAAATTTTGTTCACAAATGCATTCGAAAATTGTACAAAAATTTTCATCTTGAAAATTCGCAGAGCTTCAAGCTCGCTACTGGGCCTTTCTTTTTGGCAATTTGGAGCGCGCCGTGGACGGTATCTATCAAACGTGCGAAGAGGATGAAAATATATCCGAGTGCAAGGAGGTCATACTCGTGCTCGAGAATTACACGCGTGATTTTCATAATCTCATCGAGTGGTTCAAGGTAAAATGGGCATACGAGAGCTCATCGCCGCCTCTAAGACGTACACCGCTCGCATGGGAAGTACGCAAGACCTCGCCCTGCAGAGGCTGGACATCATCGATTATACCGAAATGCGCGAGTCCCCTACGACGCTCGAGTCCAACAGGCGGTGGTCCCGTTACAGCCTCGAGTCCTTTGGATTCGTCGATAATCGAGAATCCATTCGTCGGCAATGACGAGCCAACGAAGGATTCGCGTGAGAACGAATCAGGCTCGATGGATCGCGGCACGACGCGTCGTAATTCGTCGTTAACGAGATACGATAAATCGGCAAAATTCATAGACCCGGGTGAAACATTCGTCGAGATTGTTTCGTCCAATGTAACGAGGGAAATGGAAAATTTCAAGAAACGCGACAGCGACGATGCGTCCACGAGAAAAACCATTAAAATCGTGAAAATCGGATCGAATTCGATCAGCGAGCTCGAAACATTGAAAAATACAATGAACAACGTGTCGACGAGCCCGGGACAAACGAACAATCGTGTTTTGACAGAAAAACGCCGATCCGAGAGCAGCGCGACATCAGCAACGAGATCGCCGGCGAGCAAAAGTCTCGGCGAGGATTTACGTGAAAATAAAAGACTCGGTAAATCCAATCGTCCGGCATACTCGACGACCCTGACGAGAATTCGGGATAAAACGAGTTGCCAGGAAACATCCAAGATTCAACGTAGCAAAACTACTCTTGGTCTTCGCGAGTCGATCGGTACGCGAGAACCGACGCGTTCGGGCACTTGCTCGATAATAAAACGAGGAAACGTGAATTCTCTCGTAGCGTCCGCGACGAAGAAGCGCACGGGCAGCGAGCAGCAGGATGAGCATTTGATCGACGAAACGGTAAAAAAATTGCCAAAAATTTGCACATCCGACGAGGATGGCTGGCAGACGGTTCGTAGCCGCTGGAGACGCGGCAGTACTCACAATTTGAGTATGTCGACGCGTTTTAAAAAACCCAGCACGGCTACGTCACTTCCGGCATTGTCGATCGAGAGTCCGAGCGAGAAAAATAAGAATTCATGCTTCACGCCGGAGGGTCTCGGTGAGCGTGTCGCGAGCATTGGCGAGCCTGGAAAACGGCAGAATTTCGTGAAAAATCATAGCGACGAGGACGAGACGAGGACGATCGGAACGGAGACGAGAGTACGAAAAACGTTGAGAAACGGTACGAGACGAGGATCGGGAAATTTCGTGACGAATTCTATCGATGATACGAATTCGACGTCCGTCATAGCTGCGGTTTTCAAGAGCGAGGCGGAATTATTGGAGAAGAGGATACAGCAATTTATGGCAGCTCAGGCCGAGAGAGAGAGAATAATATTGGAGGAGGAGAGAAAAACGGAGGAGGCCGATTCCGAGAGATCGCAACAATTGTCGGACGAGGAGGCTTTTCTGCAGAGGCAAATATTGGAATTGGAATCGACGGAGATCGACGTTGACACGGAGACCGACGAGACGGACGGTGAGACGGTGCTTGAGATCGACGATAACGAGTCCTTACGACGCCTCAATGACAACGATGACATTAGCCTCGAGGATCGGTGAGAATTTTATTTATTTATTTTCTTTTTTTTTTTTTCATCGGTAAAAATGAATAAAAAAGAAAGAAAGAAAAAATGTCTCAATTTTACGTCGGACGAATAATTTTAGAGATTTATATAATTTTTTTTCGCGATTAACGCTTTATGGAAATTCAGCTTCAAGATAAATGGCGAAGAAACAAAAAAATACGACGTTCACCACGTGTGTGTGTGTGTGTGTGTGTGTGTGTAATGAAATAATTATTATTCATTGATAGCCCCGGAGTGATGAGGCAAAAAAAAAAAAATTCCATTTCGTAGATTCGTGAAATTTCATCAGGCTTGCCTGAATCTCCTCAATCGAGTCTTTAAATTTGAAAAAAAAAAAAAAAAAAAAAGAAAAATTATGCAATTGAGGATTTATTGGAAAAATCTCAACTATCTTTCGATTAATTTGAATTAATTTTTTCCCCGCAAAGCTATGAAAATATGCTCGAGGGAATGTCGTGGTCGGAGAGAATGGACACGCTCGCTCAGTTGCAGGCCCTCGTTGCCCGTCATCCGGGTCGCGCGCTCGAGCTTCATCAGAAGCTCTCGTCGCCGTCGCGCAAGCGCTCGCTCGCCGAGACGCTTCGTCGTTATCAGGCAAAGCAGGCCTGCGCCCAGCACAAGCGTGAAACATTGCTGTCGGAAAAATCGCAGCGTCTTCGCGAATTGTTGAACAAGGTCGAGGACGTTAAGAGCGCGAAGAGTCAGCTAATCGAGGACAGGCGCGTCAGGATGGAGCTTAAATTGAAGAGAGCGGAGGAGAATCGTACGCAACATTTGCTCGAGATTGTGAGAAAGGCCCACGACGAGGATTCCAAGCTGAAGGAAATTGCATTTATAAATGAGCTCGAGGCGCAGAACAAGAGGCACGATTTCATGGCACTCTGCCAAGAGCAGGAGGAACGACTTCAGGTATTTTTACAAGTTTTTGCAAAAAAAAAAGTTTCTTCATTTAGAAAAGTATTTCAACAAATTTTGCAAAACGAAATATCGCGCGTGTAACGGGGTAAGGTCGTAAACGCCAAAAAGACGATTTTTAGTGTCACAAGGTCGTATAATTTTCTGTTTTTTTTTTTCCCCCGTTGTTTGTTGTAAAAATGATTAAAACGCGCGAATAATTGAAAATTAGGAATTTGAAGATCTAAAAGCGGAAGGTCCTATGTTGGCGGATATGACCTTTTGATTTTAGGTTCTTATTAAAGATGGATTAATTCTCAAAGGACGTATCCGCCCAAGACGCGACCTTCTGGTTTTAGGTTTTTCTTCTTTCTTTTTATAATTTACGGCGTTTACGACCTTCCGGTTTTAAGTTTTCTTTTTTTTTAAAGATTTTCAGGCGTTTACGACTTTCGGGTTTTAAGTTTTTTTTTTAAATTCTCGTTTTCCCTGGTAAAAATCGTTCGTATCATCATAAGTTGCTGATAAGCAATTTCATTTTTTCATATCTTTATACTTTAAATTATGTGCTTAAATTTGGTGATTCCTGAAAAAAAATGAATCATTTTATGATTCGTATAAAAGATCTTTCGAATCCATTATTTTGGGAAAAAATTGCGTTGCGCTGCTAAAAATTTTCAAACGGAAACAATAACAGTAATAAAAAAAAAAAAAAAATGGTTTTGTGGCACATACGACCTTGTGAAATTATTTATTGTGATTTTGTTTCTTATCTCAAATTAGAATGACTGCCAATGACTCATTTTGGAGGTTTTACAAAACGTTTCCACGTCTTTTACTTTTACCAATGCCAGAAAGTCGTATAATGTCGCTTAATTAAGACCTTTTGCAATTAGTTTACGCGATTATTCCTCCTTCGGTTGGGTCAAAAAGGTCGTATACACCCAGGACTTACGACCTTTTGGGTTTTAAGTAATCAAATTTCAATTTTTAACGCATTTTTACGTAATTTGCGTAAATACAAAAAAAAATATTTACGACCTTTTAATTTTAGCAATCGGGGAAAACGTCGTATAAAGACACTTACGACCTTATTCCATTAGACACGCGATATTTTCTCATGCAAAAAATTATTACCATTATTATTAATATTATCATCATTGTCATTCCTATGATAATTTTTATTTTCAATATGATTGTCATTATTATTGTTATTATTATTATTATATCGTTAACTCAGGGAATTCAGGAAGAACGTCAGCGACGACAGGAGGAAAAAGCAGCGAAAGAAGCGGCCGCCGAGGAGCGTCGTCGTGCAATCGAGGCTGAACGACAATTGAGGATACAAAAGATGCGACAGGCGAGACGGGAACGCGAGGAGAGAGTCGGCAAGATGCAGCTCGAGAGGGAAAAAGAACGTCAGGTACGAGAGTGAAAATAATTTATTTATCGCTAACGAATTTTCAATTAGGACAAATAAGATTTGTCAGTAATTTTCAAATTTTTTTATTTTTGCACAATCAAATATTAAATTACGATTAATTATTTCGCTCGATCGTCCAAATAATTCATTTATCTTTCAAGTGCCGCGAAAAATTCATTATTTTTCTGTTTTTAAAATTATTATTCGTGAATTTCGGTTTAAATGCTCGGATTATTCGAATGAAAAAATACATGGTAATGCATAAATCGCGTGATTGATGAATTAAAAAAAAATATATATATATAAAAAAAAAAAATTGATTGCAGGAATTGGCCCGTGAGAAAGCTCGCGATCGGGAGGAAAGATTGTCAGCATTGCACGCCGCTCAGCTCGCCAATCAGGAAGAATTACAGAAGAAAATTGCCCAGAAGCAGCAGGAATCGGCGAGACGCCACGGCGAGAATATCGAGCACATACGTCAACGTGCCGTCGAATCCTCGATTTTACGATCCGAGGAGGTTCCACCCACGTTAAAATCATATCCAGCACAAAAACAATGCACCCTCTGCGGGACTCGGGTAACAAATTTTTTTTTTCCTACTAAATAATGAAAAAAAAAAAAAAAAAAAAAAAACGTTCAATTCGAATGAATTATCATTTTTTTTTTTTTAATTTACTCGTTGAAGTATCAAAAATTCTTCATGCCACAGATTTCTTTCTCAATATTTTTTAACCTCTTCGCGGAGGAATTTGTTTAAAAAAAAAAAAAATGAGAAAAAATTATGCGAGAGCGATCCCCAAATGTCCCTTGTATAGAATTTGATTTGACAAATTCGTAAAGTGTCGAGCATGTAAAATTTCGACCGAACGTATTCGATATCGAGGATATCGAATACGGAGGAAAGAAATCAAGAAAAACAAAAAAAAAAAAATTAAAATAATTCCTCACAGATACCCAACGAGGTTCGTTTGCTGAGTCATCTGAAGCGAAAAACTCATCTCGAGGCGGTGAAAAAAATGCACGAAGGTCGCGAACCATCGAGGGACGAGCTTCAGCGTTTCAACATAGCTCAGATACGCGACGTAACGTCGCCACAAAATTTCAACGGCAATGCCGCGAGTGACGTGACCAAAGCCACGAGGGAGAAGCAAAAAGCGCTCAAGAGACGCAGCAGAAAGTTGAAGCAGCGTTTAACAGCGAGGGGACAAGAATGGGAGACGCAGAATACGACGACGAGTCAGGGAACGTCTGTCGAGTCGCCGAATAAAGCAAAATTACGGCAATATTTGAAGGAAATGGAAAAATTGTTGGCGAATCAGGGAAAAATTGTTTGGCCGAGCGTAGCTGTGGCGAGGCTGGAACGTTGCTTGGGCGAAATTGCGAGAACGTTTCTCAAGTCGGTGAGTCATTGGGGAAAAAAAGAAAAAAAAAAAAAAAAAAAATACGTCAACGAACAAATTTTGAGGGGAAAATGATTTTTTTTTTTCGAATTTCTATTAATTTACGTTTTCCTTGGCGATTGCTCGAAATAATTGTAAATTTCTCGAATTAAATTGAATATTTCTTTCAGTTAATTTACAATTGGTCCGAGCAATTCGAGTATTTAAAAAAATTACGATTATTTTGAGTAATTTGTGATGATTTTTTTTTTTTTTTCCATTACAATTTCGACGAAATTTTGTCAAAAGCAGGTCATTTAGTATTTTTGAGTTTAAATCGAGCGAATGTTGCTCATTGTTGGCAATTTGAAAAAAAAAAAAAAAAAATTGAGAGTTGCTGGTTTTTTTTTATAGGTCCCAATGGATCACGAAGCATTCAGATCGTTGAACGGTTTCGAGACGCTGATGAATCTTATGAATCTCGGGCTGAACGTCCAAAATACTTCCCACAATTTACCAAATAAGTACGTAAACGTTATGTCTCTACTTTTATAAAAAAAAAAAAAAATCTCTTTTTTTCCTCATTGTGACGATCAATTAGTAACTTGCTCAATTTTTGCGGAATCGCCGGGGTAGAGGATTGATTAACAATTTTCGAATTGTCAAAATTTCAAAGAAGCGTGCTCAGGGCGAGATGAGAAATAACCGATCGATGGCAAGAAAAATTCTGTTAATCCATTTTTTTTCTCAAAGCTCACATTGATATTTCGCGGGGGGGAAAAAGTAGTTTGTGAAAAAAAAAAACTGACAGTTTCACAGTTATACTGTTTTTTCTCCTTCCTCTTTCCTAAATATCAATTATTTTTTCGAAATTTTCAAGATTTATCATTCGCGCGCCCCCTCTCGATGACTCGGTCGGTACTCTAAATTTCAAATTCTCTTCGAAACAAAAAAAGATAAAGATTTCTGTCGGTACGTTATCTCGCAGTATTTGCCGAATTTATTTTTGAAATTCAAATACTCGAGCTTCGTTTTCAACTTTTTTTTTTTTTTATTAAGGAGTATCGTGTCGGTTTGCCGGGTCTACAAGGCTGCAGTGAACGTTCACAGTAGCAGCATAGAGAATACTCTGTTGAGCAACAAAATCATCGTTATCCTCGATCTTCTTCTCCAGCGGTTCGAGGTGAGTTTTTCTTCTCATTTTTTTCTTTTTCTTTTTTTTTTTTTCAACTCAGAAAAAAGAACTCGGCGAGCTTTTCGGGCACCGTGTGGTATGCTTGAAAAAGGCACCCATGGAGCTTTTTGCTCCAGAACTCGTTTTTAGTTAGGGCTGATGGCCGTTAGATGGCGCCATTGTTACCGCTTATGAGAGGGAAAAATTGTTGCAACATGGATCTTGCCCTATAGAACGGGGATATTCTTTTTCGTTTTCGATATAATCGAATGTTATCGATTTATGATCGATACAATCGAATATTATCCACGACTGTTCGATATATTTGAATTCTATTAAAACGCGTTCAATGTGATTTGAATATTTCTGACGACTGTGCCATGCATGATCGAATAATTTTTAATATCCATTCGATAAAATTGAATATTTAATAATTGCCTGGTTATAGCGAATCGATGTTATTATTCCGATGAAAAAGATTAACTCAACTGAAATTTTGCAAATAATTTTAATGAATTCAGTCCTAATTTTCAATACATATATGCCGTGCGAGAAAAAAAAAGCTTCTCTTTTTGAATAATTATTGGGGGGGAAAAAAATAGTTTCTATAATTGACAATAGTTTATCCTGTTCGATTGATATTCATTGAGGACACGCAATGGCGAAATTTCCCACAAGAGGATCGAGGCAACAGATTTTTTTTTCTCTCTTTCGCTCTCGCATATTTTTGAGGTTTTTGCTCGTTCGCACGATCGTGCATATGCGTGACGAAACGCATAACGAAGGATTATAGAAACGAGCAGCACACGCGAGACTTTCGTTCAAATCTCGTTCGTTAATTCTCGACGATAAGCGTGGATTATTATTATTATTATTATTATTATTGTTCTTTATCTCTTCTTCATTCATTTTTTTTTTTGGGTTCAGAAGAGTTCAACTCCGAAACGGGATATTTTCTTGTATTATAAAAATGAAGGAATGAGTGATTTAAAATTGAAGCAGCTCGCGAAATTTGATTTTAAAATCGTGCGGGACATCTTAAAACCGTTTTCTATTTATAGTAGTTTTTTTTATCCTTACATTTCACCAATAAAAATCCCTGTTGACAAAAACATTTGTTACCGAAATTATCATCACTGACTGTGACATGCCTTATAATTATTTTTCTAATTTTTCCAATAATTTAAAAGAAAGAAAAAAACATTTTGTCCCGAATTTTCTTGCACCCGAGAGATACTCGGGAGACCCATTGTCCTCAGTAGAGATGTGAAAACGAAGATATAAATACAGAATGATTGTGTGATTATCGAATATCCTCTAGGGAAATTGAAAAGATGATATATTATTATAGTGATCAGGATTGAAATGATGAATTTTATTATCAAATTTAAAATAAGATCCAATGAGATAATCTCAATGGTTCGTGTGAATCCTATTTGAAGCAATCATATATATATGTGAGGATATCGACGTTCATATATTTTATGCAGGGTGGTTGGATTCCAGACCAAATTTACATAGAGACGTGTGATCGTCAGTTATACGAAAACGTCATTTATATTGAACACGATGTTCAATATAACTTTTGGTATCCAAAATTCTAGTAGAATTGACGTCGAATAATAACTATGACGAAAAAAAAAATTATTTCGATAGTTTTACTATTGCCCTCGATGAGTCAATACTAATGCAGTTCAATAATGACAATTTTATAGAAAAAAATACTCCAATGGTCACTATATTGCCCTCGATGACTCAATACTATTGAAGTTTAATAATAACTGGTAGAAAAAAAAATACTCCAATGGTTACTGTTCATCTCAGTAAGTTAAGACCATTGGTGTTCAATATAACTATTGTTCTCGTTGAGTTAGAACCTTCAAGAATAGCTATCGGGGGAAAAAAATACTATTTCGATAGTTACTATTGTCCACAGTGAGTTAGGCACTATTGACGTTCAATGATAACTCAATTAAGAAGCAAAAGTATCTCAATCTTTACCACTGCCCTCAATAAGTCAGTACTATTGACGTCACATAGTGATTATTCGAAATGAAAATTTATATTATTACTCAATGTTTAACTCTTAATAAGTTAATACGATTGACGTTCAATAATTACTGTTTGGAAGAAAAAATATCTTAATCATTACCAATGCCCTCGATGAGTCTCATTGTGATTATTCGAAATACAAATTTATATCGGCACTCACTGTTTCTCGTATTGAGTTAATACCATTGATATTCGAAGTAACTATTGTTCTCGATAACTCAATGCTATAGACGTACAATAATAACCATCGGGAAGAAATAATACTTCAATCGTTGCCACTGCCTTTGATGAGTTAAACCTATTACCTTCAATATAACTATTGTTCTCGATAAATCAATACTATTGAGGTCAAATAGTAACTATTGGCCAGGAAAAAAAATATCTCCATCGTTATCCTCAGCGAGCCGACGTCCAATAATAATAATAATTCCCAATAAAAATTACATCACTACTTACTCTTTCGGAGTAAGTTAATACTATTGATGCTTCAAGTGACTATTTAACTCGGTAAGTTAATACTGCTAACGTTAAATGGTAACCATTACGGAGAAAAAAATGTTTCAACCGTTGCTATTGCCGTCGATAAGTTTAAGACTATTGATATTCAATAATAACTTGGGGAAAATAACTGTTGCCCTCGGTGAGTTAGTACTATTATATGGTTAATAGTTACTTATGCCCATTAAAGGGGGTTAAAAGGGTCAATGGGTGAAATACGTAAAAAGCGAAGGATGTTTTACGGTTGTAAAACTAATAATAATAATAATAGTAACAATAATAATAAATAATATTTACTCATGCTCTCGTAAAGTTCATACTATTGACATTCGATGGCAACTATTCGCAATTTAAAAAAAAAACTATTTAAAATATTTCTCATTAACATTAAAAACTATTATTCCCTCAATAATTTTTTGGTGGAAATGAAAAATAATCAAGTCCTGTAGATTAAGCCACGATAAATTTATCTAAAATGTTAATATCATTATCCGTGTAAATGTATGTGTAAATCGTTTACTGTTCGGAAATACCAAGGTATTCTGTGAGGTCCCAACTTTTGACTTTGACCCCCACGGTGATACACGGTAAATAATGTATATTCAATGTTTTTCCAATAAATTTAATGGGGGCGTTGGATAACATCGAATATTTGTCGTAAGTAGCAAGTGTTTTCATCAGTTAACCTTAGAAAACACCTTGGAAGATATGGATTCTCCACCATGCCAATTTTTCTGTGGTTTCTTATGAAATCAACGAAAGTTCTCTCAAAGTTATAGGAAAATAAAAATGGGCGAACTCGACGAAAAAAAAATATTATTGCCTTGTCTTGCTGGAAAATACACGAAGAGAATTCTGGACAGCTTCAAAATAGATTAGATTATAAAGTATATTCGAAAACCTAAATTTTATGTTAAGGTGTTTTTTTTGTGCAATGGATCGTTTTATATGTAAAATGGATTTAAAAAAAATTAAAAAATTAAAAAAAAAAAATTGATATCCAAATTTGGGGGTGTAAAATCAGATTAAAAAATTTGAAAAAAAATTCAGCTTGCTTTTGACACTCGAATAACCTTTAAAAAAATGTTTCATAATATTTCGAGATCACGCGATTTTTTAGTGGCCCACTTGGTGTGGTTTGCTTCATGTATATATCATGCTCTTTATCACTTTCCCCGGTGTTCTCGTAATTTTCTCAAGGGGCATTGTTCCATTCAGCGCTTCACAAATCAGTCGTTGGGTGTTACGGGACGACAATTATTCACGCTCCCGTAGATACGGCACTGACTCGCGGGCTACGCACTCCCTCTCCCCGAGCGCGCCTCTTCATAACACCGATATTTTTTTTTCTTCTCCCCTCGATCCTCTCCCTTCCCGCCACCTTGTTCCGTTCCGCAAATGCATTAGCGACCGGGAGAGAGCTTTTAGTGACGTCACACATACACACGCACACTAGAATCATTCGGGGAAAGCGTGTGGCGAACGTACATAGAATGGAGGAGAAAAAAAAAAAAGAACTTTCGAGGCTCATGGGGCCTAGCACTTTTTCCACTTGATACGTGGCAGAATTGCTCTCCGTGCATCGGCACCAATACCACGGCGATAAAGCAAAACTACCGTCTCTCAGTTCTCCTCCTCTCCACCGCAGAGCTCCTCCATTCGCGTTTTCTCTCTCAATCACTCCCGAAGTTTCGAGTCCCCGTGATAAAATCGACCTAATCTTTTGTCACGCACACTCTCCTTCCAAGTACCGCAACGCCATTTCGAAGAGCTCACTCCCTTCGAACCTCTATTTCAACGACCTACTCGCAATCTCCCATACATTTCTATTTTAGCCTCTTTCTCTTTCTCGATCTCTCTTTTTTTTCTTTTTTTTTTTTTCTTTTTTCAAAGCCTCTGGGAATACTCGAAAGCTCAAGGTTGCTTTTTCTTTTGTTTCGTTACATCAGACCTTTTTTGTCGCCACGCTTTTGCACGCCGTATGATAAAAATCCTCTCAGATTTCGCGGTGTGCAAGAAAAGTGCAACGATGGAATGAAAGTTGGGAGAAGATATAAACGAATAAATACAACGTTGGATCGTCCTCAAGCCGAAAGAAAAAAAAAAAATATATATCAGATGTCTGGTAAAGGCTGTGGTGGCACAAGTTGATAATAATATACGATAAATGCCGAGTTGCGCCCTCTCGCGATGGCGTCAGTGTACTACATTGCTTTAGCGCATTTCAGTCGAACGATATACTTTCGAATTTGATGACTCTGTTGAGAGCCAATTTGCAATGTAGCCAGCTAAACTGCATTCAAACAAAACTAAATGTGTTCCATTCGTTCGTTTTGTTTTTTCAATTGATCTGTTTAATTAGTATCAATTGTTTTGAGAATTAACAAGATTGGGAAACAAAATCTATCGGCAATGAATTCCGGATGCTCGAATTGCAATCCTAGATTTTGTATTTTTTCTCGACTGAAACATTTTTACGGATGGTCTCTGTTGGGGTTAAATCAGTAATGGTCGGCAACCCTATTATCAAATGGGACGAAGGCCGTGTGGAATCGTGTGATCGGACCATTGAGCAAATAGACTTATTGGTATATCGTAAAAAGGGAGAGAGGGTTTAGTGATCGTCATATATTCCTTTTCACATATCATTCGTTTACGAGAATTTACAAATTCTCGTAAACGGCATTATTATTATGATTATTATTATTGGAACAGTGCAAAAAAACGAGGCAAACACAGAGGAGAATAAGATTCCAACGTTTTCTCCCTTTGCCTCGGGAGACACCCTTCGAAATGATGAAAATCCCCGATCAGATGCAGTTTACTTGGCCCCACTGCTGTCCGGCGGAGACAGACAAAAAAAAAATCGTAAAAAGAAGGAATTTAGGTATAAAAATAAATTGATGCTTCGGCTGTCCCATCGTGCAGTCAAATAGGCACCATTCGAATGAAAAATCATTGAAAATAATTTTTCCAACGAGACGTACGAATAAAATGAAATTCGAATACGAGTAATCGTAAATTTTACAAATAAAATTTTACAGTATTAACAGGGAAGGATAAATAAAAAAAAAAATGAGCCACAAACAATTTATAAGCCAATTAAAATTAAAAACTTTTTTTTTTAAATGTAGCGAGGAATGTTCATTGCTGGGTCTAATGTAGGCACGGTCGCGACGTTTCTCTCGCGAGTAAGACTTTGCCGGAAAGCCATCTGGCGGTGAATTCGCCAAGCTTTCCCGAACACTGAGACATCACGTCACGCTGTATCGATGCATATAACGATAGATCAATTTTATGCCCACGAAGCTGATCCTCGATTATCATTTCTTGTTTTTAATTTTTTTATTAATTTCTCAGTCGGTAACCGCACTGGACGATCATTCGCAAGCGATGGAATCATCGACAAACGTAAACGTTAATTCAACAGTGACGAGCGCCACGATGCAGCTGCTCTGTGGCCTCATACCCGAAGTACCTTACGAGAAGCAAGCCCTTCAGTCTCGTATTCACGATATCGTTGGGTAAGTACAGACCACTTGCATTATCGCTCACCGATAGAAACAATTATTTCTCGTTATTGTTACTTTTTTTTTTGTTTTTTAATCCATTGATCCAGCTCGCTCGTTCAAATGAAAATTTTCATAATTGCCGAGGAATACGAGAATAGGTCGCATCGCGATCCTCGGTAAAGTTTTTTGTTTTTCTAGTTAACTCCAGGACCACCGTGATAGATTACGAAAATATTACGTATATGCGTGTTCGTTGGGACCACACCGACGTGTGGCCATGTGAACCTTCCCCCGATGATTTCCCCATCCGAAATTCAATACTTTCGGGCATTCGTTCTCGCGAACGTTGACGAGTTACAGTCTGTTTGAACTCTGTATGTTGGTAAATACGAGCAAGGTTCTCTCTCTCTCTCTCTCGCTCTTCGTGATCTTGTCCCATCGCATTTTGACGCTAGCCGGATCCTACCAACGCGAGATGCTTGACACCTGGGTCAACTTCCTTCATTGAGAGACCTCCCACGAAATATTCCGGGCTTCAACCCTTTTTTTTTCTTTGACACGTCTTGAACGAGACAACGAAATTTCTCATACCGCGGCTGTCCCTTCTTTTTCTCGCTCGGTCATACGAACGTTTGATTTTTCATTTACATGTAAAATTCACTGAAGTTTTGGGGAAAAAAAAAAAAGAAATCACTGATTCAACGACCCATAATCAAAAAGTCAACTTATCGGTTACAATTTTCAATATTTTTCGCTAAAATTTTGATACACGTGCCCCGGTTTACCGTTCCAAGAAATCTTGTCAGATTTTTTCGATATTCAAAATATTCTGCGAGTAACAAAGCTTCAGTATCCCCCCCCCCCCCCCCCCCTTGAGGTTTCATTGCCCAAGGTCTGCAAGTTGAATTTCATGCCCTGATGAAAATTAATAGCGCACCGCTGATTTTATTATTCGTAGCTGGGATATTTCGATGGACTCCATCTCTTTGAGGGGGAGAGGGGCACGAACTTCTGAGGTCCTTAGAATCAGATCGCTGTTGCAATGGTGTATTATAATTTGGTTGTGGTGGAAACGATACTTGCCAGTGGAAAGCTTGGATTATTAGCCTGGAAAATTTCTCATTGACGTTTTTCTCTTTCAATAAAGTTTAGCCGTAGCAGAAAAGTTAGTTTTCCTTGAGACATGGATCATCGAGATATTGTACGGAAAATTTCGACCACTCGTTCATAGAATGTGGTCAATCAAAATTATGAAAAAGTTTTAGATTCGGGTAAGAATCGATCCAATTGACAGAGGACCGATAATTTTTCCAACTACCGGTTGTGAGAAAAGAAAAGGAGCCCTCTGGCAGTTGCTCAATTCCCAGTAAAATTCCAAACTGAATCATCATTATGGTCAGCCAGATTCTATCAAAATGTGATTCAAGTTACAGCTGCCTCTAGGAGTCCTGAGTGCATGCCTTTCGAAGTGACTCGCCAAAATCCCTCATGACAGCTAAACTACCTTTTTGTGTTGAAAAAACCTTTAACGAGAAATTTCGTAGTCGATAATCCAAGCTTTCTACCAAAAGTATCATTTTCATTCCACTTCCAGCACTACTATTGCGACGAAGTTCTAGAGAAAGAGCCCTATAGAACACCTATTGCACTCGGAAAAATTTCTGCAATACATGCAAGCAAGAAGATGAAAATACTTTATGGTCTTTGCAAACTATCTGGAATGTTTCATTGACCTTTAGCATGATTCGAAAATCCAAATTATTGTTTTCATGACCAAAACAAGTTGCTCCGTTCATCGATCTATCGCTGTCACTCATTCTTCGCTATACTTTTGTTTCTCCATGCGGGAAGAAAAATCCATTTCACCGGTTCATTCGTTGCCCTCGTGTAAGTCATGGAGCAACTATCCAACGTCCGATATACTCATTATTCCGGACAAAAAAAAAAGCAATAGTTACTTGTTCATCTCGGTAAATCGTGTACCATTGACGTCCGGTAGCAAGCTATTGGGAAACAAAAACTTTGACAGTTATCATTGACTTGTAATATTGATCAAGTCTGGCAATTCAATGCTAACCGTTCATGCATCACTGTTTTGACCACGATCAGGAACTTCGAATCGATGTTTCTTTTTTTTTTTAATATATCGAGACTGAAATGACGAACCAAGTTTTCCGCTCAATCCTCGAAGAACTCGAAAACTTGGCTGCTTCGGATTTACTTGTTCAAGATTCCCGTAACGTAAAATCATTATTTTACGTTGACGCAGCGTGAATATTATAATTTCAGATCGACCGATAGTTTGGGCCGATGCATCTCGAGGCATCTGATATGACGCAATCTTCTCGTTGACAAAATCAGAGAACTTTTAAAGAGGGATTTTGAAAATTGAGCAATATTTCGCGTTTTTTTTTTGTATTGCAGCGCGTGTAAAGTGTATCCTTGATAATTATAGTCCTGAAACTGGAGGGCGCGTGAAAGTTCAGTTATGTACGATCGAACGATCGAACGAGAGGTCGACCGTTTTTTGTGTATGCTTGGGCTCAATGCTGGATACAAATGGGGGAGGGTTGCTCGTGATATTATGATTAATTTCCTGCCGATGTAAAGTAACCAGTCATCGCCTTTACTTAGCGCGATTGCACCGGTTCTTTGTGGGCGCACATACGTTATGTATACTATACGACGAGCGAGAGTCCAAACGGTGCCTGCGAAAGCGTTGAAAATATATAAAGAGCGAGAGATAAAAAAAAAAAAAAAAAAAACTAAAAGAACTCTCCATACGCCCACGCTCTATCGATCATTTCACCCTGTACTATATGGATACATACACATGTCCGGAGTTCGAAATCCTCGATTCCCATTTTACCCATTCATTTTCATTTTCATTTTTTTTCCCTTTCGTTCTCTGTCTCTCTCTCTCTCTCTCTCTTTTTTTTCAACCTCGTTTATACTCCCTGAGCAAAAAAAAAAAAACTTCCTCCTTCTCTTCATTTCCGCTTTCGTGACTATCGAGTTATTTTCGAATAGAATTTACGTTCCCGTGAGTATTATCGTATATCCATCGACTCCCTGCGAGTTCTCGAGTGAGATTCACCATCGAATCTTGTGAAAAAAAAAAATTTACAACTTTCCGTATCTTTGGAATATTTATAAAATTCACACAACACTCACACGGCTCGGAACGTTTTTCACTGCTGCGAAGTGTTTTTTGCAATGAAAAAAAAAAAAAAAAAAAAAAAAAAAAATTGATATCCCAATTGGATTAAAACTATCGTCAGAAACTTTACGACTGCTGACTCGAGTTAACTCTTTTCCAGGCTCACGAAGAGCCAGATGGACTTGTGTCAATCGAGATAATACGACGGATAATAAAGTTTTGTTTGTTTGTTTGATCAACCATCGAGAACCATTAATCCTTATCACGCGGCTCACTCGTCTCTCGTGATTTCGCGAAGCACTCACGAATTTATTTGTACTTTACTCAGGGCTGACATGATTTTATCGATGATCGAAAAAAAAAGAAAAAAAAATTTCCTGCTCCCGAATATTTTTCGAGATGTTTATGAATATCTATTTGAAAAAAAAAAAAAAAAAACTATTTCAACAGTTACTATTGCCCAATAGTACTTGTTAGAAAAAAAGTAATTATTCCAATGGTTACTATTATCCTCGGTATGTTAAAATTAATCATCGATAGTACTCATGGGAAATAGTAAAATTTCTCTCAATAAGTAAGTCCAATTAATTAATAGTGCTTATTTAGAACAAAAATTATGCCAAACGTTACTATTCCGATCAATAGGCTAGCCCTATAAATATTCTATAGAATAACTATTAGAAAAGAAAACTTCGAATATTTACCATCGCCTAACAGCACCTATTTGGAAAGAAAAAACTATTCGAAAAGTTACTCAACAAGTTTTATTAATGTTCAAGAATAGCCATTGGTACAGAAAACTATTGTATAATGGTGCCTGTTAGGAATAAAATTATTCCAAAAGTTACTACTGTCCAGTGGGTCCTATTAGGAAAAAAAAAAACTATTTCAAAACTTACCATTCCCGTCAATAAGCAAGCCCTGCTGATAATTCGGAATAACTCTTGGAGCCGAAAACTACCAACAGTTACTATTGTTCGATTATGCCTATTAGAAAGAATCAATTCCAAAATTTACCATTACTCAAAAACTATTATAATAGTTACTATTGTCCGATAGTGCATAATAGGAAAAAAACTATTGCAATAGTTGCTATTGTCATCTAGTACCTACCAGAAAAAAACTATTCCAATAGTACATAAGAGGAAAAAACTATTCCAATGGTTGCTATTGCCCAATAGTACCTAATAGGGGAAAAAACTATTTCAATAGTTGATATTGTCCCATAGTACCTACCAGAAAAAACTATTCCAATAGTGCATAATAGGGGGGAAAATATTCCAATATAGTATGTACATAGTAGGAAAAAACTACTCCGATAGTTTCTATTGCCCAATAGTACCTGATAGAAAAAAAAACTATTCCAATAGTTACTACTGTCCAAAAGTGCCGACTAGGCAAAAAAAAACTATTCCAAAACTGAATATTTCTTTCGATAAGTTAATACTATAGTTAATGCTCAGTAATGTCTGTTAGAAAAAAAAACGAACTTATTTCATTAATTATTATTCGAAGAAAGAAAAAATCATACTGATTACTATTCCTTCCAGAAATTTATTGCCATTGATATGCTCAGTAGCAACCATTCGGTGGAAAATAAAAACTTTATCAATAGTTACCGTTGCCTTCTAATAGTGCTAACTCCGGTGATTCAATAGTAAATATTCAATACCACGATTGAACACGGATACTTGCAGTGAATTTTTTTTTTTTCTAGCGAGAATATATACCGAGACTAAAACGAGGGTTCAAGTTTTCATTTGACTCTTGTAGATTCGAAACTTGGCTACTCCTAATCCAGAGATCTCAAATACCTCTAACGTATAATCATTGTTTTTACGTTGTCAGAATGTTTAAATGATAATTTTCTTCGTTATCAGAATGAAAAATTATAATTTCACGTTGACTGACAAACAGTTCGAGCTTATGCGTCCTCGAGATATCTATATATATCATCTTCTCGTTAAATAAGATGAGGGGGATGAAAAATTCGTTAGTAGCTACGATAATCAGAGGGCTCAAAGGCCAATCACCGTAGATAATTGTCGCGATTCTTGTTGGGGGTAAACAAAAAAAAAAAAGAAAAAAAATCATTCGTCAAACAATGTCAATCCCTCTCCGGGCTCTGTGCGCTTAAATATATCGATCCTCGAAAGAAAATACGCCACGACAGACGTGTATTTTGCTCCACGAGCCCTCGAAATCTTGGCAAACTTATTTTTAATCTCTCATCTCACTCTCCGTCACTCAATCTCTCATCGCGATATGTACTTATATTGCAATGACAAGCCATTTACATTTATTAAAAAAAAAAATGTATATCAATAATTGTTCCTTATTATTCGTAATTAGGAAAACAAAATGATTGTACTTCGTTTTTTTTTTTTTTTTGAGATAATTGGTCATAATATTTTTGCTATAATATCATATTCAATGAGTTTTTAATCGAATGCATCTATACAGACAGACATAATACTTACATCACGATTTAAAATTGTTTTTACAAGCGCGTTTGTCAACACGTGCTCCCACCAGATTTACATTCGTTATAAAACCTATATATATATATATATATATATATATATTTTTTTTTTCAGTATTAACATTCTCGAGGGTCACTTATTCCACGTCACGGCCAACGTGGCAGGGAATAAATGAATGGACTCGGTGAATCGTAAACGAAACTTATGCCCTATTGCCAGATTCAATTCGATCCTGAATTTTTTTTTTTTATATCGACGTATAAAAAGTAAAAGGGAGATAACTGATTATAAATTAATTTGAGTGATAAAAAAAGTGTTGAACTGAAAAAAATAAAAATAAACTCACGATGTACGAAATTAGAGTGAAATTTGTATTGTTTTCCAAACGTTCGTGTATAAATTAAAATTTTAAATTTTCCTCAGCACATTGATTGTGTTATATACTTTTACGATGAAAATATAATCGGCAAACACGAAAAACTTGTCCCTCTTCGGGTATATTATTTCGCGAAGATTGCGGTGATAATTCATTCGAGAAATCCTCAAAGTCCTACCTCGAGCGATATCTCGATTAATATCGGATCAAGTGAGCTTTGGGCTTGAGAAAGTGACGACACGAGTATAGGACACGAGAGAGAGAGAGAGAGAGTTACCCCTCGACACGAGACCCTCGCATCGGATTTTCGTCTTTTTTTTTTCGCTCGATAGGAAGACACTGTGGCTCTCAATTTTGTCCCTTCCTAACTTATGTCAATTTTACATTGTATTTATCTAAAGCATTTCGAGTTCAAAACTAAAAAACCGAGATTAAAAAAAAATGCAATGTGTATAGTAATGCGATCAGTAATTAAAATTGACCTCATTAAGTTTGCATTAACGTTCGATAATAACTGTTACGAAAATAAAACTACTCCAATAATTTCCATCAGCCTCAGTGAGTCATCACTATTGAGGTCTTGTAGTAATTATTCGAAATAAAAATTATCTCAATAGTTACTATTGATCTCATTAAGTTGATACGATTAAATTTCTCATAATAACTGTTTGAAGAAAAAAAAAAAACTATTCCAATTATTACTACTGGCCTAAGTACATCAGTATTATGGACTTCTTACAGTAATTATTCGAAATAAAAATGATCTCAATAGTCATTATTGATCTCGTTAAGTTTTCATTAACGTTTCATAATAAATATTAGAAAAAATAACCATTTCAATAGTTACTATTGCCCTCGGTAAGTCAGTACTCATAGTAATCATATTAATTAACAAGTTTAATTATTATTTCAATTAGTGTGTCACGTCTCATAGTAATTAATTCGAAATCAAAATTATATCAATAGTTACCAATCTGTAAATTACTACTATTTCCCTCGAAAAAAAATTATTAGCGATTGAAATTACGAATAATTACTATTACCGTAAGAAATTTATATTGACGTAATTATTCAACTTGAAAAGTAACTATCGGCAGGCCAATACTTTTCTTCTCCATCAGGCTATAAGGTATACGACGTATTTCCCTATCCTTGCGACTCTTGTGTGTATGCAGGATTGAAACTGGTCTGCTTACCCGTAGCTTATTACGAAAATGAAAGGGCTTTCGCGTTGGTACAGCGCTGTACGTGATTAAATCAGAATCGAGGGTGAAACGAGGTTACCGGGATAGACGTGGCCTTTTATACATAAATACACATACATACATACCATCCCCTCTTGTAGGCCTTTTTTTTTCACTTCCACCTCCTCCTCCTCCTCCTCTATGCATCCCTCTACTTCGCTTTCAAGCAACGCCAAATATACTTTTATTAATAACGACACTGTACCGTTTGATCCGGTAATTTAGTTTTCTCCCTTTCCCGTCGCGAGAGCCTCCGTGCTGCTCTCGCAGAGTTCACGTTGCATGAGAAAAAGATCGTGGACACCGAAAGTATACTCATCCACGTGTATCCAGGGAGTTCCCTCCACAGAACTTTAGCTCCCTTGCTCGGTCCCCATTTCCGATCTTTCTCGATTTCACAAGATTATTCTGACATCGTGAATCCTAGTATATAGATTTTTATTTTTATTTTGAAGTCTCGAAGATAAATAATGACAACAATAATAATTATTGTCATGCCCGACGCCATTTGTAAACCCTAATTGGTTTTTTTTTTTTTTTTAATTTCGAGCTTTTTTGTCTTCGAAGTTCATCCTGATTTTGAATTTGGACAAGTTTAAGCCAATGAACATGACTATCTATCGATTACAAAGCATCGCGATCTAAAAAAAAAAAAAACACTCAAATTTACGGACGAAAAATAAAAAATGAAAAACCACAATCAAGCTTGTTTTGGAAATCATCCCTTATTCTTTCTCATTCATGGCCACGCAAAAAAAAAAAAAAAACAAAAGGGAAAAAAAACGAGTGGAAGGAAACGAAAAAAGATGGTGTTGCGTCAGGCAAGTGAGATGCGGGAGTGCGTGCAGTGTATGAAAGAAGAGAGAGAGGCAAAACGAAGAAAAAAATGCGTGGAGGGTGCGCGAGTAAGGTTGGAGGTGAGGGGAGAGGAGCCGAATGAGCGGGTGAGGTATACGTAATCTGCTAATGGACTCTTCTCTCGCTGGGCAAATTCACCCCTAAACTTCGGGGGTTGCGGGAGTGAGAGAGATAGGTGGATGTATATATATATATATTTAGGGAGGAGAGAGAGAGAGAGAGAGAGAGGAAAAGGGAGGGACGCAATGTCGCCCCTTCGCACAAGACCCTCTCTCCATGCTAGCATTCGATCCTCTTCACTTTCTCCCTCATTCCGTTATCCACACATTCCCTTTTTTTTCGCAGCTCCCTCTCTCTCCTCTGTTTATCTCATTTTCTCATTCGTTATCATTCTTTCTTTCTCATCCTCCCTTTTCCACTTCTCTTCTATTCTTTGCTTCCTCCCTCTCCCTCCTTTTTTCATCTCTCTCTCTCCTCCTTCCTCCATACTGTTTATCTCATTATCTCATTCTTTTTCACTCTCTCCTTTCTTTTCCTTCCTTTTCCACTTGTCCTCTATTCTTCTCTTCCTCCCGCTCCCTCCGCTTTTCATTCCTCTCTCTCTCTCTCCTCCATTCCAAAAACGTTTCAAAAGTTGCGCTTACGATGCTTGCTGCGTCCCCATTTCACTTTTTCGACTCTTCTATGCTCTTACGAAGAAAAAAAAACTCTTCTCTTTGTCGTTATCATTAAAATAAGAATGAGAGAGGGAGATGAAGGGAGCGCAATGTCACCCCTTCGCACAAGACCTTCTCTCTATATCAGCATTCGATCCTCTTCGCTTTCTCCCTCATTCCGTTATCCACACATTCCTTTTTTTTTTCGCAGCTCCCTCTCTCTCCTCTGTTTATCTCATTTTCTCATTCGTTATCATTCTTTCTTTCTCATCCTCCCTTTTCCACTTCTCTTCTATTCTTTGCTTCCTCCCTCTCCCTCCTTTTTTCATCTCTCTCTCCTCCTTCCTCCATACTGTTTATCTCATTATCTCATTCTTTTTCACTCTCTTCTTTCTTTTCCTTCCTTTTCCACTTGTCCTCTATTCTTCTCTTCCTCCCGCTCCCTCCGCTTTTCATTCCTCTCTCTCTCTCCTCCATTCCAAAAACGTTTCAAAAGTTGCGCTTACGATGCTTGCTGCGTCCCCATTTCACTTTTTCGACTCTTCTATGCTCTTACGAAGAAAAAAAAACTCTTCTCTTTGTCGTTATCATTAAAATAAGAATGAGAGAGGGAGATGAAGGGAGCGCAATGTTGCCCCTTCGCACAAGACCCTCTCTCTATGCCAGCATTCGATCCTCTTCACTTTCTCCCTCATTCCGTTATCCACACATTCCCTTTTTTTCGCAGCTCCCTCTCTCTCCTCTGTTTATCTCATTTTCTCATTCGTTATCATTCTTTCTTTCTCATCCTCCCTTTTCCACTTCTCTTCTATTCTTTTCTTCCTCCCTCTCCCTCCTTTTTTCATCGCTCTCTCCTCCTTCCTCCATACTGTTTATCTCATTATCTCATTCTTTTTAACTCTCTCCTTTCTTTTCCTTCCTTTTCCACTTGTCCTCTATTCTTCTCTTCCTCCCGCTCCCTCCGCTTTTCATTCCTCTCTCTCTCTCTCCTCCATTCCAAAAACGTTTCAAAAGTTGCGCTTACGATGCTTGCTGCGTTCCCATTTCACTTTTTCGACTCTTCTATGCTCTTACGAAGAAAAAAAAAAACTCTTCTCTTTGTCGTTATCATTAAAATAAGAATGAGAGAGGGAGATGAAGGGAGCGCAATGTCACCCCTTTGCACAAGACCTTCTCTCTATATCAGCATTCGATCCTCTTCGCTTTCTCCCTCATTCTGTTACCTACACATTTCCTTTTTTTTCCGCAGCTCTCTCTCTCTCTCTCCTCCTCTGTTTATCTCCTTTTCTCATTCATTATCATTCTCTCTTTCTCATCCTCCCTTTTCCACTTCTCTTCTATTCCTCTCTTCTTCCCTCTCCCTCTTCTTTTGATCTCTCTCTCTCTCTCCTTCTTCCTCCCTTCCAAAAACGTTTCAAAAGTTACCCTTACGATGCTTGCTGTGTTCCCCATTTCACTTTTTCGACTCTTCTATGCTCTTACGAGGAAAAAAAAAAAAACTTTTCTCTTTGCCGTTATCATTGAAACGAGAATGCGAGAGGGAGAGAGAGGGAGGGAGGGAGAAGTAAAAGAGTAAAAAAAAAATGGTCGCATAAAGGGATTCTTTGAGCTCTGCGTGCTTTGACAAAAGCTCTTTACAGCTCTCCTTTTGGTCAGGCACGCAGTGGTCAGAATCTTTTGTAGCTTGCTCGAATGTATTTTTTTTTAAATTCTTGCTCTCTTTGCTCCCTCCTGCTGCTTTTCCTATTCTTCTTTTCATTCAGTCTACTCGGACGTCGATACATCGACGCTCCTATGATAACTCACTCCTCCCCAGTCCGACGATTCATTTTTTTTCTTTTCCGAAAGAGTGACTGGCGTGAAACCAGACAAATTGGAGTGGTACTATGAAAGTCACAAATACAATGTTGCTGTTTGTTCATAGTACGAATTAAAAATTTTTTAACTATATGAGAGTGATTGGTAGCTTTTGCCACCGATTCAATTTGTCCGGATTTGCCAAAAGTAAGAAATAATTCGAAAGATAAAACCATGTTTAATTAATTTGTGACTTGGCATCGCGAGTAATTAGCGTGAATGAAATTGCATAATGAATATTCATATATATTCGTATAATTATTCGAAATTATTTCGAATGATTCGTCATTTCTATTTCTCACATCGGGCATATATGCATGGCGTGCATGTGCGCTTTACTTTTTTTTTTTAATTTTTTTTAAGAATATATCATGAAACACACACACGATCAACGTGGGTACACGGCTGTCTTGGGATAATCGCAAGAGGGGCAGATGCTTTTTTCAACGGTCAGCTGTGTTTGCCCGGTGTTTCGCCTCGACGGTGATTCGGTAGTTTTAAGTATCGCTACACGGTATATATCATATACCGTGAAACATACAACGAATCGTAGAAGTCTTGAAACTGTACAGATCGCGTGAGCCAGTCTCGTTAAGTCTTGTTACATGTAATGATGCGTAATGATAAATAACGCGAGTCAGTTTAGCCATTTTTCGCCCATAGGTCAGATCAAAAGGTAGCTAGGTTTAGTATAAAGAATAGGGCTGATAGCGAAATAATTGAAGGATATGAATTAACGAAAATAAGTTTGATCGTGAAGCCAACGAGACGTGATGATTTTTCGTGACAAATTGTGATGACGTGAAAGCGAGCTGGGAATGGCACATTATCGATGGATACACAGAGTGGGGAAATTCACGAGAGTCGCGAGTTATTTGATCAGGCGGTATAGCACATGGGACCGAGCATTGCTTTCTTGTTGTTACAGTATAGTTGTGCTATGGTACATTTTCCCAAACGACCTGACCGACACAATAATGAAAACTTTCGTCAAATTCATCGCAAAAAAAAAAATTACTCCAAATCGAAAATTCGATTGCATTCAAATATTGTCATATTGTGCCTTTATCGCAAAATGCTCAATTTATTCGCATTAATCAATTTTTCCCCATACGCATTGTTCGTTACTTTCTGGGAGTTTCAATCTCTGCACTCATATAGTCAAGGAGTCGAATGAATTTACCATAAGGGCAGCTATAGTACGCGCGCACACACACACACACACACGGGCACGGGCGCGCATACCGATCAAATTTCACTCCTCGATGGTTCATCCAATGTCGATCGATAATTTTATTGACAGTGGCAAAGTGCTAACGCAGGTTTCGATTCTCCCATGCCATACACAAGAGACTAGGTATATTGAACATGCGGAGTTTGCCGCAGACTTTTGATACTCATCAGACTCGCAGTATATCTGGAGGAGAGATGGGGAGAGGAGTAGCAAGTGTTGTTAATATAAATGCGCTGTTCGAATAGAAAATTAATATCATTCGAATGCGTGTTGTGAAAAAAAAATGGGTTTTGAGACCAATCGTCAAGCGAATGAGTAAAAAAAAAATTTGAATTTCAACCTCTGGTCGTAATGGACGTTAGGACTGTTCTTTCGCCAAGTAAATAATAATAATGGACGTTAAAAAAAAAGTTCCCAAGTCGTGCATTCTCATTGTTCCAACGACTAGGAAAATCTCCGCTCGTCCGAATTTTACGGGCTTCTATACAACTATACGGTTCGTGTACAACGTATACGAAGATTGGAGAGTTCGGTCTGGCACCCTTCTCCACCTACTACCCTTACGAGGGAACGCAAGCAAAGCGAGACTCTCGTTCTATCGTTGTCTCTCGCTTCGCCTAGCTCACTGAATCGGCCCACCAACGCCATCAGACCCCCTCCCCGCTAATCCGAGGGAGCAGTACCGGAGAACCCCGAAATCCCGGCGCGAATGCATTACGCGTCAACGAACCCGGAGTAGCAATATCCTGAGTTGCTCGATGCCTCAGTGAAGTACGAGATTATAATACATTACCAATTCGACGAAGGCGCCTACATACATTGTGGATATATATATATATATATATATATATCCCTTTCGCGCCTCTCTGAAACATCACTCTTCAAGATCATTTGACCCTGTTTCGCGAGATCCAATCCGTTCGGTTTTAATCACGAGAAGATTTAAGGATAGCACCGTCATCATTCAATAGAAAATCAATATCTGGAATTAGTTGAAACTGACTTTTGGAAGAAACTGCGGAAACATTTTTTCGACCCCAAAGTCATTTCCAGTAGGTTCTCCGCAAGAACTTTTCAATTGACTCAGAAAACGCACATTGCGGTCTTCTTATCGAATTCCGGATGCTCTTTCAAAAGTTGTCATAAAGGCTTCTAACTCATGGGGAACTTGAAATCTCGTAACTCTACATGCAAGCGACAAACGGACCGAACGAATCGGTAATGTTTTTTCCATGTAAATCAGAAACATAACTGAGGTTAATCGTTTTGGAGAAAACGATGAGAACAATGAAACATCAACCGTGCGTCAATTAGTTCCAGTCTCCTCTGCCCAGTGCCCTAAATCAGAAATCCCTATAGATTCACGGGCTACCTAGTCTTATTTTCGTAAATTTCAACGAACAGAAATACGAAATAGATCCAATCCGTTTGGTTTCAATCACGAAAAGATTCAAGGATAGCACCGTCATCATTCAACAGACAATCGACCTCTGGAGTTAGTTGAAGCTGACTTTTGGAATAAACTGCGGCAACATTTTTTCGACCCCAAAGTCATTTCCAGTAGAGGTTCTCCGCAAGAACTATTCAACTGACTCAGAAAACGCTCATTGCGGTCTTCTTATCGAATTCCGGATGCTCTTCCAAAAGTTGTCATCAAGACATCTAACTCATGGGGAACTTGAAATCTCGTAACTCTGCATGCAAGCGACAAACGGACCGAACGAATCGTCAATGTTTTTCCGCGTAAATCAGGGACGTATCCGAGGTTCATCGTTTTGGAGAAAACGATGAGAAGAATAGAACGACAATTAGTTCCAGTCTCCCCTGCCCAGTGCCCTACATCAGAAATCCCTATAGATTCACGGGCTCCCTAGTCTTATTTTCGTAATTTTCAACTATCGGAAATACGAAATAGGTCAATTGTGGGTTTTTGAGTTTATCAACGTTGTTCAATGATGCGCTTGCCTGCCCCTCGTCTTGTTAAGCGATACGCATATCCGCTGCTTGCCCGGATATGTGTCTGCGCATGCAGGCAGAAGACACGGAGTCCGTGAAATGGAAAAGAAAAAAAAAACGAGAGAACACAGGCTGGAAATTTGGGATTTGGGTGGGGATATACAAGCATCGGAAAGATTTCTTCCGGTAGGGCCAACTGACAGCGTGGTGTGTGAGCCTGCTTGTGAAATTCGCGCTCAGCGTCGAGAATAAACTCGTAGTGTGTTGGTAAGAAGAGCGACACTTGTCATTCGCTGGGAGGGATCGGGAGTAAGGTGGAGGTTTCGCGGGAGATGTCCGGATTCATGACAGAGGGGAATAGGGAGACCCCATCCGTGTTGGATCCGGGGACGACTCTGTAAATATTGTAACAAGTGTGCTGACGCTGTGCTACTCAGCAGCAGCTATACATATACATTCAATTGCTATATATTCATTTATAACACGTGGCAGATTCCATGCTAAAAAAAAACTGTAAGAACATCTCTATGTTTCGTTGGGACTGACGACACTAGGATTATGTATGAGAATTATTTTTTCGATATAAAATTAGATTTTGCTGTATTTTTTTTATTCTTTTTCTTCAATTAGCATACCCAATCGTATATGGAATCCTTCGCCTTTTACCCAACCTCATATCCTCATACCCCGCGCCCCTATCAATTTCTTGCTCTATTTCATTTAATTTCTTGAGAAACTCCGCTGTCACTCTTTCCTATTGCACTACTGTATCGTGCTTATACGTGGGCACAGAGAAACTGCGGAAAACCTGACTGAATTTTATTATTACGACCGAAAACGTCAGAAAAAGCCTTTTTCTCAAAAAAAAATTACGAAGAATTCTCAGGTACAATCCTAGTCAAGTATCTTACCTAATTGATACCAGAGTTATGAAAACTACAACATGATTTATTCACGCACATTCAAAATATCGCCCAACTTTTATACCAACAGCGATCCTTCCTATCACTGTTTCCCTTTCGCATGTTCAGTAATCTTCCCCCGAACGATCGATACTCGAAGAAAGCGAACGAAGCTCTCGCAGTGGCCACATTTCTCACATCCAGAACTTTTTCCCCCCATTTTTTTAAATTTCCTGCCCTCAGTTCTCAGCTTCCTTCCTATTCTAGAATTGCTACTCTACTCTATTATGCTTCAGTGTGAATCTCGCTGTCACTTTCATGCCTCGCAAACAAAAATCTCAACTAGCCTGTATTCACTTGCCCTGACCCACGTTTAGTGTCCCATTGTTGTGACGAGAAACGTAGCAGCTTCATAAACAGAGAGTTCAGTTCCATCGGGTGTTCACCACACAAGAGATTCTCGTGTAATTCTCTGTTAGAGCTCGTCGTGGCCTTTATCCACTCGCCCCATTTTGCTCGTGACACCTCTTCGTTTTTGAGAACGTCCACGCGCGATGGGTGACCCGTGACAGACGCAAGATTGAACTTTTAGGTTTGTATGCAAAATCGTTCATAGAAAAAGTAATCCTTGCAATGGAGATAGCGTGGGACCTGGGAAAATTTAGTGACATTATCTCGTCAAGTTTTGCGCCCTTCTGGGGCATCTTTGGGGAAATCGTGTTGAACACGTTTTTCATTGAACCGAAATGCGGACTCTCAAAACGAGAAGTTCAAAGGTGCGCAGAGAGATTTTACACGTTGGTCAACCGACGTGAAAGTCAGGGACGATCGGAGGCATCTCCCGATGATTATCCGGCTCGTGGCTGCCTGCCAGCACCAAAATGTATACAGAAAAAGAACTCGTATTAATACAGAGGGGTGCATCATCGTCACGAGATTGCGATCTATCATTGAATGTTTGCGGGGGTTCGGGCAAATACATTGAATATATTTATTATTCCCGACGGTAGCACCCCTCCGCACGCGCGCGCGCGCACACACACACGCACACACACACACACACACACACACACACACACACACACACACACACACATATCCATCCACATCCATCCATGGCATGAGGCATTCGACTCCAACTCGACTGGGCTCCGGACCCTGTAACATTTGATCCATAATTTTTTCCATCATTCTTCCGACTGATTTGATCCACGAGCCAGACCGAATCGTGGCTCAAATATATTCTGCTCTTGCGGGACACTAAAAAAAAATCCCATATTTTCGTTGTTCAAAGATCCGAATGAGAGGCATCGTTCACGAGATATGACGGTTTGACGCAGAAATTGAAAAATTTCATTGTGTTAGATGATTTACAGCAGCTTTCAGAACCTTCCAGAAGTGTCGTTCTCGTAGAGCATGCTTTTCAAGACTTCTTTTTTGGGGATCTAGTCTTTTATCGGTTGGCTGGAATAGCCTGGAAAGTCTCGTATGAGGGCTTCTGAGATCTCGGGTGAAAATAGAACAATGGCATCTCTGAGTTTCATACTACAGACTTATTCTTGGATTCTCTAAGCCTCTAGCTGTTACCCAACTTTAAGGAGTTTCGGTGCAGACCGGTGACGGGGAATAAGCGGAAACGAGGTTGCGGTGGCGCGCGGTGAGCGGGGAATGCATAAAACAAAAGAGAGTCCGACCGTTCATGCGCTATACCCGTGGATAGTGAGCTTATGTTTTGGCTTGTAACTAATAAACCGGATGGACGAACCTATTCAAATTTGTTGGCAGTCGTATTAAAGATCTAATAAAGATCTGACATAAATTTTATGCGGGTGGTTAGTATTTTAATGGAATTGACAGCTCAAACAAATATTGCTCCCATTTACTCTCGTGTATGAGCCAAATTTTCGAAAATTATTTTTACAAAAACGACACGGAGGATCGACTTGAAATTTGAGCAGTTCACGTTTTATATATTTGTCACTTATTAAAAAAAAAAATTGAGTTGATGGCAGCATTTTCAATAGGTGTACCGAAACTCCTTAAGCCATCATCTATACTGACATTTTTATCCTATATTTCTTCGCGCTCCAGACTTCCTTCCGTCTAGCCCCAACCGGAGTTTACCTAGAGCATACCCGGTGAAATTCTAATCTGTTTTAATCAACAAAGCCAAGCATCAAAATGTCCAGTCTTCGTTACACTTGGGACTTTTTTTTTCAATTTCTTTCCCGTGTCCCATTTTGTCCCTGCTGCCTTTGCTCGTATATATGTATCTCTGTACACGTACAGGGAACGTTAGTACGAAGAGGGGCCGATTGGCACGCCCGGTCTGGCAATCACAACCCCCGTTTTGCCATTAGCTAACCATATGATTATTTCATAGCAGCCCCTGCGGAGTTCTCGCGGCAGGGGTGCATATCTTTACCGCGAGCGGGACATCAGGGGATTCCCGGCTGAGGACCCTCTGTCCTCCTCTCTTTCTCTCTACCGCGTTATTGCACTATCCTCGTCGTCTTTTTTTTTCTACCTACTGCGTTACTTAACGGATCTTGCGGGTTCATCGCAACTTCTTGGCAAGAGAGATGAGTGCTTCAACAGCTTAACGGGTGTATGCGGATAAAAGTAAGAGAAAATAAAATGCTGGAGAAGAGTATTTCACGAGTGTGCATGCGAAAATTCGAGAAAGCTCGGATAAATCCGTAAATTTCTGCTCGTATAATTATCCCGACGATGAACTTTCAAGCACGAATTTCAATGAAAGAGATACATTATATACCTGAGCAAGACTCGAATTGTAAAGAGTCTACGTATTTCAGAAAGGAGTAGGTTGGACACGACAAAACGAATGTTTGGTTGTGTAACTTGATTTTCGGAAAGCCATTGAATCTTCAAGAACATTTGGTCACTTAAATTTCAATCAAATTCAAATGCTTGTTTATCGTCTCTCGGTTTTCTTAGGCTTACAATCGGTCAGGGGGACCGCATTAATGTCTAATTATTTCTCGAAATCTGGTGAATTCGTACGTCAAGCGCAATAACACTAGTCGACGAAACGAATTGTTCGCGAAGGGGAAACGCGATGGTTCGTTCGGCCGGAATATTACAACGAGCACGACACGTCCCTGAGTCTTTTACCCCCCGCAAGCTAGATCCCGCACAGTTTATATTATTCCGAGTTATATGTATGTATATATATAACGTATGCGATATTATTACATCGTGCTGTGGGGGAAGTACGTGGTTTAATCATGGATTCCCGGGTACACAAACATACATATATAAATATATATATACGGGACATGCGAGAGCCAAGATACGTTGGTTGATGTACGAAAATCGAGTGGCGTTAATCCAAGAGCTTGTTTGGCCCGACGCTCGCGCAACTCGCTGCATTTTATTAGAGAATTTGTATGATCCCATCGTAGTGTTCCATTATCAAGGGAGGCAAGTGAGAGATGCAGAGAAACGCGAGTGGCGGAGTAAATTCATGTCGACGCGGGCGTGCCAAAATTCTCCGATGCAATGTAGGATTTGCGAGATTACTCGGATAGCCCGTGCCATGTACCAACAATGAGTTCCCTCACACTCGCGATCATTATTACGATATTTATGGTATTATTATTCATATTCGGATACGATAACGTCTGATGATTCGCTGCGATGAGACAGATTTGCGTTTTAATTGAAAAAAACAAAACTAAGGTAAACTGCCCAGTTTTTGATATTATAAGGATTTCAGCTAAGGTCTTCTAAATCAGAGAAAATGACATGTAATCCGCAATGATGGGTATCATTTGATAAATTGATACTTCTTAGGCAAGGAACAATCGTGTTTTTAGTCCATAACTCAATAAATAATTAAATAATAATTTTTCATCAGAGCCTGGTAAAGCCCTTAGTTTCTGACACTCAATAATTGCTGTACACCAGTTTCTGACCCCATTGCTGCCCTAGTTTCTGACCATCAGGTTTGCTATGGGTTTGATGTTTTGGAATGGCTCTTATTAATTCAAATAATTGTACAATAAAGGCTTACTTGAGGTAATTATCATGTACATTACCGTTGAATATCAAATCAAAATAAAAATTAAATTAAATCAAAAAGAAAATGTCAAAAAATAAAATTATCTTTTGTTTCAATCCTTCGATAATGCGCTATTGGGTTTCGACACCGTCTTCTTCCAACGCGCAAGTAACAAGTTTATTCAATTGCCCTCTATAACTTGACTTGATAATGTCGTTTTGGGGATACCAAATCTCTTCGCTGCGGTTGCGACAGGCATTTGTGACTGTCAGCGAGAGGCTCCTGTAACGAGGCCTCTGTGTACCGAATTTTCGATTTTCTCGAGCTCATTCATAAAAGAATATGTTCATTCAACAAGCTGAACGAATATTTTTCGTCAAACAAATCGAAAGTCTCTGTTTTAGCCAAAAATATACATCTTTGCAATTGAGGTTATACGACTCGCGAATCCAGTGTCAGAAACTGAAACAACGCTATAAAAGGAGACCCAGTATTTGACCATCTCTATTTTTTACTTTAACGAATACTTAAACGTAATGTCATGATTCTAGACGAATCTTTGATGTCTTCCTGACGTCTAAACATAGGTTTAGTCGTATTTTACATACTCACAGAGTGAACATTAGTCGACTTTTGTTTCTAACGTACTCTTTCCATTTCGCTATAACGACACGTCCGTAAAAGCAGACGAAGCGAGCATACGGTGTACTCGGCACTTTTGGCGGATATTTTTCTTGATTGAAACAATGCGTTAAAGCTTCCGGTGTTGGTTTACAAAGTGAGATAAAGGACTAAACTTTCTTCGATTGTAATTTTTTTTTTATCGGCAGGAAAAAATATTGCAGAAGTACTACAGTGGAAAAGGGGCAAAGGGGTCGGAAATCGGGCCGTTTACCTTATCTAAAAAAAAAAAAAATGATTAAAAGATCACTTACTTTCCGGTTTGATTCGTTGAAGTTCAATCACTTTCTTGATTCCCTTTTCACTCATTCTCCTTAATTTATTAATTCCTTTCGCTGAGTTCACTTGCTCTCGCACATCTTTTACTGTTCGTCGCGCACTTTCATATATATATATATATATATATATGATCCGTAAAACTGTTCGTATACGCCTTTTCGTTGTTGGGGCAGCCAGGACGATATCTCATTTCAATTACAACCGCGTCAAATCGACTGTGTCCCTGTTCGAAATATTTTTTTCAATCTATACTCGAGCATTGGCTCGCCATGTACCATGAATATAATACGTGGTATACAAGTGGATACGAAAAGTCTGCATGATGCGAACGATGGCGGGTTGGGAATCGTGGGATTAGCTGGGTTCTTGGCTATGGCAAGTTATGATTAGACGGGACAGTTGGCCACGTCGTTGCACTTGTATCCCGGTTGGCGTGCGCTCATTTCACATGTATACAATGTGTATATGTCAGATACAATAAATTCTACACAATGTGAGTTATTTCGCTATCTCACTGGTGGCGGCAGTGACACCGTTACAGTTTCGATTTATTAAAAAAAAACTCGATACAGAGAATACACGAATACATAAAATAACTCGGAGACAGTGTTAGAGTAGTGCACCGCGGAGAGCTCGTTACCCAGCACTTCTCCAAGCGATCGCTCGAGCGAGAATCAATCATTCTTCAGGAGACATCCTTCTTTTCCTCTATTCTTCCTTGAGCCTTTCCGCAATGCAACACTCTCGTGGTACATGCACCACACACCCTCACCGAGGTAAGCTCTTCCAGATGTTTGTTTCTTTTTTTTCGATGCCCAGAACTTTATGGTCATTCCTCAATAAAAGGCTTATCATAAAAGAAAGGTCGAGCGCGTCGTTCGTCTTAGGTCCTCGGACCGCGCTTGGCTACGATGCGACATATATAGGAAGTGGCACATAGTATACATATTAAAGTAAGATGGTATATGCATGTACCACATGTGTGTGTGTGTGTGTGTGTGTGTGTGTGTGTGTATACATGTATGTGCCGAGGAATGAGTGTGAGCGTCGTTCCGGACGAGTGTGTATTACCTCATGCACTCGGGGAAACGTCTCATAGGACATACGCGTGGTGAGGGGTTGGCGATAATACGCACTGACAGCACACGCTCAACCCTCGCCGGGTCACCCCGTGTTATGGGGTCTCGTGGCCCTGGAGTGAACGCCTGCTGCCTTCGGGTACTAACTGCCAAGGGAGCCAACAGGAGAGTGAGAGATAGAGAGAGAGAGTGAGAGAAAGAGAGGGCAGAAGGGAGAAGTTTTGAAAAAGAAAACATATACAACAACCCAATAGAATGAGCATCGCAGTGGACCTAGGGTGGTGGTGAAGAGACAGAGAGAGAGAGAAGAGGGTGGTATAGTGCCCCCGTACTCAATTCAGGGGTCGGAAGCTCTCTACACAGAATTACCCACTGATGTTATAATCCTCTCGTGTTACGCCGTCACACATGCTCTCCAGTAAGCAATAGGTTTTTTTTATATATATATATATATATATATTTCTTCTCTCGTAACAAACCCAACCCTCCTATCGACTTCGCGTGTCTCTTCGATCATCGGACTCCCATATGCACATTTGTCAGCCAGCCGGGGTTAAACTCTGCTGGCCTAGCGCATAGTTTATCGCGAGCTAATCAATTTTTTTTCGGGACTGCTAAGGTTTTGCTGACCGGGCCGATGTTTGCTCATCGAAGCTTTATTCCAAAACTTGGAATCAATGGGCCAGCAATTCTTTTTTTTACAATAGGGCCACGTATGGTTCTGATGTTTGTTTCAAAGTCACGAATTTCTGGGCTAGATTCGAAAGACGTAGCCTCTAAAAAAAAAAACCCCCCTCGATCCATCTTATGAGATCCTGTCAATCTGCAGCTCCGGTGACGAACTTTTAGCTTGAGCTTTCTATTAAAAAAAGAAAAAAACTCAAGCTAGATTACCCACAGCAGTTTGCATTGAGTGCGCGTAAATCCAGAGGATCGCTGTAGAATGACGAGTAAGCGTGAATTTCGTTGTTTGCTCTATACTTTTAGATACCTGGTGACCGGTGGCCTCATTGATCGCATCTCTCGTCACAGTCGTGCTCTCATTGAGACTGACTTTTTCCTCGAGCAGGATCGCGAATCACCGCTACTGCTGGCGTCGTATGATCTTCTCGCGCGTATCGTTTCCCATCTGAAGCGTCACGTCAACGAGAACGGACAGAATTCCATGTGCAACGGCGAGACTCCCGTCGTCATTGAACAAACGACAACGGCCGAATCGCATCTCCTTCGGAGCTTAGTGACGTCCGAAGCGGCGGGTGCGATTGGTGCGCTCTACGCAACGTTCGCGCTCACTCCGCACAATCAAAAATGCGCATCGCCAACCCCGAATCCGTCGGGTACATCGTCATTCGCGAAGATCCTGGCTCTGAGAATTCTCAGGCTACTGCGAACTATCGGTGAACTGGATCTTCGAACTTTCCAGGTAAATTACAATATTAATTCAACGAACTCTCTTTTGCATCCTCATAATCCTGCCGTTGCCTATGACTCGCAAAAAAATTTTGAGATATACAGGTCTAATTTTTGTTTTACGCCGCACAATCGATATATCCTTGAAGGACGGTTCGGTACGGAATTCGGGGAAATTTTTTCGCTTGCTTATGAGCTGCCGGGCTTTGTGAAACCAGAAAGATCGCTAGGGTAGAAGGTTGCACGCTGCAAATATGGTTGATCCTTTGATTTGGCGCCTATTATAACGAGAATCAATGTCCATGCCCGAATGGAAAATATCCCACCGAGTGCCGAAATAACCTGATCAAGTATTTACGAGAAGGACGTTCGGTGATCTCGTGTCCATGGGACTATGAACCCTTTCGTTCCTTGAAAAGGAAGGGATGTCCCCCTCGAGATTTTCGTCAATTCTAGTTACCTTTCAGTCGGCAGAACTCCGCGGCAACTTCACGATGACGCTCCCGTGGGTAATTCGATCACCGCGTGATATAGTCTCATCAACTTATCAACCATTTTTCTTCCGTTTTCCTCTGAGCGACGGGGGGATTTTTTTTTTTTTTTCCATTCTGGACTTGGAATTTGTCTCTTTAGCACGATACTCCGCGCTATCCTCGAGACTCTTTTCCAGATCATCGTCAATGTTTTCCGTTAAATGCACCATTTATCTTCCTCGTTATAGAAGCCCACATCAATAAACTTCACTTCTCCAATGATCTTTGGATTTCAATTCCTCCATCGATGCATCGAACTTCGGATCCTAATTTCCGATAATCCATCATTATTTACATCGTTGAAATCGTTTATTCAATATCACACCGAGAATACTTTGGCCATTAAACGTTGGATCCATTCAATCATAAATCTGTCGCGGTTACTCTTCCGGCAGTGTGTATTTTCATTTTTTTTTTTCTCCTCGGTTGCCATTAGCCATAAGGGTGGCACGAATTTATGATAGAGATATCACGCAGTGGGAGGTAACGAGGGACCGCGAGGGAGAAATGCGAAACGACTGTGAGCGATAGAAAAGACGAAGAAAAACAAACGTGCGTATAGGTACTCTCCGATGGCAGCAGGGAGCGAGATACACATATATATATATATATATATATATATGTACGTATATATAGAGCTGCGGCGATCAAACCACGAATTGAATCGAAACGGCACCTCGCGCCTACCATAAGGCTACGTTAAGGTCCTGTCAGGGATGGAAAGACCAGCGGGGGTTACCCCTCTATTATCCCGCGGGACACTCGGGAATCCCGCGGGAGATTTCTCGATTATCCCTCGTTGGTCCACAGTAAAAACCCACAGACGTATCACAGTCTCTTGTCCCTCTCTCTCTCTCTCTCTCTTTCTCTTTTGACTTGTAATAACAGAGACAAAAAGCCTAGAGTATCAAGCGAGCCTGTACATTTATTAACTATTCTCTTTGCTTTGCCAGGCGAAACGGATCCTCCCGTCAATGCTATTTTCTCGTTCTTTCTCCCTTTTGGTCGACAGCCTCATTAACAAAGCCCCGTATTCGTTCACCTAGCAAAATTTATCTCCCAACAAATTTTGTCCAACCTCATTGTCGTTTCAAGTATCCAGAGCTTTTCATTCTCCTTATTCCGCGGCCTTTTCAGACTCCCAGCTCTCATTCTTCCTTTACATATCTCAAGGCCTCCGACTCTTCTTTCTCCTCTCACCTTTAGCCTCAGACTGCGCCTACCCCCCTTCCCCATCTTACCCGGATCTCGGGATTGATACATCTTTAATTGCAGAATTTACTCGGCTCCGAGGGTACCAGCCTCCAGTGGCGACTCATTTCAAGCCACCTCATAACCCGCTTCTCTCGCGAGCCAATCGCGGAAAAGACAGACCTTTGTCACAACGCTGGACAGCAGGGTGTTCCTTCCGCACAAATTCTCGGTGAGCTCCTGACCGTACTGGGTTACTTCGCGGCCAATAATCCCGAGAATCAGGTAAGTCAATTTTTGGAATTGCTTCAATTGATCGAGCAACGGCTCGTAATTTTGTTTCGTACTTTTATGCCTATGCGAACATCGTCAGATACGTTGTACGGCCTGTGCGCCCAATCGATTCCGCAAAGGAATCTTGCAGAAGACCTATAAGTTTTGGTTTTTGTGTGTTTGATCTACGAACAAAATTAGCGACTACTGTTGATTTCAAGTATTTGCGCCTTAACGATGCTTAGCAGGATCCTCTGTTCTTCGATGTGACAATATTTCTTTTATTCCTGCATACCGTGAGGATTAATGTATCGCATGGGTAATACAAGCCTCGTCTGCGAGTCAGAAACTGTATTCTTCAACTCAATCATGGGAATACATCCTAGGGTCTTTTGAGCGCGAAGATTTTTGTCCAAAAATCATGTCAATAGACTCGGATCAGTCCGGTATAGCTACGGTGAAGCCTTCCAAAACACAATTCAATTTGTCTCGGGCATTATGTTTATATTCTTTGTCTCAATGCCACGAAGTTAAGTAACGTTATAGTCGCTTCGAAAGCAAATTCCGCGGATCTGTTCAAGAAGATAGCAAGACAGTCGAGGACTTTTTGTCTCCCGTCTGTTGATGATCAGGCACGTTATACGGAAAATCGGAATCTCGTTCTCTCCATTTGAGAATCGTTACGCTCGATCTCGATCCGTGAGTCCCCCTCCCCTCCTTCTCCCTTTGGATTTCCGTTCGTTGATTGTCGCCGTAAAAAGTGAGGGCGACGAGTCGATGCGTTCCTCAACCGATAACGCGACATAGAGCTCGAATATTCTATCCGATCTTACTGCGATTTCTCTTCTTATGGCTCTCGAATTTCTAGGAGTGGATGTTTTACGGTGGCGAGATAACCCGGAGATGAAAAAAAAAAAAAAATAAAGGAACGGTTACCTCGGAATGGCCCCGACGCTCACGTTCCTAGTCTATCTTTCCATTTAGTCTGTTCCTCTATTGGCGCCACCGCCTCATCTAAGGTCTTTTACTCTCACCTCTTCCTCTCTCTCTCACCTCTTCCTCTCTCTCTCTCTCTCTCTCTCTCTCTCTCTCTCTCTTTGTCTCTCTGGTGACCGCAGCGATGAAGAAAAAAATAACAAGGCGCCAAGGTGTTATCGTCAACGTAAAAACTCGATGAGTTGAGTGACTGCCGTTGGAAAAAAAATGGCGGGGGAGCGGCCAAGAAGAGGAGGAAGATGAAAAAAGAGTCAGAGGGGAAAAAAAGAGGAAGAAGGAGCGAGAAAAAGGCGGAGGAACGAGAAAGGAGTAGAGGGGACAAAGGGAACGAAAGAGTTGAGTGGCGTTTTGCGAGTGGCAAATGGCGATAATTGTTCGTCCATTGGATCCGAATTGAGCACCGTTGATTCTCCGTTGGCTAGGCGAATCATCATTGAGACTAGCCGTTTTGGTCCGACGGAAAAACAGTGATGGAGAGAATCGCTTCGCATAGAAGTGCCGATCTAACGTCTTCATCGTTAAATCTATCATCAGAGCATGAAGTGACACTCAATGATTATTTATCTCGCACCGTTTCTACAACATTCATCAATGCTTTTCTTAAAAAAAAAAAAAAAAACCAAAACCAAAACCTCAATGGATTTTCTCAATCAGACTCCCATATGACCGAGGAGTCCTAAAAATGAATCTAGCGAGGTATTTGCGTCTTCTTTTCCGCGTCTCAATGAGAAATTTAGTGAAGCAGTCCAAAGAAAAAAAAAAGAAGTTCATACTTTAAGGAGGTACGACTAGTTCTTTGGAGTAAAAAAAAGTCTAAATTTATTTTACCCACAGTTGTTCTGATTTATGTTTATTTGCGTTGATTATTCATCTTATCGATTATAATGTGAAAAATTTTGTGGTAAATGATTAATTTATTGCGCATGACCTAATAAAAACTGAAAAATTAGATTGTCAACGACTCGATAGTAGTCTCCATCATAATAATAATGACATGTCTACCACAAAAATGGACTAAAAAACATTTTTTAAAATCAGCCGAAAACCTATTAAAATAGACTTGAATTACCTCAGTGGAATTAATACGATCGGTAGAATGATAATTATACATATAATTGATACGTGATAAATAATAAAACTCCATAAATAACATGATGGAATTTGAAGTAAACACTTGGCAACGTCGCATTGGCGATGCTATAAGTTGGTATACGTGACCAACGAAGATGACTCTATCTTCGTTGCTAATATCAAAACAAAGCTAGGTTATGTTCGCCGAAACCCATCAGCTGTTACTCGCGACGTTGCTAAGTCTGTGGGTGCTATTTGATCGTTCTGACCATTTACAACCGGAAATTGAAACTTTTTTATGATGTAGTGCCAGAACTACACGGTGAAGAGTAATTTTTCAATTTTTTACAATATCTATTATATCTAATCTATCAAGTTTCAGTTTTTCAACGGGTGTAGTTGGATACGTGAGCAGCAAAACCGTGATCACAGCACTTCCGGTTAACCGTCTCCATAAGACGACGTGCTTTAGTAACTTAAACTGCTCGACTTTGCAATTTTATTACGAATAAACTAAACGGTTAATATAGCTCAAATTTTGGCAATAGGCGCATAAAGTATTCGGCAAAAACATATAAAAAATTCAAGTCCGTCAGTTGGATTCTTCATACTAGTCGTACCTCCTTAAGAACAAAGAAACGCGGTGTCATCTCCACATCGTTACCTCCTCCTGCTAATTCGTAACCATCGACTTTCCAGGACATTGCCAAGAGCCAAAGTCGCGCGAGAGAATCTCCCGTAGGATTTAGGGGAGAGATTAAACTGGACGAAAAAAAAAAACACGCACACACACACTGTCGGCTGAATATCCATGTTGGGCGAAAGAGGGTTCCGGATCAAAATCAGCCTGGACTCTTTGTTTATCCACGTGAAAAATCTCGTCTGTATGTAGAACGATTCGTTTAAACTCCCGGCTATATGCACGAGACGAAGCTTTATCTTCACCGCGGTTCATGATTAATAGAAAACAATTGATAATTCCTCTTTGGGGACAGTTGAAATATCAAAAGCTTCCATAACTCTCTCTTTCATAATTCTTTCATCCAAGCGATTGTTGGATCAGTCATTCACCGATGAAATCCAGCCTCTGCTTCACTTAAACTCGTTTATGAGCCTCGGCGCAAAATTTATGCGCGCAGAAGGCCCCGACAAGAGCTGGGGAGTTGCCGATGAAATAACGATGAAGTTTTGGAAAGCAACTGGTTAGACACAACACACTCAGCGCGGACCTCCCATCAATATGCGAAGATAGAGAAAGGGAGAGAGAGAGAGAGAGAGAGTGAGTGAGTGAGGCAGAGTCAGAGAGACCCCAAATGCCGTTAAGATATATTTACTTCGCTCCATTCCATGCACGTCGGTGGCGGTCCTGATGCCCGATGCCACGCCACTTACATCGTCTTTTCGTCTTTCGTAGTACAACACTACCACTACCGCGACTACTACGGTCATTATATATCTTGTTCTCCGCTTTTCTCCCGTAACCCAACGCATTGGGGCACGCGCTCCATACGTTGGAAATACAAGCTGAGTGCATCGTCGACACGTCCCGGGGCATTCATCTCTCGTCGGATTTTTAAGACCCTCGTGCGGGGCTAACTGCCGCACCAAGAAATCAACGAGGTTTTCACCCTCTTTTGCTTTATCGCTGTCTCTCACTCTCCTCTGGCTCTCTTCTGCACTCTTGCCTTTTTTTTTTGTTTTGTTTACAATCTCTCCTGTCTGTCTCAATATCTCTCTCTCTCTCTCTCTCTCTCTCGTGTCTTTGCACACTCTCGGAGAGACTATGGAGTGTTCCGACCATTCACTCACTATATTTTCCTCGCTCGTCACCTATAATGGGAGCTTGGAAAGCGCCAGGCCGCTGCATAGCCGTGCCAATCCGTATGAACGGACTCTTCAAAAATTGTTTGGACACTTTTTTTCCTTTAGTTTCGTTCGGCCCCCCGAATGAATGTGGAGCCACCGGGATCAAAGGTCCCGCTTCGTAACGGGAAAGTAATGTCCCCGGGGGAGGGATTCATTTGCGGACAATGTAGATCCGGGCATCAAACGAACTTGCGAGTTTTGTCCAAATCAAGTTTCTAGGATTTGTCCAACTCTCTCTCTCTCTCTCTCTCTCGCTCCGTTGATGTCAGCTATAATCGTGGCTGTTTGCTTGGAATGTTCTAATTGAGGAACCGATCGAGGCATCTTATTCGGGCTTCATTGATTCGTGTATTCTGTTTATTTTCAGGATATCGAGAAGATCCAAAACTGGACCTTGATGTGTCACGGGTTCTCCCGGTCACTGATACTCTTATTCGTACATTGCGATGCCAATCAGCTCGAACGGTCAATTCATTTCAACTTTTTGTCTTCTCGAACTATCCGGTCAAAGCATTCTCGTTTATCTCGATTGCTGACTTTGTCCACATCTCGATTATTGAAAAATGTTCACACGGAAAAACGAGGACAACCGGGCGGGGAAGAAAAAAAAAAACTTGAATTAGTCGTTTCGTTCGCACGAATCATCGCGCATATGCTCGTTCGCAATATGTACAAAACCATGCGGGTGACAGATACATTGAATGCTTCCTATTGCAATTGCCCGTTGGACGCAGGTGCGATCCCAACCGTATATCACGAGTCAGGGCACACTTGTTGTTTCAACGTCGTCTCGCAGGTGATCCAGGTTCCTGTAGCGCTCGTGTTAACTTCGCATTCTTGCTTCCGTAACACCTGACACATCTCTTGTCCGGCAAAAGACTTGGCACCGATCTATCCTTGGCCTCGAGAAACGAATAATACTTTTTCTCACGCTTTGGATTCCTCTGTGGTGTTCATTCACCCGAGGCCCAATATTCCTAGATACAACTTGGGGAGGGTGCGTCTTTTTTTTTTTCATACTCGCAAGCATCTATCAATATGGGATCGTACCAATTATTATGGGACATACGAGTCATCATGGAAATTTCAACAAAATTTTTGCTCAAAATTAATCCGTGTTCCAATAAATCGTCCATGAACGATACAAACCGTCGAATCATTTTAAAAGCTGGGGGAAGATCAATTGAACAAAAAAACCAAAACAGTGATGTGAGAAAAAAAAGTTTTACCAACCGTTTTCATTGCAGTTGGTTCTCCAATCAGCCGGAGCCGGACCCAGTGTTCTTCAGCAACTGTGCACTCTGCCATTTCCGTTCTACGTCGATCCTCGTTTGTCATCGTTGACTTTGCCAACGCTTCTCGCAGCCACGCATCGAAATCCCGAAGCGACGGCCGCCCTTTCATGCGAGCTGTCCTATCAGGCGAGTAAATCATCTACTTGTTACACCTCTCGACATTTTATTCTCCCTTTTTCTCATCTCTGTCTCTATATCTCTATATCGAAAGAAAAGCCAACGAGATGAAAAATAAATAGAGGAACGAAGATATCTCACTCTCTTTCTCTCTCTGTGAAGTGTTTCACATTTTCTTTTTTTTTTTTCCTTCCACAGCTGCTCGAGGACTATCGAGCCTCGGACGAGGGCAAACAGCATCCCCTGATCCGCTTACTGAAGGATGCACCCTGTCCGTGACATCTGGAACACCGTGCAATAGACGAACCCGATTAGTTCATTATTTTCATCTCCCTGTGTCTCCAATGTTCCCCATCGATTTCTACGTCTCTCTCTTTCTTACTTTTTCTCTCCAAATATATATATATATATATATATATATATATATATATATACACACACACATGAACACTCGTAAATAATAATAGAGTATACTCTCACCGTGGCTCACATACACTCACATCGAATCGCAGACTCTTACAATGACTCACTTTCGCTCAAAAACACTTGCCAGTTACTTACATTCGCTTCACGACACTTGCAATGATTCGCATCGAATAAAAGACACTAATTACAAATCAAAGACACTCACGGTGACTCATTACAATTCAAATACACTTGCGCTGACTGACGCTGAACCAAAGACCAGCAAATCACGTTGAATTAAAAAAAAGAAAAAGCCCTTACAGTGACTCACATTGAATCAAAACTTTGCAACGACTAGAATCGAATCAAAGGCAATTACAGTGACTAACCACGAATCAAAGACACTCACAGCGACCGATATATCGAACCCCCAAGACATTTACAATGACGCATATCAAATTTAAAAAAAAAACACTTACAGTGATTCACGACGAATCAAAGGCACTTGCAGCGATTAGAATCGAATCAAAGGTACTCGCAGCGACTAACCACGAATCAAAGACGCTCGCATCAACTGGCATTGAACCAAAGACATTTACGGTGACTCCCATTCGATCGAACGCACTTACAGCAACTTTCATCCAGCCAAAGACCCTCAAATTATCTTGCACTAATCAAGATGCACTTACGGGTGACTCTTGGACACTCACCACGCCTGATCAAACACACAACGCTCCACTATACTTCGTTCATACTCCCAACTTACGAATAGTATCCTCGTTGGTTCTCAAAGATTTGCTGACGCATTACAACCGAGATTATCTCATAATTAGCAGATTTCGAAAACAAAAACAGAAAAATGAGTCTGAAGGGTCCGGCAACCTCTCATGACGGTCTCAGTGATAATTCATCGAGATTTCATCGATGCAACGCGAATATAATTCATTTAATTGTGATTTTTTTTTTTCGTTCATCCCAGAGTGCCTGGGTGTTAGATACGATTTTTTTTTTAGGATAATTCGAAAATTCATTCGATCCCCACAGACCGAGGTGAGTTTCTTTTTTTTTTCTATTTTTTTATTCTCTATCTTACTACCAAAGTCCGTGAGAAGGTGATCGATTTATTTTTCCACGATCAGCATCTTTCTCGTGTCTTGACAACGCAAAATTCGCGTTTATTCGTAGACGCGTGGCTTTCAGGGTTATCAATCTTCATCGTTTGTTTAGTTTGAGTCGACGTAGCGTGAATTATGTTTTTCTTTTTCAAAAAAAAAAATTATATTTATGTATTTTCATTTGTTAATCACGAAGCTTTTCAGGCATCGATGAATATTTTTCTTATCAAAGATCAAACGATTTTGATCTCGATCTTTCAATTTATTAAACGTATACATATATATATATATATATATATATATATATATATATATATAATATTTATAAATATGGTGCATAAAATAATGGCTCCGCGGCTGCGAAACGACGATTGCTCGTACGATAATTTTACGAGAAAATTATATCACGATTCTCGCGAGTCATTTTTTTTTTTTTTTATCTGTTCGTTATTTTTACTTTTATTTTTTTCATTTTTCTCTCCTGCAATCGCAGTTTCCGCGCGGTAGCCAAATGTGCAATGTCCTGCCAATGCAATATTCTTAGGATAAACCGTAATTATTATTCTACCTCGTGGTGGAAAAAAAAACGCCGTTCCTATCGAGGAAAGGCGCTAAAAAAAAACAGTAGATCGATAAAAATACTTCGTAAAAAAAAAACGATCAAATCATAGATTTGTCGAGAATGGATGAAAAAAAAAAGCTTTTTTAACGACGATCAAGAATCGTTCGCGAGGAAAAAAAAAGTTGTATTTTTCTATCGTAAAATAGCCACTGAACTGGATTGAGCGTAAGTTATCGATAAATCTATCACAAGCACACTCGCACGATACTTTATATATTTCCGTATTTTTTTTTTTTTTTTTTACTCCAAATTTTCCCTCCAACGATGTAAAATATATATATATTTTTTTTTTCACCTCTTCGGGACATGGGTATTATTTATTTTCTTTCGTTATCGAAGAGAATTCGTTGCAATTATTATTTATTCGTAGCTCGAAGGAAACAAAAAAAAAAAGAGTGAGCCAAAAATAATGCAAAATTGATACAACGCGTGAGGGACATCTGTAATTGATCCGTTGCACATTTTGCATGTAACCTGTAATACATTTGAAATAAAATATTTGGCTATAATCGAAAAATGGTCCATCAGCCTTCTCCTCGCGATTCAATCAGAGTGCACTGAGACTTGAGATTGAAAAAAAAAAAAAAATAAAGAACAAAAATATTTATCGCCTCAAGTTTGTGTCATCTTGGAAAAATATTTTTAAGAAATTGCAAGAAAAAGAAAGAAAAAACAACGCCTAGTCAGTGAAGAGAGAGAGAGAGAGAGAGAGAGAGAGAGAGAGAGAGAGAGAGAGAGAGAGAGATGAGACCGAATAAATTTGCTTTCACGCTGTGTAAAGGATTTTTTAAAAATCTTTTCCCATCCAAATTTTCACAAAACTATATCTAATTCTATCCCACGAAAAAAATCCTTTTTACAAATGAAATTTCATTCTTCTGAATTCTTGCGAGAATTATTTGTATATATATTTGTTTTCTTTCCTGGGAGACACACGAAGCAACGAAATTTCGTGTCTTTACTCTGAAAGTGCTAAAAAGCTCGGGGAGTACAAGGGAGAGAATCTCGTATGACGATTTATCAATGAAACGTTTGCGACGCGAGAGCCCAAGGGGACGAAGAAAAATATAACGGTGAGTATGAATTCAAACGAGATGATGTCATATGGGAAATTCATCAGGTGGAGAGACGAATCTGGGAGATATGGAAATTGAATATAACCAGCGGATATTTCTTTCTGGAGCTATTAGACGAAAATTTATGAAAATTTAGGCAAAAAATATATGTGTTGAATTAACAAAAATTCGACGCCGAAAATATATTATTTATAATAAATATAAATATAAAAAAAAATAATATTATTTTTATTTTACATTTATTTCTCTCGTATTCAAAACTGAAAAATTATTCTTACGAATCAAACTTTGCCAACCGAATTTCAATTTTTTTTTAAAATCAATTGGGTTGGCAAAGTTTTATTCGTAAGAAAAATTTTTCAGGTCTGAATACGAGAGAAATAAATGTAAAATAAAAATAATATTACTTTTTTATATATTTATATTTATTTGCTTAATATATTTTCCGCGTCGAATTTTTTTAATTTAACACATATATTTTTTGCCTAAAATTTCACCATTAAAAGTCACCGAAAGGTGACTTTTCCGGACCATTCCTAATCGTTTCGAACGAAATTATAGACAAAAATGTGCCAATCGTGCTAGGCTATTATTTTTTTTTTTTTTTCTGTTTTGCTCGCAGTTCTCTTCGTCATGATATGTACAAACGTGCATACATCGCGATCCATTTTCGTTTGAGTAAAAAATGTGTAAAGACTGGGCTCTTTGGCTTTTCGTGCGGATGACGTACGAGTACCATCGGGAGTTTCTCTCTCTCTCTCCTTTTTTTTTTTGCTTTTTTTTCTCTCTCAAAAGCGTTTTAGCGGAGCAGCCCCACCCGCTATACCATACAACCATGGGTGTATAAGTGAGTACTTTTATATTTCTCTCTCTCTCTCTCTCTCTTTCTCATTCTTTCTCTCTCTCTCATCCTTTCTCTCTCTCTCTCTTACTTTCTCGGTTGCCGCGCGAGGGTGTAATCTATGGATGCACTTAATACAGCTGCTCTCTACGAGTCACTCTCGTGCTCGTTTCTCTCGGTTGGCGCGCGAGAGACGCGGTAGCCTTTTTGGTCCCTTATTTCTTGAAACGCCACTTAGACCGACTGCATAATATATGTGTACATCGCAGCATAGCAAGAGTGAGTGAGAACTCAAAAAAAAAAAAATATATATATATATATATATATATATATATATATATATAAGGATAGAGTGTACGTTAAAAAGGGCAGCAGATGCGCACAGTGGTACATCAGTGTGTCAGGGATGAGAAGAGCTTGAATTTCAAGAATGTAAACATTCGGCACGGATTTAATCCCCGCGTGAATTTCGTAAATCCGGACGAAATTTCGCGAAACTCTCGTCCGCGGATCAATAATCCCCTCCGCGTTTCCCATAACCGTTCATAAATTATACGATCTCATTGATAAACGTCTACAATTTATCTATCTTTCTATCTATAATCTACGTTTACAATTTATCAGTCAAAAAAACAAAATTACCGATCTCCGATAATTAATATATTACACTTGCATTATTATTTTTTTTTTTTTTTTAATTTTTAATTCAAAGGGTAATTAAAAAAAATTGATGAATGATAAAAAAAAAAAAAATAGTGACTTGAAAATTTGAATAAAGGTGCGCGATGAGATTAATTAAGGGGATAAAAAAAAAGGATAGGAAAATATCATTACACAGTGATCATCAGTGTGACGCATCAACGACGTGCCTCTCGGCACTCGGGCAACCCTTTCGATAGGGCTTTATACATATATAAATAAATTTTGTATATATATATATATATAATTCGTATTGCGTACAAATATGCCAAGGTAGCAGTGAACCCGAGTAATAGGGCCATGCCTTCGGGTGTACGGATATCCATTACGCTTATTACAGAAAGAGAGAGATAGAGATAGAGAGAAATAATCGACCGCTATACCGCGCCCCTTATAACCATTCTCGTACCGTAACCACCCAACCTTTCACGGGGATGAGCATCGATCGACACCCCCGCTGAACGACCGAGAATATTCCGTCCGGTTATACGATCCTCTGATACACATTTTACGTATATATATATATATATATATATATATATAGTTATAACATGTCAGTGTCAGTGCTATATCATTAAGGTTTTCTTCGAAAAAAATTGTCAAATTTATTCGGAAATTTATATCGAGATCCATTTATTTATTTAAATATTTATTTATTTATTCTCGTATCCCGAAAGATTTATGGTCGAACTGTTATATTATACAATTGAATCAGTTTAAATATATTTCTTCCTCATTACGAAGTTTTACCTCTGTGAGGAAATTATTTTCGTAGTTTCGTAAGTGTGGAGTTGGTTTTCGTAATTTTTGGCTTCCTCTTTTAGAGAAAGCTTCGTAAGCGAGTCAAGCAACTTCCTAAATTCGTTGTCCCAATTAATGACGTAATTGATAAAAGTGACGATTTTTGAAGCTAAATTCAAAATATATCGAAAATTAGTAGCTACTCGGAACTTTTTCTAGCCGGAAAGTTGAAAACTGAAATTTTCGGGTATATATATTGAATCAGCGATCCGATAAGTAAACTATCATTAAATATATACCGGATTCAACAACTGGGACGCGTTCACTATCTGGGCCGTTCAACTTATCTTTTATCGGGTCTAAAGTCACTGCTTAAATTCCCACGAAATTTACAATGTGTTCGTTTGAAAAAAAAAAAAAAATGTTTGATGTCGATCTCATCGACTTCCCGAAATTTAATACACATACTGCACCAATATAAGTCCTTATATATACACACACACATATATATATATATATGTATAGGATGATACGTGTAGACAGAAAATCGAAATTGGATCTGCTTCCCCGAGTCGGGACACCCTTTACCTCTCGGGGTCCCTGGAGTTTCCGCGAGCTTAGCACATTATGCTCCATATAGACGGAGGAACTGCAGTCGGATGTGGCACGGACATCGGGTATATATATATATATATATATATATATATAAGTATAGAGAAGAAGAGAAAAGTGAAGAGAACACGGCGCCCGTAGGAAACCCGATCACTGTTTGCAGTTCATCCCCCGCGTAACCGAAGCATCCCATCGCCAAGCAAACAAGCTCTTTCTCTTTTCACCCGCGATAGGCTATATGCCACAGGGCTGGGTTTTCTCTTGCCGCATATATATTTATTTATTTATGTACGAAATAACAGGAGCCACATCGATATTAGACTGGTCGCTCTCTACCTTTTTTTCCGAGGCAAAAATGGCTTGAAACTTGATAAATGGCTGATAAAGTCTCCGAATATGCTCACTATGTGATGTCCGGACAATGAAATTTCAATGACAAGTAAGTTTTACTTGCCCACGAAAGGCTTGCGATACTAAACGACGAAAGACAAGTTTTGATACGTCACGCGCGTTTTTTTTTTTGCTTTACGAGAAAGCTGACACAATTATTCAATTTTCTCTGTATGAGATCTTCTTCGATTCATCAAAGAACAAAAAGTGTGTGAAATTACAATGATACGACTTTTGTTTATGAACTTGCAGCTCATTTAACGTATTATTTTCATAATGTACATATACAGTTATACAACGGTCGCCAATTATTCCGGAGCGTTGAATGAATCACAGGAGTTTTTTTTTTTTTTTTTTTAAATTCGAAGTTTCATGGCTACCTCATTATTAGCGAAGGGGTCGATTGCTCTCACAATATCTTTCATAATACGGAAATCCATGTTTTCATATCAATGCAGATTGTCGAAGAGCAACTATATACTATAATCGAAACTCTCCCCGATCCACGAAATTTCGTGGTAGTCACTTCAATCTCTCATTTTTCGCATTGATTCAGGCAAGACACCCTCTCGGTTATTCTTTTCCTCGATCTTTCTTGCTCTTCTCTCTCTCTCTCTCTCTCTCTCTCTCTCTCTCTCGCTCTTTCCATTGAGCAACGATATATAGCACTGATGTACATTGAGCCAAAGGGAAATACATAAAAACGAGTGAAAAGAATGGAAACGAGCGAGATCCCGCTGACAAGGGCGCGGCTCGTGATTGCTGTCGCATTGTAAAGAGCACCCCGGTACGTTCGCTCTCTCTCTCTCTCTCTTTCTTTCTCGTTTTCTGCAGAATCCAGGTTGTGTTATAAACGCAACGCGCGCTTGCATTGTCGTCGAGAAGTCTCGTGAATGAAGCGACGCGAGTCCGTGCAACGAATGAAACGTGGGAGGATCCGCGAAGTCCCCGAACGAGGAGCTATGGGGGTCTAAGGGATGGGGTTGGGGGGGGGGGGGGGGTAAACCAGCAGGGGACAAAAATTAAGCCCAAGAGACAATGGGTCAAGCGTTCATAGAGTCTGTGCACATAGGAAACACCAAACACGCCCCCACCCTTATGTCTCTCGGCGAAATAACACGTTTTATTTTTTTGCCTCCGGATCGATTGCCATCTATAGGAAATTTGACGTGGTTGCCCCTGAGGTACCCGCGACTATGCTAGTCGTTTGAGCTTACGCGATGAAAGCTTTTCATTCTAATTATAGGCCGTAATATGCGCAAGATGAGCAACTATAAGTATAACGGAGTCGTTAATTAAATAAGCAGCGCAAACGGTAACCAGGTATATACCCCCGATTATCGAAGTCATTGAGTGACTAAGTTGGCAAATAAGCGTGCGACTACGAGTACCCCACTTACTGAGTAAGCGCGTTATCAAATAATCCCCGAAAGATATCAACAAGTAACTGAGCAATTAAATAACTACGTAGCTAAGCAATTAAGTAACCAAGTAATCAAGAAAACAGGTAACCAAGTAACCAAGTGACTAAGCAACTGAGTGACTAAGCAGCACGTGCTAGTAACTAAGTAACAAACGATTCAACTATGGAACTAATTGTAAGTAACTAAGCAAGTAAGTAACTCACCACGTAATTAAGCAACTAAGTAACAGAGGTACTACCAATAAGTAACCAAGTTTCTAAGTAACCAAGTTACTCGGTGACAAACTACTGTATGGTAATTCACTAACCACGTTAACTAAGTAACAAGTTGTCTCACTACTACTACTACTACTACTACTACTACTACTACCACTACCACTACCACTACCACTACCACTACCACTACCACTACCACTACCACTACTACTACTACTACTACTACTACTACTACTACTACTACTACTACTGCTTCTACGACTGCTACTATTGCTACTGCTGCTGCTATTTCTATACTCCTACCGCTGCTACTGCTACTGCTGTTACTACTGCTGCTGCTATTTCTATACTCCTACTGCTGCTACTGCTACTGCTGTTACTACTGCTGCTGCTACTATTGCTGCCACTGCTACTGCTGCTACTACTGCTATTGCTGCTGCTACGACTGCTGCAGCAGCTACTGCTACTGCTGCTACTACTACTGCTGCTACTACACTGCTGCTACTACTACCGCTACTACTACAGCTACTGCTACTACTGCTGCTGCTGCTATGATATTGATTGTCCAAACTAATACTATCCTCTCTCTCTCTCTTTCTCTCCAAACCTTAACTTTGAGAAAGCCATCGTGTTTGTGACTTTTTGTCAATAGAGATAGACACATGGCTCGCAATTACCCGATCAACCCTAACCACATGGTCGTAGTGTAACTAAATCGCGAAAGTTCACCCGCGGAATGAGGCGGAGATTAGCAGGAGAAAATAAAAAAACAAGATTGTTGTAACAGCTAATGGAGTATCTACTAGGCAGAGAGTAAATCGTGATCAGGTGTATTACCGAGTAAGGAAACCCTCGAGACAGAGAGAGAGAGAGAGAGAGAGAGAGAGAGAGAGAGGGAGAGAGCTCTTTACAAGCCGGACGGTCCGAAGAAGAAGTATATAGATAAACGAGGTACACGACTTTTTCCATTCGCCAAGAGTTAATTGGTCGTCGAGGCATGTTCGTTGCCGAGAGGCGGAAGTGTCACCGTGGAAAAAAAATCCTTTTTAACGCTATTCTCGTATTTCCGGCGAAAGGAGAAATCGTTTGAAATGAGGTCTTGTCCGTTTTGCCATTGGAACGAGAATCCCCAAATGGCGAAAAAGCAACGTAACGATCGATGAGATTGACGAAACACATGTTTGTAGAATGGCTCTTGATGGCTTCATTCTTTTTTTTTTTAATTATCGTCGTCGAACGAAAGAAAAAAAGGTTCCCGGGTAATTGAATACCGGAATACCTGAATAGCGGTAAAAGGGGGGAGGGGGGGAGCGCAAAGGAAAAAGTAGCAACACGGTCCTTGCCGCCGTGCGGTACACGTAGACGCAATCGAATCAGACCCGCACGAGGACCGCACGAGGACGATGACGGTACGGAGGTCGAAGTGCTCTCTCCCGGGCAGTAAACTTGTAAAACAATAAAAGCTTCCGGCGTCGCGGTTAGGATCCCCCGATGGTCGTTCGTTCATTCGCGACGAGCTCCCGCCAAGTTTTCCCTTTTCAACCGGCACACATCGTCCGAATTGGCCTCGCAGAGAGTTCCCCCCACGTCCCCTTCTACTCAAACTTCCTAACTCTTTCACCCTCTCGCTCTCTTTCTACCTTACATCCACAATAACGAAGCTTCGCAAAAGCCTCAAGTCCTGGAAATAAGAACTTTCGAGTTCGTCAAATTTCTTCTCGGTCGGGTGAAACGAGGCGTGCAGGAAAAAAAAAAAAAAAAAAAAAAGGAACGAATCACCCATCGTAGTGTACGGTAGTGCGCAAATCACGCGCGGTAATGTCGCGAGAGCACATCGCACAGCGAGGGTTGCGGGTGAATCTTGATAGGGGATGAATAAAAAATATAAAAAAAAAGAAGGGGGTCGCTGATAGAAAATGCTGTATAGAGAACGATGTATACACGTATATATGCAAGAGTGGTAGAGGCGAGAGGATATATGGGCAGAGGCTAAACGTCCTGGGACAGGAGACAGAAGAACGAGCCCTGTACCTCCCTCCCGGAAGTATTTCTTCCGAGCCGATGCCCACGCTTCCCAGGAGCGAAGGGGGCAAGCAAGCGAAATGAAGATTTCGCATCCAAATTTTCTTTTTTTTTTTTATGTGTGTGTATATGAAGAGGGTAAATGAATGGGTGCGAGATATGATGACGAAAGAAAGATGCGTTGGAATGAGGAAAACCGGTGCGGATATATATACGAGGCAACGGGGACAATGTCAGAAGCAACCCTGTCACTCTGCGTTAATTTGTACGAACTGTAGACTCCGTCTCGTTCCCCTTTTTTTTAAGCCTCTTTATCTTTTTTCATCTTCCATAAACGTGTCCTACCGCCCTAACTTTACATAGACACATTGTACCATCAACGCTCCATTTACAACTTCATCCGGAACTTCGCTATCCAATAAAAACTCTAACAGGATTTAGGCTCACCGAAAAAGCCTACCGAGTTACAACTCTACCCAGATACGAGTAGTGACCAACATCTCTACCCAATCACAGGTCTACCGGATAACAATTCTCCGGTGTGGCTGATAGTTATCGGTAAATTGTTGTTGTCGGGTAAACTTGCAATTGGGTCAGAGATTTTTAGCGAAAGCATTATTCTCGGAGAGATTTTTTTTATTGGATAAAAGACGTCCAGGGGCTGGTTCATGTCTGGTGGACTTTCTTAGTAATGGCACTTGTAATTTCGTAGGATTGTTCGGAATGCTTAAAATCAGTCAGAGACGTCATCATTGAGTGGTGAAGTTTGAGGCAGAGTTGTAAAGCTGTAGGGTATATGCAACTCGATAAGGGATCGAAATTTTTCTTCAAAACTGAATATAATTTCCAAAACAACGCTTGATCAATAGAGCAGCGCTACTGCAGAATAGAGGATTTTTTTTTTAATTCCAACGATGTATTTGAATATGGAATCTTGGAAACTTTGAAATTTCATAACAGTATTTGCGTTATTCGATTTTAGATATTAGCTTGGTGCACTCAACCATTTATACAGTCATCGATTTCCAAGAGCGACGATTTCACGTCGTCGTTTCACCCGGAATATGTTCTCTTACCGCATCCCTCGGAGTTTTCAAACCCCCTCCCATTCGCCGCATCACCATTATCGAGTCCTTAGAATACATATCCGGTGGCCGGAGCTTTGGCAGGGGTGTCCTTTAAAATTCGAATAGCGCGATTTGGCCCCGCGTGTAATACGGAGCGGAGAAACGTGTGCAGGGCAAATCGGAAATTCGTAGGGACGGAAATAGCGCCAGGGAAATGTCGGAGTGGCGCGGAATTTTGTAGTTGGGGGGGAGGTCCGTGGGAGAATCATCGATGCGGACAAAGAAGGATTCGGGACAAATTGCGACGGACGTGACCACCCGTCGTGTCGATTGTTATGAGGAAAAATCCGAGTTCGCGATTGTAATGGCTAATCGTCGCGAGAATAGTCGTAGCTCTAACTGCGCGTCGTTAATCTTGCGGGCGTTACTTTTGGCCCCATCAGCGTTAGCTTTGGAGAAGAGCAACTGTTGGAGAGTAGAGAGCGAGCGAGAATAAATCTTTCAAAATGAAAAATAAATGGAAGATGGTTGAGCTGGATCGGGATATCGAGTCTAAAGGTATTTAAAGGTTTGCACGAAATCACCTCAAAGCCAAGAATAAGGCAGTAAAGAAGTGGAAAAAGAGCTACGAGTTGGAACTTGCAAATGTCTTCCAAGCTTCAGCGTGCAGTTTTCTTCCGCATTCAATGAGCTTTGTCCGCGGAGAAAGCCAGCAAAATGAAATAACCAACTACTTGCTCATTGTCACTATCGATCTTCAGTGATGCTTGAAGTAACGTAGGGCAAACCTGCCTATGTTTGAATCATTGTTAACCACCAATTCGATGATAAGATAATTTTTTGTGTAATGATATTCATGCGAATGGCAACGATCGTTGATGGACAGAAATCAGAATTCCCATCGCATCGTTCTTACGCTCCAACCGATTTTTACTGTCTATGATAACTCTACATTGAATGTGTAAAAAAAAAAACCAGAAAAAAGATCGTCAACCGTATCCTGGACCACCCAAATCCATATGAATACGAACCTGTCTGGTGGGTATACCGAAAGTCCTCGAGGGAGATCAATGGACACACAGGGCGAGTCTATCATCGTGATCATCATTGTATCAGTGACGCGACACATATCATATACATCGAAGAGAGCTATCGCGTATCGTAGCGGTGAGAATGCAAGTGTGACTCACACGCACACACATCGTAGAGAGAAAAGTCACAGATGCTCGATCTCGTTCGTTCGGGGGGGTTACGTACATGTTATTTTATGTGGTACAGCGTTGGAGCCTTTATGTCGTAGATGGTGGGCGCGTGCTGTTTTGTTGCCATATCGTTACTGTTTTTTATACTATTGTCGATGCTACGATGTGCAACGATGCGCGTTAGATACATGCGTGAATTGCGTCCATCAGACAGCACAAGGAGTCATGTTTGTTCCAAGCTACATGTGCTCTATAGCTTTGTCGACCAGTTCAGTTTTTTTTTTCCATTCCTTTTGTCAATTCGCCACTTGCTTCTGGCTTAAATGTGACGAGAGAGACTCAGGAAGTAGAGATTGTCGAGTACTTGAAAGCAAACTTTTGGACTTGACCGTAAAAAAGATGGTCTGATAAGTTTGCTAACGTATATAGATAAGAGAGGGCCTGATAAGCTCGAAGGAAAAGTTTGTCTCGTCAGGACGACAAAGTATTGGACTGTTTAGGATTTCCCAAAATACCACAATGTTCTGCAATTGTATTGCACAAAAAATTGTATTGCAGAATCCAGTCAATTGCCATTATGGGACTTGAATCGATCTAAGAGTTCCTTGAACCGTGACGAAATGTTCCAACGATTGTGCGGAAACGAAAATTGGACCTCTGTTCGAGGCACTCTCATTATCACTCTCATCGCAATTCCCTGCTCTCCCCTGCTATATACGACATTTTTGTTGCCCCCCCTAACTTCAATAAACTACCCGAATGTTCCTCTTGGTTCCGGTATACTGCGCCGTTCATCTCGTGAGTCTGCCTCTATATACTTGCTTTTGCTTCACGTTCGTGTATAATGCGGTATACGATAGTGAGCATGAATTCGCGTGACTCCTCGATCCGCGACGAGATGATACCCCTAAACAGTGACCCCCCGTAGATAGACAATCAATCAGACGAGCAGCGGGCCTTGACTGTGTCCACATTGGACGCCCCTGCTAACCCCCTAGAACTTTCATCCCTGTGCGTATATTACAAGTATTCGTAAAGAGAGAGAGAGAGAGAGAGAGATGCCTACTGACTAGACTATATCGATACATGCCTTCGTGGCTGATGTCTGGCTTGACTATCGTTCCTTCTGCTTACTCTCTATCGCACTAGGTAGTTTTTGTTCCTCCGAAATACATCAAATAATGAAGTGAAAGTCTGGTAACGTTAACTACTCATCACGGCGTTGTCAAAGGATAATCGGAACGAGAAGGTGCCAGAATTGAAGCTGACCCAATCAAAGTTGGTAGAACTGGATCAACAGGAACAATACGGGTATTGTCTTTTTTACAAGCAGCTATGTCTGCATGAGAGATTAGGAGAGACTGGGGATGGTTGACGCAGGGGTTAACGCACCAACTATATTTCTGTTGTTTCGATAAATGAAAATTTGCAACTAAAATTCATCATGTGCGTCAAGCTTTCTGGGATTTGAAGTTGAAATTCGCGCTATGACAAAAGATTCGAGAGTGAATTGCGTATTCTCAATTAATTTGACTCGAAAATAAAGCTCTGTTGGGTTCATGAGTGAGTTATTTGCCCCAACTTATTCGAACCTACGTCAACTTACCGATATAGTTATTCGCTATTTGAAAGAAAACAAAATTTTGGACTCGAGCAAAAAAGATATCGAATCACATTTTGGTGACCTCTCTAAAACTAGCCCTAGGGCATCTAAAACAGAATTGGAAAACAAAAACGTCGATTTGATTTTGCATTTAAAGCTCGCAACACGGCTTAAGGGAACATCTGACTATTGATCGAGCTTGAAATGATGAAAGGGAACACTGTAAATCGGTTGATTCATGAAAATTCATAAGTAATACGCGAAGTAACTCGTAATTAATACAAGTTAAGGTGTGCATGGTTTGAATGATGCATTCTAGATATCCGCCATACAGACAAACAGGATGTAAAATTATATTACAGTGTGGTGTGTAATTCTGTATGACTTAACGTGGTTAACCGCTAGGTCTCCCACGGGAGATCGTTAGCTCATCGGGCTTGCATATACATGTAGATATGTGTGTATGTGTGTGTGTGTGTGTGTGTACTCTTGATAAACAGACGGGAAAACAGGACGAAGAGGAGCGTCGTAATTAACCGCAATCATCGATGACAAACACGAGAAGCTCGCGGGGCACGCGTACGGACGCAGAGACTACACGATTCTTCGATCGGACAATCCCACGGGATGGAATTATATACACGGGTTCATATCTATATACGTTTACAGAAGGATGGGAGAGTTCTCGATTGCCACGCGACTCGCGGTCCACCGATTACCCGCTTATAAGAATATATATGAATGTATATGCACACGAGAATCTCGATCAATATTTATCCTCGACTCGCAATGTGCATATTAACGGCAATGTGTACATATACTCGCCGCATATTCTCGATTTAAAATCCTTGTATATTTCACTCGGCGATTTCTTTTCTGCAGCACACTGTTTAATTTAATTACACGCGTCAGGAGAGATATATATCTCTACGGAGCGAAACACACGAGCGCGTGAGTGATAAATAAACATCAAGATTCTTTTTTTTTTCCCATCGTATTCGCGAGTCCTCAAAGGGGGAAAAAAGATGGGATTCATCTTCGTTGGGAAATACAACGATTCGTCAGGAAGACCTACTTTTTTTCTGATTACCTGGACAAGAATACGGGAAATTACATTTATTGTTTAATGTATGGTAATCAAAGGCAAGCATAAAAGCTCGTGCGATAAACAACAGACTCAATTTTAGGGCGATGGTGACTGGGCGCTATAATCGAGCCACTTTTGATAGATATTCCAATTTTTGGGTAGGGAAGCATTTTGAGGGCAAGGCCGCCTGAGCCAAAGTCCAAAAAAAATTACTAACTCTGATTACCGCAAAGTTAACTGAGCCATTCGGAACGTGTTAGGGGCGTTTTGAAATGCGCAATGCTCTCGCATATACTGAATGATAATAAATACGATATCACTTTAGCGCGGGTGAATTCGATGGGTTATTGAGGACCGTGCCGTTATATTAAAGACGATTCCTTGCTGCATGGCTTTCCTATAGCCTTTAAGTTCAAAAATTCAGGACAGCTCGACTGTTAGCTATCCTAAATTGATTTTTTAATCCTTTTTCTCGGCCTCTATTTCACATAGATGTACCATAAAGTCGATCGCTATACTGGAATCCAACTATTGCCAGCCCAAAATAATGAATAGAAATGAAAAAAGAAATCCGAAAATTCGTTTTAAAGGCGCAATGTCATCAGGAAAAAGTAGTAAACCGTTGTGTGTGCCCGGAACGATTCGTATTTGAGAAAATTTCGCGATCGAATTTTGCAAAAAAAAAACCTGATATAATTCTTATCCAACCCTCGATGTTTTTGGGACGTTTTCACCAAATTTCATTGTTCCCACGAGTGTATGTGGTTGCTCGTAAGAGCAAAGTCTACTCCATACGCTGAAGTATAACTCTGGAGCAAGCAAAGTATAAAACAGTAGTGACTACACACATACACACCCAAACACATATATATATATATATATATATATATATAAGAGTGATTCAGGAGGGTGCATACTCGCGGGTGAAAACGTAACCAAGAAGCAAAAAGAGCTCACTCTCTCTTTCCCTCATGCAATGATCGTCACGACACAGATATGCTTTTAGCGATCGCGAGAGGGGTTGCTTGCAAGGGCCACGGAGACGATGTTTCGCATCATACATCCATATATATATATATATAGTGCGATATAGTCAAAGATATACATATCCACGTATAATGCAGCCAGACTATACCGGACACCCTCACACGCGTATATAATATGTCTTATATGACGCGAGTGTACGTGAATATAAACACGGATGACGGAAATGTGACAAAAGGAAAAGCCGAAGAAAAGACATTGGCGGAAAGAAACTCGAGAGCGAGAGTTCCAAGGGATTCATGTAAGAAGGAAAATCCGATGGTGACCAAAGCGAAGATGGCGATTGAGCGTAAAAACTGCACTCTTTATTACATATGCTCACGGAGACGTCGAAAGGAGAAAAAGAGAACAAAAATTTCAACAACGTCGAACCTTCGATTCGTGTTCGATATCATGGTTAAGGGAATTTTTAATGAAACTATCGAATGAATAACAATCGCGGAATCTTGATAAGTTAAATTTTACTCGCTTTACATATTATATACATATACGTGTGTATATATATGTACATGAAGATTACGCACTCGAGGGTTTGTACGGTACACGTGATGCTTCTGGCACTCTTGTCGTTTCAATCGGCCCTCGAGGTCTCTTTCGACTGAACAATTAAATCTGTACATAGTCGCCGATTCACAGTGAACAATATATATCCCATCGTCGAGATCAGTTCGATCACGTGTACACAGACATATGTACAAGTGTATATATATATATAAGAGCGCGAAATGTGTATTTGCATGAAATATTCAACGCCAAACTAGACCCACGTTCGAGCCTCGTAGATTTTGTCATTTTTCATATTCTTCACAACGATTTGAAAGGCCTATGGTGCTTTTATACATTCTTTCCACCAACTGTTATTTAATAATTATTTTTCAAAAGATTTTTTTTTTTCGAATTGAATATAAAGATACTTTATTCAATAAAAGAATACGAAAAATCTTTAAAAAAAATTTTTAATATGAAAATTGTTAAGCCATAAGAGACTAATGTGGAGTAAAGTTTGCTTCGTGACTGTTTTCCAAAGTGGGAGCAATGATGCTAAACAATAATTCTGTCAGATAATGCAGAGAAACACTGAGAATTTAGTCCATGATTATTAGATTTTTTTGCCTCGTGCGTATATATTGCACGTACAAATACAAATACATCGTAGTGTTGAACTATATATACATATTATGTGTATTGTCGGCAGGTCAAGGGGATTAAATGGCACCTGTATACCCCGAGGGAGTCCCCATGTACAAAAGGCAATGGTATATATACCGCATGCGTACTTTAGTTCTACATACACATGCACAAGTACAGTTTCACTCGTGAGTGCATGGATATCGGATACAGCGTTGAATGACCCCGGGGAAAAATAGTGTAGATCTGCGTAGATAAGACTTAGATCTCCGTAGATCAATTTAGATCTGCTTGGATCAAACTTAGATCTGCGCAGATGAAATTTAGATCTGCTTAGAGCAAACTCAGATCTATATAGATCAAATTTAGATCTGCGTAGATTAATATAGATCTGCATGGATCAAACTTAGATCTTCGTAGACCGAACTTAGATCTACGTTGATCAAACTTAGGTCTGCGTAAATCAATATAGATCTATCCGCATCAAACTTAGATCTACGTAGATCAAAATAGATCTGCTTAGATCAAACTTAGATCTGCGTAGATGAAATTTAGATCTGCTCAGAGCAAACTCAGATCTGTATAGATTAAATTTAGATCTGCGTAGATTAATATAGATCTGCATGGATCAAACTTAGATCTATGTAGATCACATTTAGATTTGCGTAGATCAATATAGATCTACGCGGATCAAACTTAGATCTACGTAGACCGAACTTAGATCTACGCAGATCTGCGTAGATCAAACTTAGATTTGCGTAGATCAAATTTAGATCTGCGGGGATCAAACTTAGGTCTGCGTAAATCAATATAGATCTTTCCGGATCAAACTTAGATCTACGTAGATCAATATAGATCTGCGTAGATCAAAATTAGATCGACGTTGATCTAAATTTTGAAAAATCATCGATCTACCTAGATCTCAATTAAACCTAACCAGATCTCCGTTAAATTTTCCTTGATCTAAGTAAATCGACTGAAATTTAAACAGATAAGCGTACATGTAATAAGCAAGTGAGGGTTCGAACATATAATATTAGGTCGATTCGAATGTACACAAATCTGCCGTAGTGTATACGGAGATCTAGATAGATCTATGATTTTTCAACTTTTAGATCGACGTAGATCAAGTTTAGATCTACGCTGATTCAAGCGATTCTTTTCTGGGCCGGCTTTCAGAATTTTGATCAAATAAAGCGTCCTTGACAATACCTATACGGGTGGTTACATAATTGGGAGTATAAATGAAATTTTTTTATTTCGAAATCTGGTAGCTTAGGAAAAAATATTCAGTACGTATTTTTTATTTTTTTATTTGAATCAAAATTTCCGTTAATATAACAAATTGAAAAATATAACATTATAACGTCACACATGTTACGCTATATCTATATATATATATCAAAATCCGTGAAATTAAATCGCCTATAACAGGTGCATCTGTCATTTTTATCGAAAAATAAAAAATACGTCCTCATTATTTTTACTTACTCTATATTATGCGCCCCAATGATTGAAAAACAAATTTATTCATACTCCTTATCGACGTGTAGATTTGTGATTTTAATAAAAGGACAAGCCATTCATGTGCTTGCAACGCATATTTTTTTTCTCGCGCCAATGATACCTAAATTTGAGAAAAAAAATTGAACAAACAGTCGCACAAATTTGCACCAACTGCCCCCCCCCCCCCCCCCCCAACATATATCAAGTAGCCACGGGTATTCCGAGAGTATCGTGAACTCCAAGTGCATCATGTATGCAATAATAGCACGGCATATCATTCGTACACCCCTGAGAGTATATGTATACTCGGCTGCGAAAAGCCCTGGGTCATGTTATACGTGCCAAGCGTGTATACAAGTGTAGTTATACATACGCATATAGTGAACCAGAAAAGGGCCGCGACATGCTCGACATTTGGTGTCATTGTCGGAGAAAAGAGAGATTACAGAGAGACTGGAGAACCCTTGGACCGAGATATTCGTATATATACTTTTTGGGTACACTCCTAATGCTGATTTAATCAGAATCCATGGGGCACCCCACGGGCCTCATATACACGATGCACTTGCCCCTTTGTTGTATACGAAAATTTGGATCAACTACCCTCCCCCCTCATTCGCTTGCAGTCCTTACTTGGAACGAAAAATTATCCGGATTCAGGAACGTATGGGAGCTATAGGCCTTAACGTAGCGGACTCATTACCATTGCCTAATATGAAGATTAAATGGAAGAATTGAGCGCTTGGAACATCAGAAAGTGATCTCAATGCAGGCGAAAGATCGGCATGAAAATCATGAATTTACTTGTTTGTTGATGATTTCTCTCTGATTTATAACATTATATTTTTTGGATTATGTGCTCGTAATTGACAAAAAATTTCATGATCTTCATGAAATTTATTAATTTGTTATTAAATTCCGTCAATCATGATAAAGTTTTATCCTAATTCATAACGATTTCTATAACGATATGCTCATCTCTATGACGTATTTGCGATATAACGAATAAAAGATTCGATAATGTAATTTTATTTTGAACCAAAGTGATCGCGTGGAAAAGAAAAAATGTTTTTTTTTTTTCATCGATAGAAGAGTGAATACGAAGAATCCTATACTTTTCGTTGAGCATACAGTTCCTGCATATATAATTTTTGCTTTCGGTGAGTTCAGCGATTCCCTTTTCAATTCGATTTCTCTCGCGTTGCCTTGTACTATACACGGTACATATATATAAAGCCCTTTCTTGTCGACGATTCTAGGGACACTCGCCGATTCGAGCCATATGGCCTTTATACACGCCGATTATTACATTACGTATGTAGGCACAGGAATAATAATGAAAGGGGACTCTCTCTCTCTCTCTCTCTCTCTCTCTTTCTCTCTCTTCGTGACTCTGCTCTCGAGAGCACAAGCGCGCTTTTCGAACGAGACGCCGGTTCAAAGGGGTGCGGATTACAGGGCTAGTGGAGGGTAAGGGGAGGTTGAACGTAGGGACAAAACGTCGCGACGCATATTCTCTCCTCTCTCTCTCTCTCGTTGCGCTTTTGCAAGAAACTTCGGACAAATCGAATTCATTATCGCGAGAACCTCCGGCACTCGACGCCGCGTATCCGGAAATTCAGCACCCCTCCACCCTCCCAAACACCCAACCCCTATATGTATACCTTCGCCGATATTCTACTCTTCATTTTCAGGCTTGCGTCCCACGTATATATACCTACTTCTTACCCGGTCTTGGGTTCGCTTTGTGCGCGGAGTGACTATAACCGAATTCGATGAGCGATAATGGAACGCACCGAACGTTCGTTCTGCCTGTTTCACTTAGTGATAGACGAGAAAATACATCCAAGGGTCTTAGATACATGAGGTGCGCACTCGCGTAATATACGTACTGTTGCGTCGTCGACAATGTGCGGGGGTGGTGGCAACGTGAGAGATTTCGGGGGAAGGGACGATGAATTCGGCGCGAGAGAAAAATAATTTACTGAAAAATTTGATCGATATTCATGGGAAGAGTCTGTAAGTCCGGGATTGAAATAATTTTTTTTTTTTTTAAATCCATTACCCAGGCCTCGATTTCATGTATAGATCTACCAGGGATTCAATTGCAACCAACAATTCCCAACTTAAAATAATGGAAGAGGCAAAAAATCCCGAATTTTAGGACTAAAAGTCTCAGTTCAGGTTCAATTTTTTTTTTTTTTTTAATCGACTGCCCAAGCCTCGATTCCACACAGATCTGCTAAGTATTCGATCACAACCGGAATCCATGAGCTATCAGCTTAAAATTTATAGATGCTCCATTTGAACTGATCTAGTTGCTTTTATTAGGAGATTCTGTCATTTGGGAATTGCTTCGTTTGGGAATGATGACTATACCTACCTACCGTGTTATCCGCTAGACTTTTAATTGGGTAGATATGTTATCAAGGGCCCCATTCTAGTAGGGATGTGCATTGCTCATACCTGGACATGAGCATTGCTCATACCTGGACGAGTCATGCTTTCCGGTAAAGTTACAAATTCTGGCAGAGTCTCTTCCTGGATAATGAAGTTTCAGGCAGAGTTGTGAATGTTCCGAAATTCCAATACAATTGATGTTCAATAAAACTATTCGGAATTTAAAAAACAAAAAACCCCCAAATACTCGCTATTGCTCGCGGAAATTTAGTATCGTCATCCCGTATCAATAATTTGGAATGAAAAACCACCTGAACAGTCACTATCGCTCTCTGACAATAATAACTATGCAAATTCCATAAATGTTGGTCAAGCGATAGTTCTTTTTTTTTCAGGTAAGGGCGCGAGTAAACGGGAAGAGTTTCCTGGAAGAGTGTCAGAAAGGAAACTGGAGAATAATAAAGTATAGAGAAAGAAAGAAAGAAAAAAAAGGGAGCGAAAGAGCCAAGAGCATATATAAGGGTGTTTAATCTCCGTATCGTGAATTCGTATCTGCCACGTCATTGACGAGCCCTCTGTCCAACACACATATATATATATATATATTAAATATAGGGCACTCAATGCCAATTTGACCAGAATCCAACCCTCACCAATTTTTACGTTACATCCATAATTTTTCGTATGACCGATCTGAGAGTAATTTTGCAATCGTATTTCAAAATGGTATGGTCCAAAATTTGTAATCGAGGGGTTATTTCTTATGGGAAAGGCACTAACTGCAAATTTTGCCTAGCTCTGTGTCAAGAATTATATATGCAGATGTAGATTGTAGCTGAAGGATACAAAGGTTTGGAGCTCAATTTCACATTAACTGCCCTATACATAGAATCTGATTCCGCATCCCTCCCTCCCTCTCTCTCTCTCTCCCTCTCTCTCTCTCTCTCTCTCTCTCTCTCTCTCTCTCTCTCTCTCTCTCTCTCTCTCTCTCTCTCTCTCTCTCTCTCTCTCTCTCTCTCTCTCACCTGATGTCTTGGTAGGAAAAATCGGTGCTCAACTCTCGTGCAAGATAAAGTACAGCCCTTAAGTTCGTTGCGAGCTTTTCGTAATATCTTTTTTCCGAATCTTGAGGTATACGCCTTTACCGCGCGCGTTTTTATCTTCGAATCGACCGCGCTTGAGCTCTCATCTCTCCAATACCGCAGATCAAAGAACAAAGATATACGAGGATTTAGAGATCGGGGGTCAGTCATCAAAGAAGTGATCCCAAAGATTCTTCGGGAAGTTTTTTTGATTTTTTATTTTTTTTTTCTAAACATATTTGGTTTTTTTCGCGGCAAGTGTACACGATAGGCTCTTTGCTATAGAGTAATCTACGAATGCAGGCTAAATTGCTACCGATTATGCCGATATATGACGTTCAACGAAGCAATGAAAAGATGCGTGCGCCAAAATCATGGCAGATCTTGGACGATCGGTGAAAATTTTTTGTTCAATTTTTTTCCCCGCGAAAAATCAATTCTGGATCGATAGATCGAGCATAGCCAAACATACGAACGACAAAAGGGATAATTAAATTTCTCATTGCCTCCAGCGTTGATTCTTCAACGATTTCGGACCTATCCACGGGCAAATATGTAGCGCGGGTTAGCGAGATCGAGCCAATTATAACGATCGATGATGAGATAAATGATAAGGCTCTCTCGATTAAAAAAAAAAAAAAAAATGAAATAAGTCAGAACGAGCCGTGAGATCGTTAATAATCACTAACTCACGATTTTTGAGTAATGACATTACGAAATATAGTTATGCGAGGATTAATATAAGCGTGAAACTATACCATGAACTATACCGATCGATATATATAGACACGATATGGATTTTACGATACGATGTAATAAAGACGAAGATTTCTCCCTGTCTAATTCATTCGTTCTTCGTTTTTTCTCAATTCTATTCCTCATTGCTCTGGCGGGGGGGCCACGTAATATTAATGGGATATATGTGGAACATGGGCATGTGCGTAACTAATCGGACGGTAGCTCTCATCGAGCCTGGTGGGTGCATAATGCTCTCTTACCTGTCGAGGCTTCTCGCCTCAATTCGAGTTCAGGAAAAAAAAAAAAAATCCCCATTGTCGACTGCACTGTATCTGGGCACATGTTATTACACAATGTACGGTCATGGTTGTAGACACTGATGAAATTCATAATGGATATAATATAAACCCGAATTATATATATATATAGAGAGAGAGAGACGAGATAAATACGCGGGGAGAAAGGAATAAATATGTGGTCGCACGTTTATCAATGCGTGACGATATGGGGATAATCGTTTGAGGGCCGAATCCGATTATTATGCTACCGGTGTAGTTGCGCCCGAATTTTTATGGTATCGCCACGGAAAACTCACAATCAAAGTGCCGAATCAATTAGTAAACTATAAGTGAAGTATCGTTGCTTTTTTTTTTTCTATAGGCGGCTTGTAGCGCGACTCTCAATAAAAAGATAAGGCATGGAATAATTATTCGTGATAATGTATCAGAGCTGGGCAGTACTTCAAGTACCCGGTACTCGCGATGTACTGAAAGTACAGTACTTGAAGTACAGGAGTACTTAAAAAGTATTTCAAGTATTGTACTTAAATTTTCAAGTACTTTCCTGTACTTCAAGTACTTTTTCAAGCACCAAGTATGAAGTACTTTTGAATACGTCTTGCTAATGGTTGCAGGTATAACGCCTTTCAATATACAATTATGAGGAACGTTCTGTCGTCATCTTTGGTTGAGATGGTAAGGAATGACCGTTCAAAGGCACAAGCTATACGCTAGTTAGGGTGTCATTGTCAATGCATGGCTCCGCTTTTAACAAACCGTTTATTATATTATTTATTTTTTCATTTTCAAACCTGAAGCTGAATTAATCTTAATTACAATCGTCAATGCTTCTTCGTTTTGATATTTCTGCACCAATCTGCCTAACCTGAATGAATTGCACAATGTGAAAATATGTTTTGATACAAAAAGTACTCGAATCAAAATCAAATGAGTTCAAAGTGTACGCAAGAAATCAAATATAAGTACTACAACTTACGAGATGTATATACCTGAAAACTCGAAAAGTATTTGATACTTGATACTTGACGTACTTGAAGTACTTGATACCTCAAGTACTTCAAATATTTAGTACTTCAAGCACTGAGTACTTGAAGTACTTACAGTACTTTGCACTTTGTACTTTCAGGCACTTTGCCCACAGCTCTAATATAGTAATTCTACCGATTATAATCATCGATCTACATGATTTCAGTTTGAGCGTTATAAATTTTTTTTTTAATTTCAACATACATGCAAGAGGGATTCAATGTTTTAGTTGTGCGCAAAGTTTCATACCGATAGCTCAAGCTTTGTCTTACGAAAACAAAGCTTCCTCCATGAGGAAGCAAAATATAATCAATTAATGAAATGTAGATATAATAAGAATGAAAAAGAAAAGAAACAAAAATGATACAGAAAATAATGAGCTATAATATAGTAACGTATGTGGAAATATATATGTCGACCGTTTTACTTGAAATTTACTATACGAAATTAACTCCAAATGAACGCCGAATATATGTATGCTTACGAATAAATTGATTGAAGATTAGATTTTTACGTCGTGCGTCCTTCGTTATAAAAGAATCTACGAGCGTATAATCGTTTAAAAAAGAATTTTTTATCGTTCTCACATCCACGAGAGATCTCTGACAATCGTGTATTCTGCTCTTGCGGGGAGGGTTAATGAACGTAATACAAGAGCCGTCAATATGGCCGTCATATAATTCCTGAGAAAACATTCCCAGTATTGTATTCTCGCTGTACCACATATGTACACATCAGTATACATATATATGCGGATATCATGTTCTGGCAGACCACGAGAGAGAGTGTTATTGACAATGGTCTCGATTTCGGATGTGACGGACGATGGTACAGTAAGAGAGCCGGGGAACGATGGGAAAATGGCCAACACTCGACGGATCTATCGATATTATGTGCGCGGGGGAGTATATACGGTGTACACATTATTATACGTGAGATATAAAGAGCGCAAGGATAAGAGATGAAGGGTGTGGAGGAGCAATATATATGCCGTGCGCGTGTCTGTGACGAGTGCATATCACGTTACCGAGCGTCGATTTTTGTTTCGGCACGTCGAACCACCCCAAACGGCCTCCCGAAGTTTGAGAATCTCGGGGAGAATAAAGCTGTTAGAATTTTGCCGAAAATTTTCCGGATTATGCTAGTTCGTAGATCAGAATTTTTTAATTTTCGTCTCACGAGCCTGAGGAGCTGAAGAGAGTCTTGAAAAAAAAAAATGCTCTCGAGTGGCACTCAAACGTGGACCAAAAGCGTGTAGCACACAGGGCTAAGGAAGTTGCGAAGAAAGGGGATGAAAAATTTCACTCTCAATTTCCACCCTAACCGCGTGTATGCGCGCATACAACTTGGCGAAGTAAGCGCGCGGGTTTGAAGCAAAGGAGAAAAAAAAAAGAGAGGGGTTGGTTTGAGAGAGGGAAAAAATTTCGCACGAAGGGAAATCGCGCTTCCGAAACACACCCCGCTTCGTCCATTTTTTTCCCCTCTTCTTTCTCACAATTTTTTCCCCAAGGGGAGGGGGGGGGTTGTTTTTTGTTTGTTTTCTTCGAAGACCACATTGATGCTCCGATTACGTGCATGCCGTATGAAATAAAAATATTGATAGTCGAGTTCCGGCAACGCGAGGACGGGACAATCGACTAATTATTCAACGTGACCGCACGCCGGATGTATTATGGTTTTGCGCTTTAGCGATTCTTTTTCATCATCCCCTCATATATATATATGTTCAATGGCGTTGCCCGTGCATGTATATAAATCAAGGGAAAAATCGTGGATGTATAGCGGGCGGTTGCGATCGCTAAAAGCGATGGAAAGACGCCGAAGATTGATGAGATATGCTGGCAAATTTTATATACAAGACCATGTATTATATTTTCGTGATATATATATATATATATATATATATTTACGCATATAATATCAAAACCGAGAGAGGAAAAAAAATCAGTAGCAATGAAATATAGCAAAGGGAAATCGCTCTGGAATTTTTTAAAGAGAAAAAAAAAAAAGAAAATTCAACAATTGATCGTAAAAACGATGTCTCAAAACTTTGAATATTTTTTCATGGAATTTTTGAATGGCGTATACTCGTCAATTTTTCGTTATAATTGATTTTCGGAAGAAAACTTTTGGAGCTCGAAAGACGACTTTAAATCGATTGTGTTGGCATTAAAATTGTTGGAGAAAGCGCTAAACTGCGGTGCAGCAATCTCGAAATACATTTTACGATCTCGTTTATTTCGCACCATTTTTTGCTGATGCCCCATCGAATTCAAATAAATAAATCAGAAGACAATTTTAATTTCAATGAATTTTGCGTTTTTAAAGTTAACAATCGAAAATTATACTCGATAATCGGCAATAATTCTTCAGCAATCAAATGTCTCTATAATGGGAAAAGTCATTTTGTAATAGTGAACATGAAATTGAAAACAAAAAAATGGTAAATAAGAATGTTTGGGTGGTGCAAATTTGCACTGATGTGGTTAATACGGATTAATCTCAGGACTAAAAGAACAAAAAAAGACATTTATCGCAATGCTCCTGATCGAATACGATCATGTGTACTTCCGTATTGATATGGTAGCCGTTTTTAGTAAAGTGAGTCCAGTCCGCATGGTCGTCGATTTTATATTTTTATATAGCGTTGTACGTATTCCCCTTAAACGCTCGACCAAAGTACATATATATATATATAGATAGGAACATCGTGCGTACATACATCCGCAACTTCGTGATGTGCGCCACGTGACGTCACGGTAGTGTCAATTAGGCGTCGCGTGGCGCACGGATCCCGAGCCGCACGCGTCATTTGTCAGTGTCCCTGGCTCGCAGGAAAAAGTATAAATGTAGCGATACCACATCGAGAACACCATGTATATATATATATATATATAAATTGGTTCCGTTATGTGGATTGGATGTGGATCCCGATATTCAACTCCGAATCCACTTTTTTCGTCGTTAAAGTACCGCTGAATAAAGATTCATGGCAATTTCAAGTCAAAAAGGTCCTATAACCCTAAAATTAAGTTCGAGGCAAAGAAGACGCTTTTCAAAAAAAATTTCAAACCTTAGAAAAAAAAAGTCGACCGGGTGTATATCGGAGGGTGTAATTGTGAAAAACGAGGGTGCAAACTGGAAATTCCGTCATTACAAAGTTGCCTCTATGAGGCGATGGTTTTCGTAGATTTGTAACATATAAATGTGAAAATGGCTTTCGTGATTTTGGCTTCCTCGTAGAGAAAAGCTTTGCAATCGAGGAAGCAATGTCCGAGTTTCCAGTTCGCACGATTGCTTTCTAAATTCGATTTTTTTTCTTGCGAAATTTTAATATCCTGTCTCCTGGCGTATTTTGGGTAAATTTTTCCGAGTCGATAATCTCAAATTTGCAATGATGGATATTTTTCAAAAGTTTGCAAATTTTATGCAATCCGAACCACTCAAGCGATTCTTGCCAAAATCTAATACGGAATATCCTCGCCCCATAGCGTGTTCATGAAGACAAAAAATTTTGGCTCAACAACCTCAAATTTACGAGAGTTAGAGCAATCACAGAAATTTTTTGAAAATTTCAAAAATTTACAAAGTCTCAATCTCTCGAGCGATTATTGCCAAATTCAATACCAAACATTTCTGTGCCCTTAGCCTATTTATATAAAAAGTGTCAAGCGAATATCCTTAAATTTACCAAAGTCAGAGTGATCGCGGATATTTTTGAAAAAATTCATAATCAGCCACCGATCATAAATTTTTTTTTGAAAATATGCAAAGTTTCAGCGCGATAGGTCAAGCAGTTGTAAGAAATATTTTTATCTTAATTTTGCCAAGGCCAGCTTTGCTGCACGGACATGCAGACATTTTTTCTGAGTACGTTTTCTCGATGTTTTGACACATTCTGAACAAAAACCACGATATTATCTTTCTTCTCGAAAGCAACGCTTTCTATAAGAGGAAGCGAAAGTTTGAAAAAGTGAATTTTATTGAAAAAAAAAAAAAAAAAAAACCCATTACGTCGATTCGCTACTCGTTCGATAATGCTACAACATGCATGTATAGCTTTATTGCTGGCAACACAAAAAGCCAGCTCTATGGACGATACGAAATTGCGATTTACAAACCCATAGACCGTATACGTAGGAGTTAAGAGAAAGAGAGAGAAAGAATAAGAGTGGACAATGCGTCGCTTGATTGGAAGTCACGTGTCGATGACAATGAGGGTGTTGCGCACTCGCGCGCGGTACATCGAGCGTCCGCTATGTCGCGCTACAGTCACGTGTCCACGCGCGAACTTCAATCTACAAGTCGGCAACTCCGCGGAGACTAATACATATAATATGCCCGTCTCACCCTTCTCGCGAGAACATTGGAAAAGTCAACCGGGTCTCATCATCGTATACGCTCAATATTCTTCGATCTTTATTCACAGTTGGGAAACTTTTTACCGCGACCCCTCCCCACTTCCCTCGAGACCTTTCGAGGGCCACTTTTTCTTCCAAAGGGCGGGGGGGGGGGGGGGGGAGCTGGTTGAAAAAATGATATGGAAATTTAATTGGGAGAGACGAGAGTGAAGGTTCCGGGCGCGGTAAATTATGAAAAATTTCATAAAAATTTATGACTCCTTGAGGAGAGAAATTCTTATAATTAGCAATTATTATACCATCTTTTTTCTCAAAGCTACGATCTGTGCGACAGGACTTGCGATTTTTTTTAAGATCCGTCCTCATAGGTCATGAAAAATTCTTACTTTTTTTCTCTCGGCAAATCCAAATACCTTTTTTTTTTTTTAAATATTTCTTTCAAATTATAGGTTCCTCGTTATTAAAAAAAAAAAAAAAAACTGTCCCATTCGCGTCTCACTCTTCCCCAAAATTCTCGTTTCAAAATTGCCGTGAGCCTCAGCGAAAAATCGTTTCGCTCTTCGTGAAAAAAAAACCCCATACAGATTTACGATATACGACGCAGCGCGCGTATAGGTGGATATAAAATATTAGTGCCACGATCATCGGAGAGAGATTTCGCAAGATTCTCAGCCGCACGACGCCCGCATACATAGCCGGGTAATGAATTAATTGCTAAAAGGGTCGCGTGGCCGCCGGAAGTCGGTCGATCGTGCGGACGATTTCCGGAAACCATTGTCGTATATATACGGCTATTCGAGTCACTGTAATAGCGGATATCGCAGCGGCCTCGGTCGCAGTTTCAACATTAGAATCGGCGGAGCTTTTCCAACCCTGGAATATCTTGATTTTGGCAAATTCATGATCGATCATAGAACGATCGGCAATTTTTTTTTTTTTTTTTTTTTGCAAGTTCTTCAAGTGTCGTGAGTCGGAATGTGAGCAAATCGCATCTTCGATCGATAGCGCTGATGCGATGTTAATTAATTACTATTGAGAAATTATGAAAGATTTTATAGAGATCGGTAATCCAAAACACGCGAATTATGTCGAATTTCGTTCATTCAACTTCCATGACGATGTTACGATTATTAATTAATGGAAAAAAACTTCGTAAAAATCATTTTTAAATATTATCACGAGCGTTGAATAACGGTTTATGAAAAATTTCGTCGATTCAACGAAATAACATATTGAGAGTCAAGGGGAAATTTAGCGATTGGCTGACCTCAACTGATTCACGAAGTCTGCTTCGCGTTTGATTCAGGCTTTTAGGGATTTTGATGGTCCCGATCGAAAACCACAGGAGAATGCGTCACGATTTTGTGCGAGAGAGCAATCATAACGATGTATATATATACTTATATATATAAAGTGATGCGGTAGAGGAAAGGGCGTTAACGCTTCACCATTGTACTGGGAAAATATTTATGTGCCCGAACGTTATATATATGTACCGGGAAATAAAGTTTGTGCAATGCTGACCGGATGATAGAGCAACCCCGGACTACTCGTTCCTTCCTATACTCAAAATTTATATCGTCGATTATTGCCAACGCTATATATAAATTCAACCAAAAAATGACAATGCATTGACTCGAATGAAAGACACTTTTATTTTCCCGGTATTTCGCTTCATGTTTTCCGTTTTATAAAATAAAATTCAAAAATATTTTGTTTCATCCTTTATCCTCGAAAATACCTTGAACCAAACGCTCTGAATCGAAAAAAATCAAATTTATACAAATTTTTGAGAATTTCTTTTGTTTAATGCAAAAAATTTTTCAAACTCGATTGGGATCTAATTTTTTTTTCTCTTTTTTTCCCCCAGAAAATTTGGAATTTCTTGCAGAGACGCACGGGAGGGAATTGAAATTTTCTTTCGCTTCGACTATAGCCACGATATTTCGTGTAATTTTTTTTTTGGAAATTTGTTGAAACTATCGAACAAAAGTTTAGCGTGAAAAAATAATTTTTCGAGAAACAACAAAGTCTCGGGACTCAAACGCTGAATTTGAATCTAAAATTCGGTCTGTTGAATTTTCAAACTTGTTTGCAACTTTTGGTACATTATTATTGGAATTTTCAAACGGGTTTGTTTAATACATTTTTATTTGAATTTTAAGATAATTGAATAATTTCAAATCAAAATGTTTTAAATTTCATAACACATTCTTGTAAACTTTATACAGCATGCTATAATTTAAATTACGGTCATGAAATTTCAAACACAGTCACTTAAAACTCAAAGAACTCACAATTTGTTTTGCATTTTCAAGATAGCCTACGAATTTTCAAGATAATCTTTGAATTTTCAAAATAGTCTTTGAATTTTCAAGATAGTCTTTGAATTTTCAACATAGTCGTTGAATTTTCAATATAATCTTTGAATTTTCAACATAGTCTTGGAACTTTCAAGATAGTCTTAAAAATTTAATAAAAAATATTAATACAGAGTGATAGTTATTAAAAATTGAGTAATTTTTTTTTTTTTATTCCGCGAGCTACATATAAAATTTCATGTTTTTATATATTAGTTTAAATTTCATTACCAGGGCTTGTAGAAGTTTCATCAATTTTTGTACCTCAAATTTCAGGCTTTTTTTTTTACAGCCTGGGGAAGCGTTGAGTTAATTTCAAAACTTTAGAAAACATTCATTGAAAAAAAATTTTTTTTTCAAGGATCGAGGAAGAATCGTGGATGGCATGAAAAGTCAAAGTAAACCATATGCATATCGAGATTATCCGGAATGAGTAAATAAAAACGATTTGTTTCCGGGAGGGTTAGGAAATTTCCGGGTTCCCTTAACTGATCCTTCCGATCTCCCCATACCGATCTCCTCACGCATTGTTATCATTATAAATCGCGATCTCTGCGTACACATGTTCATGTATACATACATATATATATGCCCAAATAAATATACAAGCGAGAAATCGCGTTGTCGCAGTAGCCAGACAATTGGTCAGACCGTTGGTCGTTATCAGCGTCACAATCTCCGCTTTATCGGATTTCCGGGGGCCCTATTTATGTATATATATATATATATATATATATATATATATATGCGAATTCTTGCGCGGGGGTGCGGTTTTTCGTGTCCACTGGGGGTTGCTCGCGGGTCATCACACACACACACACACACACACACGATGAGTCCACGAAAGGACGCGAGCTGCGGACGCGGCGTAAAAAAAAGCGATGAGCCATGCAGAGAAGCGTTGCGCGCTATGCATAATTTTTAATGTACACGATCGCTTCAAAATAAAAGGGCGTATGCGCGATACGTAATAATGAAATTTACGGCCATTCTGAGATTTCAAGATCGATATACGAGCGTGTTATAGCGATTGTAGAGGAGCTCATGTATATAAATATAGAAGTGCGTGAGCGCATATACGCCGTGTATGATCATGGGCACTCGACTCGCCATATGGCCGAGATGGCCAGCTGCTGGACGATGCGTACTTCTTCCACGTGCAGGGAGCATCGTTTTCTAACGCATATATATAAATGGGTTTGAGTCAAAAGGGCCTGTCGCGTTTGGAGAAGCGAAGAACTTGAGCCTTCATGATGTTGGGTAATAGATATAGGTATATGACGATCGCTGTTGCTGGTGGTCTGCTATTCTTTTTTTTTTTTTTTTTTTCGTTTGTATATTTGGTTACGCAGGATTCGTACGACTCACGCCAGAGACAGCCCTGTACTTGCCACGTGATATACGACCGTAACTTTTCATATGTACTATGCGTGGATATATGTATAATGTGAGTATGTGTGTAAGTTACATATGCGTGGGAGGATGATATAACGCTTTTCAGGTTCATGAAAAACGATAAGAATGAGGAGAATACATATATTATATGTGCGTAGATGTGTCGAGGGTCTTTGGCGATAAAAGCCAAAGAGGGCGTGAAAGGGTTTTTCAAATATAAGGGATGCTTCTGACATTTACGAAGAGCAAGAAAAACAAAAAACCATATTTTATTAATATATTCAATATTCTTCGGCGTAAAAACATGAAATTTCTCTTTCAACGCTTAGCAACGACAATTTTATAATTATAATTATCAAGTTATTGCGCCTCTGGAAGGCGAGGGGGAGGAGGGGCAGCTTCGAACTCACAAGGGATTAATAATGTAAAAAAATCGTGAAAATTAGAAACTTGCACATTACCCTATAATTAATTTTTTTCGATTACGCAAAGCTCCCTCCTGCGTGAGGCAGTACATTATTATTTTTATTTTTTTTTCATTTTCGCATTCAAAACGCGAAAAAATTCATAGTCACGTGAGCTCTTGCTCCGTATATATGCGAGTAAGCGGAAAGGATTCGATCGAAATAATCCTTCATTATGTGGTTTTATAAGTAATAAATTAATTCGCGAGATAATTAATGTCGAAGAGAAAGAGAGAGAGAGAGAGAGAGAGAGAGAGAGAGGAACGAATCGATAAGTTCGTTGAATAATATACAAGCGCAAAATATTAAAAATATTGTCATCGAATTGACACCGAGTCTGCGTGGATTATTTGCTCGATCGATTGACCCGCAAACTTGTAATTTGTTTCCCCAAATTTTTGAACAATGTAATTTGCATCCCGTGTATGTGTGCTATTTTCATACATCATGCATCCGATCTTGCAGAGGATCGTTGGCGGAAATGCACAGTTTAACCCTTTAACGGCTGGTATGGGACACACATACGTTCCACCTACTTTGAAAAATCGTAACTTCCAGAAAAATTAACATATCGACATTGTTAAGGTCGAATATTGAAGCTGAAGGTTGCGTCTAATCATGAAAAATTCGGCGAATGCAATGGTTGCACTCCTTCAGTTTTACACCCTGTCGAAAAGTGCGGAAATTGCGAAAAAATGAGAAATGAGCATAACTTGCAGGCAAAATTTTTTGCACAGTCGCGATTTCACGTATGTGTGCTTTGAAATAACATCGAAAATTTATAGCGAAAAGGTCCGGATCAAGAACCACCCCTAATAGTAAAAAAATATCGATAACCACCCCTAGCAATGGTGATACGCCCGATAATGCATTTCCATTGATGTTCAGTTCATAAATATTTTTGAAAACACATGAAAAATTTGTAGCAAGAAAATCTGAATTGAAAAGTATCCCCAACAGTAAAAAAGCATCGAAAACTACCCCTAGAAGATGCGATGCACCTAAAAATCTACTGTCATCAGTGAGGTCGGGGTGCTTTTTGAACGCGAGTCCCCTTGCCTCTCGCGAATAAGGGTTGAAATGATCCGTAAGTTCCTCAGAATATATTCACGTGTTCCAGGATACTCATATTCCGAATTGGATTAGGATGAAATAATAGAAAATGAGTATAATAACGTTTTATGCGTTGCGGATAAATTTTTCCCAGCCGAAGGGTTGTTCATAAGGGTAGGAATTATCCGTAAGTCATTCGGAATATGCGCTTATATGTGTTCAGGAACACTCATATTTCGATTCAGATCAGGATAAAATAACGGAAAATAAGATGATAACATTTTGTCCATTGGGGGGTGAATTTCTCTCAATTGAGGGGTAGTTCATAAGGATCGATTAATCCGTAATTTCTTCAGAATCCCAGTTCGTGTTCCGGAATGACTTTTCCTCAATTTCTGGCAGAAATGAACGATGGGAAATGAAATTAAGATGTTTTCAAGCGATTGGGGTAGTTTTTTTCATTAGGGGGTAGTTTCTGAGGGTAGGAAAATTCGGGAATAATTTTTTTTCTTACATCGGGTATACTCACGAATTCAGATTCACCATGTACCAACTTTGCCAAACGCTCCAAAAGCACTTGGCTGTTAAAGGTTAAAATATTGCAAATAAAAAAAAATAATAATATTATTATTATTATTATTAATGATATACATATAATATATGTGTATATATAACACACTATAAGTGTAACAGTTGGTACACCGCGGAAGTTACGAGACATACGCGCGTAGATAAGAGTCGTGTGCCGGCACGTGCCGTATAAAAATAAAATGCTGCAAAGACGCATATATATATACCATGCGATAGTCGTGTATACATATACGATATATACGAAAATTATAGGTGCAGCAAAGACGTCACGCTTTCCATTAGGATAGCACGAGGAGAGTGCGGTTAACGCTAACGCGATGTTTAAACATTGATTAGACCTAGGCTTGTTTTTTTTTTTTTTTTATCAACGCAGTCAATGTTTCAAGCGAACAACTATCTCGACACGTTCGTATATATATCATATCTTTCTCGTGAAAAAATATATTTTTCGAAATTCTTCAGATCGAATATAAAAAAGAAAATCACCGAAATCGAACGATCGGCGACGATTAATTTGTCCAAAAACCCCATGGGATTCAATTTTACGTTTATGGATGTGTCACTATGATTTTTTTTTTTATGTAAATAATGATGCGTCGGTCTGATCGCGCGATATTACTAGCGTATACATATTATGTATATATATATTATATATATATATATATATATATATATAATTATGATCGGATGAGTTCCGGTCTGGGCAAGTAATAGGCGCGGTATAATTATCTCGTGACGTGCGTGCTCAAAGTTAAAAAGCCAAAGCGACCCGATTATTACGTTGGGAATTCGCGTGTTACACGCTCGTCCCTGTGCATACGCTCCTCCGACGCTCCTACATCGGGTTTCATTTCATGGTTTACATGGGGAATATGTAGGTTTTTCAGATATCTATTTTCGTACGGGAAATCGCGAATTGCCCGCGGAGTGAAACTCCTAAAAATCCTCCTTTCTTTTTGATCGGGGGACGAATTTTTCGGGAGGATCGAATGAAAGAACATTTGAGTGAAAAGAAAAAATCTATTATCCCGTACAAATATTTTTCCGGAGCGGTCTAACTTGCGACCGGAAGTTTGACACGCTTCCGTTTTTATAAATATTGAACATGGTCAAGCTAAACCGTTTCGGCGAGACCTTCTTTTTGGTCCAAAAATGGTTTTTTTTTTGCACATGATTCATATTTTTTTATCGCCTTTAGAAAAAATATATACACAGAAAAGTATTGTCTCGAAACGTGTTATTTATGATGTACGGTTTTTACGTCAGGACGTCCGTGGATAAGGAACACCCCTCTCGTCGATGAGCAACGAGGGACCGAACGTCGGAAATCCCACCCTCGATATTACTAAGGCCAAAGCTACTCGGTCCTGCGGTCAATTATAGTCAGTCATGCACGCGATATCCGCATTGACTTATATACCCGCGAGCACCCTTGTGCGCCCTTCACACACGATTCTTTCGTCCTGCACGGGCATTTATTGATAATTATCCCGACGCGTCCGAGCATTCTAAGCGATATGATTGAGAAATTATTATCGTATTGTACATATGTACGATACGATAAAGAGGTATATTCGACGACCAAAAAATGCCAAGCATGATTCTAGATATCAAATGTACCGACTGTAAAACATATGGGGGAGGTAATATCATGGCGTGGGGAGCTTTCTCATGCAAAGGCGTCGGCCCTTTAGTAAACTATAAGGCACTATGGACAAAGTTGTGTTTATAAAAACATCTTAGCAGATCGTTATGCTTCCCTATGCGCGTCAAAATATGCCACGAGGATGGATTTTCCAACAAGACAATGACCCCAAACATCGATCTGGACTCGCTCAAGATTTTTTCAAAGCAAAAAATGTTCTCGAGTGGCCAAGTCAATCTGCTACTGACTCAAATCCTATTTAACATTTATAGAAAGAGCTAAAAGTAAGATTAGGAGCTATAAATTGTTCACATAAACACGATTTGTGGGGAAAAAGTTCGAAGGGCACGTCAACAAATTATTTGACCTTTATGACATGTTAGAAATAATTTTGGTTGCTATTTTTGTAATTTATTTTTCCCAAGTTTGTTTGGTCCGAAACTTTTGATCGCATGAATTTCATATGTTTTGTTACAATTTAATATTATTTCGTTAAAAAAATCTCTAAGTTGTTCAGTTCGACAATACAATTGATTCAGTTCAAATGGCAATACTTTATTCTCTATTTTCTTCACCCTTATTCAAACAAGAATTATTAACGAAAAAAATAGTTTGGCCTGAAACATTTTGCACGATCGTTCTGACTGTCGCAAATTTGAGACTATCAACCGAAAAAAATTTACCCATCAAGTACGCCAGAGTAGACCGGATATTCAATTTCGCACGGACAAATCGAATTTAGAAAGCAAGCGTGCAAATTGAAGACTTGCACATTGCTTCGCTCATTACAAACTCCCCGTGCAGAAATTTCGGTCGGGATCCAGGTGGATTCTGAGAAGGATCCCTATTTTCTGATAGGGATCCAGCTGGTCATCGGATCAGATCCCATGACTGAATGTAACATTTGCACATTGGAATCCGACAGGGACCCCTGACTGGATTCCAATCATGGTATCCAGTCAAAACCCGATCGAAATATGGTTTATATCTGGCATATATATAAAATCCCGAATAAATATTTATCTTCCGCAATTCAGGTTATATGCAATTGTTTATTATTACCTGAGCCATAGAAAACATTGAAACAAAAAAAAACGTCGACACCGGGGTTTGAACCTACGACGTCTCACTAGCTTTCGTTTGCGTATTGGACCCGAAATAAATGACAAAAAAAATTATATTTTATGAACATTAATGTTTTTGACATTTTTTATTGATTGTTGTTGTTCCGAGGATGATTCCGGTCGTTGAAAATTTATTTGCTAACCCGGAAAATGATTTAAGGACAACCTACCTACCTATTTGCCTACTTAATGAACTAACGCTCTAACCACGACGCTGTCGAATGCTTGTACATTTACTTGATAAATATCTTATATACACTATACATGAGGCTGAAGCTAGCAGCGGGGTAGCGAGAAGCCAAAATTCAGAAAAGAATACGCATGACGGGAAAAATCTGAAAAAATTAAGGAGTATTGTCTATCGATCCTGGAACACGATCGCGTTTCAACTTTTGAGTGGACGGACTCCGTCGTTTATTTGTTTGTTAATTAACAATGGCTGCTGATAATTAAATTCGCACACATGACGAGAAAAATGTGGAAAAATTCAAGAGTAATGTCTATCGATCCTGAAACACGATGGCGTTTTAACTTTTGAGTGGACGGACTCCCTTGTTTATTTGTTTGTTCATTAACAATTACTGCTGATAATTAAAATCGCACGCATGACAAGAAAAATCTGAAAAAATTAAGGAGTATTGTCATTTGATCCTGAAACACGATGGCGTTTCAACTTTTGAGTGGACGGACTCCGTCGTTTATTTGTTTGTTAATTAACAATAACTGCTGATAATTAAAATCACACGCATGACGGGCAAAATCTGAAAAAATTCAGGGTTATTGTCTATCGATCGTGTTCCAGGCTCGATAGAGAATACTCCTAAATTTTTTCAGATTTTTCCCTTGCTTGTTATTCTTTTGCTAAAATAGGAAATCATTAGTCTCAGGGAAGTATATAAGCAAATTTATTCACCTTTAACAATTTTGCCGCTATGACTTTATGCAAAAAAAAACGCAAAATGTTATTTATTTATTTATTGTGGGTAAAGATTGATGCCAATGACGCCTTTTTACACGTGGCATACGTGTTTCGATGGGAATCAGTGACTAAAAGGCTTCCACTTAAGCTACAAAGTACCCTCTTTGGGAAGATGTCTTTTTTTAATCAAAACTTCAGTTGTAAGGGATGGGAGCATGAAAAATCAAAATTTGTTTATTTTAAACATCCTAGTATACACACAGACTTAAAAGTCTCTATGGAGCATGATAAATGCACAAAAGTGGCTCGTAAATGGCTTTCGCCACACTGCTAAGTGGTTAAGGTGGTGGAGGTTCTCGATAATGGAAAACCATGTAATTATAATTAATATATAGTAATAATAATAATAACGGCATTAACCACCACCACCACCACCACCACCACCACCACCGCCGCCACCGCCACCGCCACCGCCACCGCCGCCACCGCCACCGCCACCGCCACCACCACCACCACCACCACCACCACCGCCGCCGCCACCACCACCATCACCACCACCACCACCACCACCACCACCGCCACAACCACCGCCACCGCCGCCACCGCCACCGCCACAACCGGAATATGACTGGGCATTTCGCAAATTAAAATTCTTCGATTATCCCATTAAATCATCGGAGGATATTCGTCTTGAGGAGCTCGCAACAAATCCTGATTCAGAAAAAACGTGAGATTGGAATTTATGTCTACGCTCGGGACGCAGTTGCACTTCGGATCGGGATTCAATCGGTACACCCTGAAAGAAAGTGGCGCCATAACTTACAAATTTTGTCACATCCACCAATCCGATTACGAAACGGATACCATATAGATTCCTATGGGGATACCGGTTTTGGGGAGTCCATGGAAAATCCCGATCGGGATATGGTCGGACTTGGGGTATCCCTAAAAAATTTCTGCACGGGTCTTTCTCTATATGAGGAAGTAAAGAGTTACAAAAGCTCGTCACATTTACGAAACTACGAAGAATCATTTCCCCGTAGAGATAAATTTGAAGTGAGGAAGCAACGTGCAAAGTTTTCAATTTGCGCGCTTTTTTTTCTTACTTTTTCAACGAATATTTTTGCAGACCAAATTGCGCATCGAAGATTCGAGCTCCGAATTGACGTTTTGTGTTTTCAGGGGAATTTTTTTCCGCGGTTTCATTCAAAGGAACATCCGCGTAGGCGGGCAAACGATAGAGTATGAGAGAGCGAGAGAATAAGAGACAAAAAAGAGAGATGAAAGTAAACATGCGCAAAGTTACGACAACAAGTGCGGGGAACCGAGGAAAAATAAGATGGGAAAAATGTTTAGGGTCGCGCGTCAATATTGTGACTGCTGCTGAGGGGGCGTGTGCAAGGGATGCTGCGAGCTCGCGACGACCTTTTTCTCGTGAAACGGAAATCGTCGCAGAGTCAAAAACCTCGAAATGCAGGTGCCTGTTTAATTCGTCTTAAGAATAATAATAATAATAATAATAATTATAATAATAATATAATAGGTGTTAATAATAATTATTATTAGTAATAATATAGGTTATTAATAATAATAGGTATTATTATTATTATTATTATTAGTATTATTGTTATTATTATTATTAGACTCATCAGACAGTGTTGAATTAAAAAAAAAAATGAAAAATCGTTTAAAAAACCCCAAAACTTGGAATGGTTCCAATATATGTGAGATATCAGAAGAGCAGTTCGATTTTCCATATACTCTGATTTTACTTTTAAATACAGTCAAACCTCGGGCACTGAGAAACCCGCAGTGCTGCAACAATACAGAGTCCCCCACGAACGAAAAAAAAATTTATAATTTCAACGAGACACGTTTGATACGGGCCTGGCGTCTTATTCTCATTGATCACTAAGAAGGTTAGGTCTTTCGGTCAGGGCTTCCGTCCTCGAGCTCAGTCAGTGCGCCCGAGGTCCGACTGTAATTGCAGCTCTTTCTTGCAGTGTTTACTTTCAGATTTAGTTTCACGAGCAAAATTTTTATCGTAAAATAAAATGAAAACTTTTGAATTTCATTGAAACGTCTGTGCCTGCTCCAAAATTCATACAGTTCAATTTCGTAAAAAATTTCGTTCGGATCTTAACCGATTTTGCTTCGAAATAAACGGCAAGTTCAAATACCTTCATATACGATATAAGTAATACATTTATGAGTATTTCGTAATTGTTCGTATCCTCCGCTTATCTTAAAGGCTACGAAAAGCGTAGAAATCGGTTTTTCTTTTGTCTCAACTCTTTTAATTCCATCCTTCTCAAAGGCTCTAATGACACAACGAGGCACTCGTGAGTAATTACCCAACCCAACCGGATACTCTCGAATCAACGACTTTTTTTTGTCTTTTTTTTTTTTACAATTATATATTTCTCGTTCTTTTGCGTAGTTCGAGGCCGACGTATATAGTTTAGATATATCCGGTGATGGGTTGCATGGAAGTCGAAAAAAAAACACGCGGGGTTATCGAATCCCCATCACTTCTTGGAGAGTTCTCGTCGTTCGTTGGACGGGAGAAAAGCTCTTATAAATGCTGACGAGGCGAGAGTCTTTGGAGACTCGAGTATACATATGTATTCCAACTTTTTTTTAAAAAATATTTTTGTGTGTCTCTTTCATAATGGTGTTGGAGGCTAAGACCACGGTAGAGTTCTAACCTGTATAGAACCCTCCCGAATGTACTATATACGTGTGTCCCTACCGCCCTTAGATGCTTCAAACAATGAAGTCCGAGTAAGTGGCCCCCTTTAATAATGACAGGCCGCGGCTCCAAATCGCTAATTCAACGACGCAATTGGCTATCTATGTACCGGATCTAGCGACCTCGCGCGCGAACAGAGTCAATTTTTTGTTTTTTTGGGGGGGGGGGGGGGGGGGACGCATTAAAAAATGATTTGAAACGATTATTCGTTAAAACGAAACTCGATGATTGTACTTCAAAGATTAAAATTTGTGCACTCGAGCGTGGATGTAAAACGTATAGTTTTACATTCCGCGAGTCCCGTCGTCGCTGCGATTGCAAACTCGTTGAGTCAGAATCCGGCATAAACTTCAAACATTCACTGCTCGTTCAGGAAAAAAAAAAAGAAAGAAACGAAAAAGAAAAACGAAGATTTTGTCGAATCGGACTTTTGACAGGTAAATAAGGCGCTTCGAGGATTTGGATTTTCTTTGTGTGCCACATGAGCAGAATGCAGGTGCGGCTATATGTATGATGGTCAGCGAGGACTCGAGTGAGTCGACTGTATGACAACGAAACTCAAGCAGAAGCAAAAATAGCTCGAGAAACGATAATATATGTGTGTGTATGTGTGTGTGTGTGTGTATAGGCAAGACTCGTGTGGTCGAAAGCCGATGAGGATGAGTGGCATGGTAGCATACACCCGCTAGATCAAAGATTCTTGCCGCTCTCGTACCCCGGCAGACTCTGACCACCGAAATCTGTATCGAGATATATATATATATATATATATACATATATGTGGCTACTACATCGTGCAAACATTATACGACGACGCGCTATACACATTGAAACGTTCGAATAAACAGAATTTATTCAAATATCGAAATTAGGATTTTCGAGATGCTCGTTCACCTTTGCGGAGACGATAGATTCGTGCACCGAGCCGACTGAACACTGATCCTGGGATTGACTAATCGTTCGAAACATTGCTCAATCTTTCGCTTTTCTCTTATAGCGAAACACACGATTAATAGGTTGGTTAAAAAAAAAGTTGCCAAAGTTGCAAATATATGTTGAGGTAAATCTCAAAAAACGAAATCTCTAGAAATCACAAATGAATAAGAGGATGATTGGGACAGCATTATAGGCGTTGAAGCGCCTGTTCTCTCGCGAGAGGGCTATCACCCGTAGCCACCTAGCGGATCACTGGCGAACTATATGCTCGCTAGAGACGTTATATAACAGAGCACCGATCGTAATGACACTGGAATTATAAACGTAATGTACAAGTCGATGACTGCACAGAGCTAAATAGATCAAAAGATTATGGGCAATTAAGATTTCTGAAAGATCGAAAGTCATTCACTGTAATAAAAATGTCACGCTGCAATTCCTCTTGGTGTCGCGGATGATTTCTTATGAATGTACTTTCATGGGTGTTCTTTTGAAGGCAGTAATCTTGAAGACATCATTATTTCGTTGCGCGTATACATAACCGCCGATGGTAAAAGATCGAAGGATGCGTTACCCAAACATCAAGGGCCAGGCGGTAAAATACAAATATACACGGGACCACCTGCGATTGAATCTTTAATCCTGTGAATTTGAAGCGTGTGCGGGGAGCTATAATACACGATACTCAGAGCCGGGGGGGGGGGGGGGGATACGATGATCAAGCAAAGGGTGACGCAGTGAAACACGAAGAAAACGAGGTGTCTCTGAAGAGAGTCGTAGTTGTTTGTCGACCTGTCTCATTGGTAGAAAACCCGCAGAGCGTTATATACTCTTTGACTTTTTTTTTTTGCTCTCTTCTCTCTTGCCTCTCGACAAAATCTCTTCATCGAGAAATATACATGATAAAGACACGCCGCGCGCTGTCGTTATAGCGCACACGTATACATGTATATATGTATCTCATTCGGTTTCTCGTCTTTTGCGCGCCTTAATTCATATAAAATACATACACGAAACACGAAGTAGAGACGGAATATAAATTGTTTGTAAATATATTTTCGACCATAGCTCAAAATTTATCTGGAGGTAGAGTCCTGAAAACTCGGTGAACGATACGGGATGAGAATTAAAAGGATCTAATGAGACTTTTCTTAAGGGGAAAAGTACTTGTTGGATCAATTTTTGACGCTGGAGAATCATATTTATGGCTATTGTCATTGGCTATCTGCGGAAAGTCTGTATACTCAACGATGGTAGTCCTTGTATCCAGATGATTAAAAGTGCGATCCATGTTCCATACGAGAGATACACGATATGCAATGCCATGTCTGCTATATTGTACATAATATATATACATATATAGTATATGTGCGTATTGGTACAAGCGTTAGCGAAAGAGGGACATTTGCGGACCTGCGCGGACGGCTCTTATCGATCTGGAGTTTCCCCAGGACCGCAACGCGCATAGGTAGATATACTTATACCCTAACGGCATATGGACATACATGTATACATAGAAGTATATACACACCTACATATAGGTACATCGTAGAGCCCAAAAGGTTCTCATGAGTCGTGCCCGATTTCTAGACGCTGCAATGTTGGAATATATCAAGAGGCGAATCGGCGACATGGTAGTTTGGGTTGGATTGCTGGTCTACAATGTCTGTAGGTCTACAATGTCCCTAGATATACTTTTATACAAGTAAAGAAGGAGAGATAGGCCTTCGAGTGCCGAAAACTGGACCAAAAAAGTTGCGGGAACGCAATGGCCGATTTTCCCTGGACGCACGCAACGAAACAGCGATTGCTGCAGAATGAACCCAAACGACGAAAGTGAACAGTTGGCTCAACCGGACATGCGGTAAAATATGAACTTGGGAAATAATTCGGACTGAACTCAAGAGTCAGGATTATATACCGATCGCACGTTCAAGGGTTTTGTTATATCGTTCTTGATGCGGTAGCCTTGTTAAACTGGGTCTGGATGCGCGATAAAAACTATCGGCCAGGTGAAAACACGCGGGCCAACAGCCTAACAGCGTGATAAACAGTTTGAATCCATCCAAAATGGTTCGTCCTATGGTGTAACATCCCATACAGACGCGCATATGCACATAAGAACCCACGAAACAATCGAACAGTTGGAAAAGGTGAGGCTGAGGATTCACGGATTTGGTCCGGGTGGATCTAGTCTGGAGGAGATTAAAAAGAAGACGAGAGAAGATTGGGAAGGAAGGATGAAAAGTGGAGAGAGGCATTGAAACATTGGGGGAGTGAAGAGAGCATCAGGACAGAGAATCACTTCGGTGTAGAGCGCGTAAAATATGGGCAAAACGAGAAGGGAACCGTCTACACACGGTGTCCATGCTCCTTTCTCTCCTTTTTCTCTCCTTCTATCCCTGTATGATGCGAGGCGCGAGCATCGCCGCGGCAACGGAGATACGCGGGAAACATCGGTCGCGGGATGCTGGATGATGCGGGATGAAGGGGAAGGATGAAGAAGAAGAAGAAGAAGAAGAAAGGGAGGAGGTAGAGTACGGAACAAGCCGAGGGGGGGAATCCGGGTGGGGGTTGATGGGGAGAAGCTTTTAGCCAGGCTAGATGGTGCCGAGATAACGGCGCGCACCGAAGTGCAGAGTGCGCGAGCGCTCTTGGTGTTATAGTGTCTCGCTATATAGTCCTAGATATACATATATATATATATACATGTACACGTACATATAAAGTATTTATATGTATAAGATCAACGGTAGTGGTCTATACACATATGTATAGTGTGCATTTCTACTACTATATCGTTGTGTATAGCACGTATATCTATCGACAGCCTAAAGCCGGTAAGGGCATCCCAAATCCGCGCTAAAACCAACACGATACGCCATTTTGTCTCTGAACTATCAAGATCCGTGCATACATTGTCGGCGTTCGTCCGCACGCATGCCTCTATACCACATACGAGTGATAAATATGCATATGGAATCGCGCAGACATCGAAGATCCATATAACGCTCACATCCACATAATGTACATTCCGCCTATATATGCATTATACGTATATGCGTGCGACAAATGTATATATACTTGCCCGTTAAGGCGGCCCGAGCTCAACGGCTTTCCGAGAAAAGGGCGCTACACTCATTTTGCGCGATGGTGCTTGGCGTGGACTGACGCGAGTTTCAGAATGAACGAAAGGACGAAAGAGCGGGTTCAAGGTGGAGAGCGGAGGTTGATTTTCCTCTCAACCTCTCTCCGATTCTATCAACTTTTTGGAACTAACGTATGATGAATTTTGCAGAAGGGGTTTTTTTTTTTTTAAATCAAACATCGATGGTACCACTCTCCCTTGCGTCGTCATGGATATCGAGCTGATGCGAAAATATGGACCAAGTTCGCATCGTCGTGAAATTCCGCAGAGCAAAAGGAATCAAATTAGGTGAAAATGCTCGTAGACGCGCGGCTAACCGCGTGTATATACGTAAGGAGGAAAATTCGAGCGCGAGTTTGTCGTAAGACGTCAGCTCGTTAAATCCCCCGGGTAAACACGCTTAACCCCGTATTACCGCGGGATGTACACGTGTATTATCTCTCGAGGTCTCTTTGCCGTTAGGATTAACGGTGGGATCCGCCTGCCGTGTTGTACAACACATATAGGCGATGAGGCATTCGTGTCCGCGGTTGCTCTATATTTTCTCTCTCGCAGATGAGCCAGGGACACGGTTTCTATTGTTTCTGGTATGCGTTTCTTTAAGAATATGATATATATGTATGGATACTTTACGTTTCTATGTATACGAATATGTGTATACCTGGGGAAAATGCCTAAATACCATCGTGTTTTACTTCGTCGAAAGGAATCGCTGTCAAAGCTATGAAGTTTTGTGTACGCAGAGCACCCAGAGAGAGAGAGAGAGAGAGTCGTTGACGACGACCGGACCGACGGATGACCGCGAGAGATCGTAAAAGCTGGCGCCAGTAAAGATCGCACGGAGAGTTTCAACCGGAGAAACCGGGAGCGATATGCCCCCGGGTACTAAACGTCATTCCCTCCGGCGTTTGGACGATTTTCAAGCGATAATATCGAAAAGACACGAAACTCGAGCCCTCGATGCTTATATTTCATATAAGACTCTGCACTCTTCAGGCAACCATACACGTGATCCTGATACGCGAGACGTATTTCGCACAGTTGTGCAAAAAATAAAATACGGTCAACTGAGAGCGGAATCGCATATCGATCTGAAATCTCGTATTTATAGTTGTGCTTCAGCTACCAACGTTCATTGGTAGACTGTTCCGGCTATTTTCAAAACATGCTGAATTGCCAAAGAAACGAATGCCAAAGACAAGTGCTATGCATTTGCGGGAACAATTCCAAAACTTCGATGAAACATTCCCGAATGGTCAGTGCATACGTAGACCTCTGCGGGCTACGTATAGGTGGAATATTGTGCAACGAGAGGCATCGAGTGAAACTCCCTGGGGAGCCCGGATGTGGATGAAAACATTGCGGGTACTACTCGGGCTTTGGGGAAAAAAAAAATGGTCAGTGACGACGGAGATGATTTACGACTCCTCGTACCTGGGAGACACCGGTGCTTGCACTGTCAACGAAGCAAAAGGAGATCCGTGTTTCACGCAAGGATAGTACACATAGTCTAGGTCAAGTCTCATTGCGCTGATGGGGGCTTCACACCGTGTTTACAATCGTTATTGCATTCCAGAAATGGGAAAATCGCTACCTCGGCCAGAGTTTCGTTAAATGAGAAAGGGAATGTGAATCACCGGATGACGATTCGACAGTCAAAACGACGACCATCAACGCTCGGATATATAGACGTATTATAACACAAGCCAACTCTCCCATAGCTCTTTTTTAAGCCTCGACTGGAAAATTTGACAAACTGTACACTGAACTATACGTTGAACTTAATATTTACGTTCTCCAGTACCTGAGATCTAACCTCCATGATTCAGACCCTCATTAGCGACAGCTAATTCTAAGCTTATCGGTGTATTTTTCTACGCTGAAGATTTCGTAAATTCCGGCGAAGATTTCGACCGGCTCTTATCGCGACCGGAACTATCGAATCTGGAGCATCGGGCATAGTATATAGTTGGAACGAGGGAGAAATTAGGGGAAATAGAGATTCCAGGTGCGATGGAGATGTTGCATGTAAGAGGAGCAATCGTCAGCCAGCTATTTAGCTCGGTTGGAGCCAAAAGGGCCACTTTTCCCCCAATCATCCCGCCCTTGGCGTCATCCGCTTATAGACTGGCTACACAGCATATATATATATATATATATATATATATATATATATATATATATATAAACTGGTTGTCTGGCAGAGCATATTTTGCTCACCAGGTATGGTCGACTCCTAGCAAACAAACGGGCAGGACCCACACGCAAATTCAAGCAGCCTCCGCCCTTTTGTTTTCACTACACAGCAGTATAGTCGATATCCCCAAAGCCTGTACAAACTTTTCGAACCTTCTCACTCGCCTTTTCCGTATACACGCATATATGTCTGCGCCTTAAATTTTTGTCCCAGATACACGCAACTACGTCTCAACTTCGGTAACCCACTTTGCCCCGAAAAATCCGAAAACCCTTCATTAACCGGGAGCTAGCCCGGACCATTGGACAAGTTCTCGGGGTACTTAATTTTTAATCCCCGGGGGTTTTCACGTGGTCTTTCGATCTATGTGTGTGTGTGTGTTCCTCTCTTTGTGACCAACGAGACGATTTTTACCGTCTGTTGGATTAACGTAACTCGCGAATTGTGGAATCAGCGGAAATTCCACATTGTTTCTCGGAATATCGAGACTCATATATTGATATATAATTTTTTATTGGAGGGTTCAATGATTACATGCCATATGTAATCCTTATACCATATACCAAAAATATGTGTACCATATACAAAAAAATATGTGAAGGCTCATTCAGTTGCATTTTCAACTGTTCATATAAAAAAAAGGCACATTTTTTAATGAATTTACATCATAACAATGTGATTTTTAGGATCAACAGTGTATATTTATAAGCTTCAATTACAATTTCGATGCGCGGATGTAGCTCTTTGGTGAATCAAAATGATGTTTAATTGCAAAAAAAAAAATAAGCAAAGGTCGACTAATTGGGAAAAAGTAGCAGAAAACTTTACACATTTTTGGGTCAGAGAATGATAAATATTCCAGACTCAGTTTTACCGGAAGTCTTCTGAGACTTGTTAAATTGTTTCATCGTCAGAAAAACGCATTCATAGCCAACCGTTGACCGAGGTTTTCTGCGTGAAAATTACACTCACACGATTTGTATTTGCTGCAATTCTAATCGTTACTATAGTCTCCTTAAGGAAAAATTATGGAGTGTGATAAAAATTTTGACACTCTTCAGGTAAAAATTGTCACTCTACTGGCCTCGTGATTCCAATACGGAATCCCAAAACAGGAGCACCTTTCAGGGGTTCAAAATTTCTCGCCCTTCAGCGCTCTCTCTGCTCTCTCTCTCTCTCTCTCTCTCTCTCCTGATCTTCATTCTCTTCACTATACGTCTCCGCAGAAACTTCTGACGAAGCGTGATGCTGGAAGACACGACACAAGGATTACGATTTTTTTTTTTACGTTTACTGCTCTTTTCAAGTTGCGCCACGATTATTCTACGCTTTTCTGGGATCAATCTTAACGCTTCGATTGCAAACTTTTCATCGTCTATGCGTTTTTTTTTCCCCATCTATACATGCACATTGAATGTGAAAGTCCCATCGACCGGGAAACTCTCGTAGCGCGATAATCCATCGGGGGATCGTGAAAATCGCTTGCGCGAGATAATCCTAAGGTCCAGAAACTTTGGAGAGGGAAAAAAAAAAGAATGCTGCGAGAAACCCGCGGCACTCGGGATGTCCGGTGGCGCGTGATGATGACAAAAAAATGGGATTTCCCTCGGTATGTATATATATATAGTGTCGCGAGGCACTCGACCGAGAGAACTCGACTCATCACACGTATATACTATATATATAGGTACTTGTCCTTTTATTTTTTCATCTTTTATTTTTCATCTCTACCGTTTCCTCATTCGCTCTGCTCCACAATGAATTTGTTCCATTTTTTTTCTTCAATTTTTGGTCATCAACGAAAACGAAATTACGAGACGATGTAAATTCCAAAAAACGCTTGATAGAGGGTACACGTGTACCAGTTGTGGCCAAAGCTCGGTGACCACAACTGGTACACTTCAGATAAGACCACAAGTAGTACAATTGTGGACCACAAATGGTGAATATATGACAGCTACAACATAATTTCCTATTTTCTTATTTATCATGATCAGAAAAGGTTTTAAATGGTTAACAATTCGATTCTGGTGTAGCTTTTAGATTACATCGATCAATTTTTCAATTCTGCAATTGCAATAATGCGAACACTGTTCGCAAATGAATGTTCGAAAATGCTTAAAGTGGCCACAACCGGTAGGTCTACACCCCGTAGCAGCGGTTATAATTGCGTAAAATCACACGCGGGAACTCAAGGAAAATTATCTCGTATATACAGCGCCGATTAATATTGATTAATAAGTATTATATATTCTCGTAAAATCTTCAAAAATAATTTTGTTCTTTTCGCTCGAAATATATGTTGTACAAAGTGCCCGCGATACATTGTTATCCATTGCACACCGCGGCTTATATATATGCATATATGTGTGATGCAAAAAAGGCTTCAGCCACAGAGTGTAATGGCTGATTGCGTATGGGGTGTGTCGCGTGAAGTTGGTTGCTCGGAATAAAGGGTTTGAGAAGAACAAGAAAAAAAATAGATACGTGCAGCAGCGAGAGAGAGAGAGAGAGAGAGAGAGAGAGAGAGAGAGAGAGAGAGAGAGAGAGAGAGAGAGAGAGAGAGAGTAGACGAGGAAAATAGCAGAAATGGAGCCTCTTAAACCAAACGAGCGCCGACAAAGCTATCAGTGCCGAATGCTTGCTGCTGCTGCAATGCATATAATATAAAATACAGGGGTTGAAAAGAGAACGGACGAGCATGGGACACGAAGGCAGATGCTCTCTCTACTCTCTTTCCTGGCGACGAGAACTCGCGGCTGTTGCAGCAGAGCATATCGGGAGCCACTCGAGAGACAGACCCTATATATAATATACACACATATATATATATATATATATATTGGTGTATACATCACGTGCTGCACGGCAATGTGCAGTTGTCTGTCGAGCTGCTCACTACAATAATTCATTCGGTCTCTCGCGTTGCAGTCACGAAGTTATGTGTGCTATGCGGTACATATTACGACTATATATACACGTGTACATGTACAAATATATAATATATATACTTTCATGAAAAACTGCTATATCGAACGAACACGCTGATAAACCTTAGTGTCACTGATTATAGGAAAAATTATGGATTTTATGTTATAGCGGTCTCGCTTTCAAAAATTAATGCACACGACAATTATACGGTGCACTTGCAACTTTTTTTTTTAATCAGGGAAAAACTCAAGGAGGGAGGACTGACACCGCAATTTTCTTTCGTGTTCCTAACAGTCGTCTGGTCGTTTAACAAAAATTTAAGGGCCATTTGTTATACCGATGTAGTCATTATATAATTGTATACCGTGTGTGAATGTATGTTCTTTTTTTCTGGATAAATGAAAGCAGCTGAGCGAGTATTATGGTCTTCGATGCTAGTAATGGTCACGGCCAATACTGGGATCGGTGACCGGCAACGCGGCATGCGGGCCGAGTATCCCGCGGGAAACGGAGTTTCTTTTTCTTCCGAGCTTTTGTCATACACGACCGAAGCTCATCAGTAAAATGTAGCCTGTATCAGCCAAGTTTTCGGCACTTTATACTTGTGCCCCCGTGTGCAAACAAGATACAGAATATAGTGCTTCAGGGAAAAGATTGGCTGCGGACGATATACGCTGCGGGAAGTCTGAAGGAACGAAATGGAAAACTGCGAGAGAGGCGAGGGAATGGAGATACGTAAAAGGCAAAGGATGCCCTCTGATCGGAGACAACAAATCTCAAAAAATATAAACGTGACTGTCTCAAATAAATTATCGGTAAAAATGAGCGTTTGATGTGGCATCATCAAAATTGAAGTCTCACCGGCGCAAGGCCTGGTGTGCTCGTTTCTTCTTATCAATAAATGTCAAGAACGTTATAGCTGTGTACTTTGTTAATTCAATTTCTTTTATAACGGACACTCAACCGACAAGCGTGGCGAATATATGATATTCCTACGAAATGATTTCATACGAATAGATCGAGTCTTAACCAGCAACAACAAAAAGTCTTAAGAAAAAAAAAAAAAAACAATATTTGTACAAAGGTCGCGAAAGGGTGACGAAATTACAGGAAGGGCCATGCACGTGTCTTTCATATTCTCACCGAGGGATGGTATAAAAGAGATAGCGAAGAATAAAGGAGGTTTGTGTAGAGACAAGACGAGCGATGCGAGGGATGAAAAATGTCGGTGCGGTCAAAGTGGAGATGAAGGGAGAGTCTTTTTGAGAAGCGATGGGAAATCCACAGGGTGCGTAGACGCAGTGTGGATATTAGGAGTTACATGCATATAATTTATTGGACGTAATTCGCATCCATTGAAAGAGACGAATCCCTCAACTTTTTTATATTTTTGCATAAAAACCGCAACTGTTAGGGACCAAACCGTAACAATTTGCGTCCTAAATTGTGAGAATTGCGCCCTTTTTGGTTTTTACCGAAAACCCTCTAAAATGTAAATCCGAACTGCAACCGCAACTGTTAGGGACTAAATCGCAAAAATTTGCGTCCTAAAATTGTGAGGATTGCGCTCTTTGCATGGTTTACCAAAAACCCTCTAAAATATACAAATCCAAAGCAAAACATTTGACTCTTTCGTTCAGATTTTTGCCAAAAATCTGGATTGCGCGAATAAAATCCTCATGATTTTTCTCCCGAATAGACTTTTGGCACTCCGGTCGGTTCTCATAGTCTCTTTGTGATCGTTCAAGCTTCGAGATTCCTCTTGGCTTGGCATTGAGTCACGAAGGTATATTTACGATTTTTCATACATCTTCAATGTCGGACCACAAAAGTGTTCGTTTTTTTTTAAGATTTCGCGGTTTTCAGCGCTGGTGCTCTCTTCTACGAGAAATAACAACGATTGATACGAATCCAGCTTGATAAAAAGACGCATCGCGAGTAATCTCGAGCATGTCCCGGAGATCATCCGTTTGAGTTTCGTTCTTTGAAAAAAAAAAAAAAAAAAATGGCCGATACAGGCCCTTTTTCCTTCTCGCGACGACGATTCGCGCCGTCGTCACGATATTTCGCGTATATATCGGCACAAAGCGCGTCATATACACACGGCGATTCATCTGACGTTGAGAACGCGCGGATATAATAATATGGGGTGATACACGCACGACAGCGCGGAGAATACAGCGCGAATGGTTTGGTGGAGGGAATCGATTGGGCTGTCGGCCATTTTGTTGGTGATTTCGTGAACCGAGCCAATGAAATGACGGGAGAGGGCGTGGAAGACGAATCGAACAACGGGGATCACGCGCGCGAACGCAGGGGAAAGGGCATCGCGGATTGTGGTGGGGCAGTTGGTAAAGTGGGGCTCTCACTTTGGCACTTTGTCTAGAGCGGGCTCTCTTCGTCACTTAAACGCGAACTATCGCTGTCTATAGCTATAAGACGAAGAAAAAGAAAACGGGAGTAAGAGAGAAAGGCTTTTGAAACAAAGGCTTCTCTCTCTCTCTCTTTCTCTCTCGCTCTCACTCCACTTTGTTCCCGTCTTGTTCCTGCGCAAAGAGCGACGGAACATGGCACGAGAGGGAGATCGGACCTGTTCGCGATGAACGCGGTGGGGATAATTCTACCCCTCTTTAACCCCGTGTCCCGCCCTCCGGAGCCTAAAACTCCCTAGTTTCTTCGTCTCGCTCGTTTTTTCATCTCTCGCTTCTCTCTCCTCCCTAGCCTATAACCCAGCACCATTGGGGGCACCCGGTGATGTTCCATGGAACACACAAACGCGACAGTCAGTGCCTCTCAGGGCCCCGCGCCGTCAACATCGTCGGGGTTGCTTTTCATCAAAATAATAACGATAAGAACAAACAAAAAATAAGCAACGATAAACAATACAGCTTTGTTTTTTTTTTTATTCGGTTCTCGAGGATTTATCGTTTGTTCGTTTATACGCGTCTACATAAACAAGAATTTCTTGTTTTTCTCGATTCTCGCCGCGGTTCTTCGATCTCTCACCAAGGCTTTTTCGTATTTTGATTTGTTGTTGTTTTTTTTTTTTTTTTTTCGTTTCTTCTGCCGATAATTTCGTCGTTTCGAGCCAGTGTGCGGTGAATCGATCAGAGTGGGAGCAACATCGTGAGACTGAATATATTGTTACAAACGGTTTTGCGCTCCCGACGGGATAAACACGAAGCGACAATATGTTTTATGATGAATAATTATACAACCAGGGAACAAAGGTGAAGCATATATGCGAATGAGATAATGAAGCCTCGAGACACGCTTTAACGAAGAAGAGGGCTGCGCGGGAAAGCAAATACCGGCAAATCAGCGAGATAAATAAGATGAAGAATATTGCGCAGAAAAGTTGAAGGTATACGAATTTCTGTAGAAAAATCGACAGTGCAATCGCAAAGTGGCTCCTTGAGAGTGTCCCTACGCGGATCCGCGGGAATATCGGGGGCAATCTTTTCGCTCCGTTTTGGCGTTTATTTATTTATTTTTTTTCAAATTATAATATAATACATGTGGTGTCGCGAGACGAGATTCGGATAAATGAATAAGAGAACCTGCAGAACGGAAGTGTGCCCGACAGGGCGTAAAAAGTGACGAAAGAAAAAAGGAAAAACCTCCTCCGCATACGCGATATTACAAAGTGTCCTTTATTGGTTTTTTTTCGTTTGTTTGCAAAAAAAAGGAGGTAATTTTTAACGCGAGGAAAATATTTTGAGAAACCGAAAGATCCTCGAGAGTCTTCGATGTTCGAACGCGAGCGGCAATTTCGATCTTCTGCCTAGCGCTATAGAGGCTATCGGCTCGGTTATATCTATTTAAAAGGCTATATATATATATATACGCGAGTGAAAAAACGCGGAGTGAAAGAGCCGAGTGTCGGTATCCGGCGGCGGATGCCGGTCTTTCGAGTATCGGGAAGGCTGTGTGCGTCTCGAGTGGCGTTTTATCAAAGTGCAGCGGGGGAAAAAAAAAAAAAGATACGAAGGACGATGAGTGCCCGAACGAGAGGAAAATAAAAAAAAAGCCAAAGGCGGTGAATGGGAAGAAAGAGGAAGGAAGAGAAAATCGCTGGCGCGAATAATTGTCCATTTTTGAGTTTCACGCATGTGCTCGTGAGAGCGACGAGATTTCGAAAAATATCTCCCGATCGATCGCCCTCGTAATTCAAAAAAAAAGGACAAAGCATGAGGCAAACGATGATAAATGTTCATCGTTGGAACGACCGAGACTCCTAGGCCATTGGACGGATCGAAGATCGCTAACGTAGAGCAGAAAAAAAAATGGTTTTGCGAAAATTGCCCAAGCGCACATGAGATAAAAAGAAAAATCGTCAATCGGATATCTTGTTCGGCCGCGTATATATATGCATGGTATATCCGGCGATAGGAAAAATCCGCCATTGACTTTAGCTTGAGAAAGCTCTTCGTTTCGTTGAAAAACAAACAAAAAAAACAAAAAAAAAACTCAAGATTGCTCGAAAGGGGGCAGCGAGTGGCTTGCGGAGAGCCGGGGGTGGCGGGAAAATCGTAGCCGAAATTGGGGGTACGAGCGTGATGCAGCGGACGGGCACGATCGGAGGGCACGTCGGCCACGGGCACGGCCATCTAGGTCTTCAGGGACCACCGAGAAGCCTCAAGATCTCGGCGTCCGTAAAAATACGAGACGAATCGGGCGATTCCATCTCCCAGAGTACGTAAAAATTCTCACATCATCATATTTCGTTTTTTTCGTCGCCCTTTATTCTTATACTTATCCCGTGCGATAAATATTTTTCGCAAAAGATGATTTTTGGACACGCACGAAATAATTGCGAATTGTCGCTTGAACTCTCAAGGATTTTTGTTTCTTCCTCCCCGTATATACACAGAGGAAGCCTTTGGTGATGATGAAAGAAAGAAAAATCCAAGAGGCGAAGCGCGGCGAATGTGCAAATTTATAATTTGCGGGCTTTTTGTTTATTTCAAAGTTTTTGCAATAAGACGATATGAATCCCAAGTATATATAATATGGGGGAGTGTTCCGAGTGATTGGATGCGATTCAGTTTTGAGGGCCCCCGCAGGCACGAAGAGGGTTCGGGAAAAAAGCTGCCCTAGTTCCGCAACATCGCACATCCCTATATATATATATATATATATATATATATATATATATATGTATTATTTTACGATGTTATACGCTTGCTGTCTCCGTTACACACTCTCTCAATCGGTTAGGAAATCATCAGCCGATTAGGAGCTGCGAGGGGTGTGCAGATGTTCTCATCGAAAGATTATATGTGCGTGCGGAACCGCGTCGTTTCGCGTACCTACCCCCGGCTTTTTGGACCCATATCTATACTTAATCTAGAGGACTATACAAATGTAAACTCGTGTCCATATGTAGCAAAACACATTAGCGCAGTCGGTGTGTTCCCTTAAGCATCTATCGCTGACACTCACTAGACTAGTGTAGGAAGTTGGAGAAACATTCCATATAGAGACTATATAGTGTCACGTATACTCGGGCTCTGTTTGATGATTGAGGTAGTTCCTCCACATGCGATAGTTTAATTTGGAAATGGTCGAAATTTGGCATACAGGTTATTTAATATGTTATCCGAACATCTGTGCAATTTATATAAGCTTGACCATCCCGAACCCGAGATATTCACACTCAAAGTAGGCTTCATTTACACGTAACATATTATATATGCGCCATGTATGGGCAGGAGTTAATTATTAATTCTCTACCGTCAAAACTAAAATTCAGAAGTCGATGAAAAACGAGAAGAAGCTAGCGAGGAATTTCACGAATAATGTGAAAAAAATTCAGGAAAATTTACTATATTTAGTTTTTGAGATATTGTAAGTGAAAGAGATACGATCGAGCCTGTGAGCGGTCCGACTCTCTCTTGTTTCATGCGTGCCCGCTCACCGCGCTTCGCCTTTGCCTATACGTTCCCGCTATTCCCATAAATAGACCAGAAAACAATAGGAAATTAATTGGAATTGTTTCTAAATTTATGTTCGATTGATTTGTCTGTCGCAACGCGGTACGGGAAGGATGAGAAAACTCCGCGAGGGGAAGACAAAAAGTTTGGACAAACGCATTTGCCAATTTTTGGTGAAACGTTTTTCTAATGATACTGAGGCTGCATTAAACATCAAATGACTTAGTTTTGTGCTGATAACTTTTACGAAATTTTGCATAAAAGTCCTCTGCTGTGGGCTGGCAATATACGTATTATTATTATTATCATTGTATGTATATATCAAAAGAGAACGCGTTGTAGATATCCAAAAAGAGCTGCACGCGCGTATATAGGAGGGTTTCACGATGGCATTAGGGTTTGGGGTTCTAGATTGAATTATCATGAGTGTTTGCGGAGAGACGCGGCGAACGGCTCAGGGGCCCGGGCTGCAATTGAATTAGGCCTATACGCAGCTCTTTCCCTGACTCTTCGATTATCGTGTACATACCTATATATATATATATATATATATATATATATATATATATATGAACGAGCTAGTGCTAATTCGAAACACCAAGCTTAGTTTTTGGTATGTGCGTTCACTCTGAAAGAATGTGACCGCACAAGTCGATAAATCCAAACGATCCACATATCACTGTGATGAGTAATGCCCATATATATTTTTGGGGGTGAAAACACTCGCGTTTCCGCAAAAAATTGAGGGCGCAATCGATATTTTTTGTTTCCCCATTTTCGTTCCTTGAGATGCCCCCCAGAAATCAGCAGCCATTCTTTCTTAATTCACGATCGCATTTGCAGAAGGGGTACGGGAAAAGTTGCGGAAAACTTGGGCCGATATTAGAAACGCATGCATTTGGTCCGAGTTTAAGGTGTAATTATCACTGAAAATTCAGAAAAATTGCCTTACCGCTGGATAGTCGGGGTTGATAGAAGTGCACCGCTGAGCGGTCACCCAACCGAGTAGTGGCTCGAGGCCGTGGCGATGTTCGTTTGCCTGGTATACTTGGGGTTCATGCGTCGAGAAGTTGTGTTTTAGGATAAACGCGGAAATCCACAATTTCGCGGATTTGTCAAAAGTTACGTTATATTAGGACGTCAAGGATCACAAGAGGTACAAATATGAAAAATATAGCTCTATCAGGTTCTAAATAGGGCTTGCGGACCAAAAATCACTTAATAAGGTCTTGTTTAGTATCTAAAGGTACAATGCAGGACCAAAATTTCGACTCGGGTTGCCAGATATGTTTGGGTCGCGGCTCATTAAATTAATCCTAGCTGGATTGGCCATCAACGAATATTCACATTTTATTGCGATTGTTCGTTTGAAATTTCAATGGGAAATCTTTTCATTGAGCGTCGTAATGATAATTCAAAATAATTAGTTGAACAATCCTGACGAAGTGATTCGATTTCGAATAATTTCGACGGTTCGATCAACGACAATTGTGTTTTTTGGATGTCCGCGTTTTTCAAAATTCGGCACGACTATACGAGTGAAGATTTATAACGCAGATAATAATAATAAACGATGCCAAAGATTTATTGAGGTACGGGGCGCGCGTCCTACAGTCGTTACCGTTTTTTTTTCCCTCGAGGAACGGGAGGAACATTCTTTTTTTCCCAAAGATCTTCCTCTCTCTCTCTCTCTCTCTTTTAGTTCTTTTTTTTCGATCTATTCATCAAGACACACTAATGATACGAGATTACTACCGAGGCCTATCGATTCCTCCTGTGGTAAATAACCCTGGCGCCAGTGTCAGAGGAAGAAGGAGTAGAAGAAGAAGAAGAAGAGGAGAGGAAGAGGTAAAGAGAGAAAGACGAAAGGAGGAGCAATGAAGAAAAGAAAGAGGAAGAGAAGAGGAAGATGGAAAGACGAAGGATCAGGACAAATAGAGAGAGAGAGAAGGAGAGGAAGAGTGAAAGAGATAAAAGCCCTCAACGCCCTCTTCGTTACTCATTGTCAATTTCAATCTGTCCCTTTAACCTCACTGGTCAGTGGAGCCAGGCCCTTATTGTAGTATTATAGTGCTGCATGGACGATCGTTCTATGGTCGTCAGGACAGGCGCCTCTCTCTCTCTCGCTCTCTCTCTCTCTGTTTCTTCTCTCGTCACAATTGAATGAGAGATCCCTGGTCAACGAGCCCCTTCTCCCTGCTTGAGAGATCGTAAAAGTATAAGTTTCAATTGCCGTAATAGAAGGCTTTGCATTGTATGCACTGCAGTACATTACAATTGCCATCGTCAACGGGGCAACAAAAACGTAAAATTATTTCCCGAAAGCTATAAGCGCAAATAATCATCAATATTTTCTTCCCTCATTACCCCTCAAAAGTATCCTCCATTTTTTTTCTTACTTTCGCCTGATCGCGATTTTTCCAGATAATCACGATTGTCTGGATTCAAAGAGGAAAGAAATTTTGATAGCTTTTCTTAGGGAGAGCGACACAAAGGGAGTTTTGACTGATTCGAGAAAAACTTCGTGTGTGTCTTTCAAGGAGGCTCAATGATGAACAACTCCGATGGGCTTGCGTTCGTTTGCTGAACAAGGAGTTGCTCGTAAGAGCCTTGCTTAATTTACTTTAAAATTTATCGTACACCCTGTGACGGAAAAATCATGATTTATCGTTATTTCTGAACAAACGAGGATCATATATTTGCGGCAATTTTGATGTTCATTATCGACAGTGAATTCCAGCAGTGGCCGTAAAATCACTGATCCACGAGAACGATAAAACGTTCACAGAGTATGTGCCTCGACTTATCTCAATCATGAAATTCTTCCGGACGAGGAATTATTGTGCAATGAAGAAATTGCGAAGAATGAGCATTGAGCGATCATTTTGTAAATATATGGAGAAGGATTGGTGATGGACCAGCTCTTATAAAGGCTGGACCATTTGATTTCTTTGGGATCTGAGGTGTGTCTTCGCCTTTGTCCTTTGCATCCTATATATAGTTAACCTACTTTTCTTTCTATAAACGCCGAGTCAATCCTTCAAAAAAAAAGCCTCGAAACAATTTCATTTAAATCGTCAATTGCCCGAAAGTCATTGGTATACAATATGATGACTATAAACTTGATGGATTTCTGAAAAAGAAAAAACTTCCGATTCGGATGGTCCAGACAGCCGTACATTGGCCGGGGACAGCTAAATGGAGACACATCTCAATCGTTTCCACTCCTTCTGACATTCGGATCGCATACCAGTGAAGAGATCCTGATCAGTCTCATTCTCTGCACGCGACAAGACGATACTTAAAGGGCTGATATACATTCGTATTGAAAAAAAAAAAGAAGTGTAATCCACCCAGGGAGAGTTTGTTGCATCGGTGAGGTGTAAAATTTTAATTGTGAACCAACCAAATGACATGCTGTAAATTTAATACAATAGGAAATCCTAACGTTCAGTATGCATGCATTTTTTTAGCAAGAAATATTAAATTCCCGATCACTATAATTCATCATTCCGAATGACTAATCGTCGTTAATGACGCGTAAAATCCTAAAAGTCTCCTTTCTCAATGCTCAACGAACGATAATTCCTCCTCTCGCTCTATCCTTCACCCTTCTGTTTTCTTTTTTTGTTTTTTTTTCTTTTGAATTTTTTTCCCTCTCGAATCCGAAGAATCTGGCGAGCAAATTCGCATAGTTGGGAGCTTGTCGTCGAGCTCTCGCGGGGTATATCTCGTGGGCGGTCACACAGCGAGAATGAGCAAAAAACGGCATATCAACACTCTCGGGATGAAAGAAGCATCGTATATACATATATATATATGATTATGTTTTTGCGGGGGCAACCACCAGGAACGTTGCCTATTCGTTGTTCTCCACTGATAAGCAATCGCGGCTAATTGGCACCGTAACCATGCACGGGAATTGCGTTCTCAGTTTTTCCCAAGCAAAGTTGCTCGCAGTTTCAAGATCCTATATAGGAGCTTAACTTGGATTGATTCTATGGATAATCACGTACATTTGCATAAATATTTCGTATGCAAAGTAACGTTGAAATCTCAGAGAGATAATTGGAGCTGTCGAATGTTCCCCAATTATCATATTTGCCTGGCAACGATGAAACTGACGCAACTATAACGATAAAATGGGAACGTTGATGACATGACCATAAGATTTTTTGTCATAACTGTGTATTGAATACGAAAAAAAAAACTATCCAAATGACGGGAAAACTTGATATAAAGTAGGCATGTTCCAATGATTTCTAGGGTCGTTGCGGTATTACGGTGAAATTCCGAAACAAAAACGATCGATAAATAGAGAAAGAGAAAGAGAGAAGGGGGATAATGGACCAGAGAGAAAAATAGCTGGGTAAGAAGGTATGGAGGGAAGTTTGCCGAGATAACAAAACGAGTTTAAGGGATGCGAGAAAGGGAGAGAAATAGAAGGCTATGGCAGTCACGAAAATTTGAGATAAAGAGGAGGCGAAAAAACAGTGCGCGAGAGAGAGAGAGAGAGGGATGGAAGATAGAGATAGATAGGATAGAGAGAAGAAGTGTCAGGAGATGCGAGGCTGTAAAATCAAGAAGGAACTGAGTCAGAAAAGAGTCGCACGAATTAGAACCTGCTCTTGGGGCGCGACGCCAGGGCGCCGGGGCTCTCTCTCTCTCTCTCTCTCTCTCTCTCTCTCTCTCTCTTCTCTCTTTGGACGCAGAGGAATGCCGGCTGCTGATAAAAGCCACGGCCAACACCTACATAAATTTCGTCCGGTGGATATCGAAAGCTGTATGGTACAACCAGAGGAGTGAGAAAGAAAGATGCTGGATAAAAATAAATAAAAAAAATAAAACGAAACATTAAAGAACGATCGCTCTGCGTTATAGTGTCGAGTGTGCGAGAGGGGGAGTGATACCCTCTTTTTTATCCTCTCTCTCTCTCTCTCTCTCTCTCTCTTTCTGTCGTTCATTTAGGCATGAACATATCCTAAATTTAGTGCGGTCCGTTGATGTTCCTCCTAACTATATCTCTCTCTTTCTCTCTCACTCTCTGTATAATCGAAACTGCTGCTGCTTGAAGCGCGCGCGAAAAAGTCGATCAGACTCGTTTAATCCAAACGCAAAAAGTAAAAAATATAATTAAACAGCAAAGTCGTCTGACTTTTTTTTTCCATATCGATTTGAAAATTGAAAATTTTCGATTTTTCGTACGACTTATCTCGTTGAATTATTATCTGACCTGGGTGGAAAAGCGATCTTATGTATAGGGATAACAGCGACATATATATACGATTGCGACAAATCAGGCGATTATGAATTTGTTTATCGGTGCAAATAATCGACGGTTTTGCGCTCATATATGTAATGTGTATATTTTTTAAATTAAAAATACCTCTTCCTCTGCGCTATGAGGAGGAGAGCTATCGAAAAATTTTGGACCAACCAAAATTCGAAATTAAAAATTCATTTGACAGTTCGTGTTTGACAGATCAAACCGATCACTCGCCTGCGCGTAGTACATCAACGTTTGCACTTTACTTTAATTCGGCAATTTTCGGGGGCCTAGCACCTAGAAAAATCGTATTTTTTTTTCAAAATTATATCACAATTTCGGACAAAAGAAATTTTTACGTGTAAATATATATGTATATATTTCTTTCCGGGTCGCGTGTCCCGCGCAAGT